>CM075981.1:11626605-11639398 GCA_038087875.1 Malacoraja senta | reverse complement strand
CTGCTAAAAACCAAGTGGAAATACAGCATTCTTTCGACTGGGGCACATTGCAGGCAGCCAGACCCATGTCCAACCTGCCCACACGCTCTCACTCGCTCGAAAAGCAAAACGGCTCGCAAGCAAACAAATACAAAGGGATGCCGTGTTACCTCATGGAGTCATGACAGTCGATACAGCACGAAAAACAGGCCCTTCGGCCAACTGCACCTCTGGCAACCATGTCCCAGCTGCACCCTGGCAATTCCTCACTCCCCCCCCCCCCCACCCCCCCACCACCCCCATTCACCCCCCCCCCCCCCCCCCCCCCACCCATTCGACTGCCTCCTCATTATCTGTCTTCCAGGCAGACATGAAGATAGACACAAAATGCTGGAGTAACTCAGCAGGACAGGCAGCATCTCTGGAGAGGAGGAATGGGTGACGTTTCGGGTCGAGACCCGTCTTATGAGAGGCCCTTCCAGGCGGACATTGTCTTCCTTCGCTGAGATTTTAAACGGTGCCCTGGACAGAGGGCGGCATAGTGGCGCAGTGGTGGAGTTGCTGCCTCACTGTGCCAGAGACCCAGGTTCGATCCCGACTGCGGGCGCTGTTTGTACGAATTTTGCACATTCCCCCATTGACCTTGTAGGATTTAGATTAGAGACACAGCGCGGAAACGGGCCCTTCGGCCCACCGGGTCCGTGCCAACCAGCGATCCCCGCACACTAGCACTACCCTACACACACTGGGGACAATTTACAATTATACTACAAACCTGTACGTCTTTGGAGTGTGGGAAGAAACTGGAGCTCCTGGAGAAAACCCACGTGGTTCATGGGGAGAACGTACAAACTCCGTACAGACAGTCAGGTTGGAACCGGGGTCTCTGGCTCCGTGATGAATTCAGCATTCTTTCAACTGGGGACACAGTGTAGGGTCCATTTCCTGTTCTCAATGTGATAACGTCCTCCCACGCAACCCCACCCTGGCAATTTCCACTCCCCCACCTCGACTGCCTCCTCAGTATCTGTCTGTCCTCCAGGCAGACTCATGGTCGTGTGTAGGGATGAACTGCAGGTGCTGGTTTAAACCAAAGACACAAAGAGCCGGAGTAACTCAGCGGGGGCAGGCAGCATCCCGGGAGGAAAGGAAGAGGTGTCGAGACCCTTTGTCATTCTTCATTGAGATTTTAAACGGTGCCCTGGACATGGGTCAGCACAGTGACAGCCGCTGCCTTACAGTGTTCGAACCTGCCTGTACAGAGTTTGCACGTTCTCCCTGTGACTGCGTGGGTTCTCTCCGGGTGCTCCGGTTTCCTTCCACGTCCCAAAGTTGTGCAGTTTAGTAGGTTAATTAGCGTCTGTAAATTGCCCCTAGTATGCAGGACAGAACTAGTGTACGAGTGGTCGCTAGTTGGCGTGGACTCGCTGGGCCGAATGGCCTATTTCTGCGCTGTATCTCAGAACAAAAATAAATGAAGTGCCGTGTTACATTGGAGGTTAGTTTACTGTCACGTGTACTGAGGTACAGTGAAAAGCTTTTTATTGCGTGCTAACCAGGAAGTGGAAAGACAATACATGAGCCAGCCACAGAGTACAGATACATGATAAACAGAATAACATGATTAACATTTAGTGCAAGATAAAGCCAGTAAAGTCCGATCAAAGATAGTCCGAGGGTCTCCAATGAGGTAGATCACGGTTCAGGACTGCTCTCTAATTGTTGGTAGGATGGTTCAGTTGCCTGATAACAGCTGGGAAGAATTTGGCTACGTAATCTTTTCTTCACTTGAATGTAAATCTCTCAATTTGATTCGTAACTGCATCAGTTCATTTTCTCTTTGACCATTTTTATTGAGGTATAATCCTGCAGTTATACCGAATAGTGAAAGGCCTGGATAGAGTGGATGTGGAGAGGATGTTTCCAGTAATGGGAGAGTCTAGGACCGGAAGTAATAGCCTCAGAATTAAAGGACGTTCTTTTAGGAAGGAGATGAGGAGGAACTTCTTTAGTCAGAGGGTGGTGAATCTGTGGAATTCTTTACCACAGAAGGCTGTGGAGGCCAAGTCAATGGATATTTTTAAGGCAGAGGTAGATAGATTCTTGATTATACAGGTGTCAGAGGTTATGGGAAGAAGGCAGGAGAATGGTGTTAGGAGGGAGAGATAGATCAGGCATGATTGAATGGCGGAGTAATGGACCGAACGGCCTAATTCTACTCCAATCACATGAATTTATGGATAATGATCATTCATCTTAATGGAGGACCCACCAGACCCTGCTCTCATTCACAAACTCGGTTGAGACACAGTTGAGGCGGGGTAGCAGAGAGCACACAGTGGCAGATTTGGCGTGTCGAGAAAAGCCCATGGAGGTAGTGTTGACATGCAGATTTGAAAGTTGATGCAGGTAGCGCTGGTGTGTGGAGTTACAAGTAACTGTATCCCGTGTTGGTGTGTGTGGAGTTCAGAGCCTGTTGAGGATGGTGTTATTGTGTGGATTTGAAAGTATATCGAGTTGGTGTCGGTGTGTGGATTATTGTGTATATAGAGTCAATGTTGATGTGTGCATTTAAAAGCACCTGGAGATGGTGTCATTAGGTGGAATTAAAACCACATGGAGTTCAGTTGAGTTGGTGTGTGGATTTCAGAGAATATGGAGCCACTGTGTAGATTTTGAAAGAAAGTGGAGCAGTGTTAGTTTGGTTTTCGTTGAGAGATGCAGCGTGGAAACAGGCTTTTCATGAAACAGGCAAAATCACTGTGCGGTTTAAAATAATGCATGGAGCCAGAGGTAGTGTGTGGATTAAATGTAGATGGAGTCAATGTCAGAGTATGGATTTAAAAGTGGGCTGGCAGAGTGTTGCAGCGGTAGAGTTGCTGTCTTACAGCGCCAGAGACCCAGGTTCGATCCTGACTACGGGTGCTGTCTGTACGGAGTTTGCACGTTCTCCCCGTGGCCGCGTGGGTTTTCTCCGGGCGCTCCGGTTTCGTCCCACATTCCAAAGACGTGAAGTTTGGAGGCGAATTGGCTCCTACCCCACGACAGAAGGGGGAGGAGTTGTGCAGTTTGATAGCCAGAGGGAAAAGGGATCCCCTGTGGTGTTCTGTGCTGCATCTTGGTGGAACCAGTCTGTTGCTGAAGGTGCTCCTCAGGTTGACCAGTGTGTCATGGAGCGGGTGAGCTGTATTGTCCAGGATGCTCCGCAGCTTGAGGAGCATCCTCCCCTCCAAGACCACCTCCCATGAATCCCACTCCGCCCCCAGGATGGAGCCGGCCTTCCTGATGAGTTTGTTAATCCTATTGCCGTCCGAGGCCTTCACCCCTGCTGCCCCAGCACACGGCAGTGAAGAAGATGGCACTGGCTACCACCGATTGGTAGAACATCTGCAGCATCTCACTGCAGACGTTGAAGAAGCGGAGCCTTCTCAAAAAGTACAGCCGGCTCTGTCCCTTCTTGTACAGGGCCTCAGCGTTCCTGGACCAGTCCAGTTTACTGTCCAGGTACACTCCAAGGTATTTATACTCATACAAGGTACAGAAACATAGAAACATAGAAAATAGGTGCAGGAGTAGGACATTCGGCCCATCGAGCCAGCACAACATAGACTTTAAGACTTTTGCCTTCCATCACAGTGAAGAGGTGCCTGGTGGACTCACTGTGGTGGATGTTAAATCTGTGTTCATTGTGTGTTTTGTTATTTTATTCTATGTTATGACTGCAAGGCACAACATTTCGTTCAGACTGAAAGGTCTGAATGATAATCAAGGATAATTTGACTTTGACTGCCATTCAATATGATCATGGCTGATCATCCAGAATCAGTACCCCGTTCCTGCTCTCTCCCCGTATCCCATGATTCCGTTAGCCCGAAGAGCTGAATCTGCCTCTCTCTTGAAAACATCCATTGAATTGGCCTCCACTGCCTTCTGTGGCAGAGAATTCCACTCTCTGGGTGAAAAAAGTTTTTCCTCATCCCAGTCCCAAATGGCCTACCCCTTATTCTTCAATTTGGATGTTATTCCTAAGTATGAAGGGGGTAGTGATGGTGTTGGGTGGGTGCGTGTGCCAGCGGCTTCAGGAAGCCACGGTGACTTGTGTCGGCAAGGTCAGAGTGTCTGCACAGAGCAGCGGGCAGTTCTATTTCAGTGCTGTCCAGAAGCAGCTGGGATAATCCCACTCCCCCCCCCACCCCCACCGCCCCCTCCTCCCCCTCCTCCCCCTGCCACTGCAACAGCTGAAGATCAACGGCTTTACACAGGGGTGGCTACTCCGTTAACTCTTCCAGTGCCAGGCCCTGCTGGGGGGGGGGGGCGGGGGGCAAATGTGGAACGTATTTCCATGTATCTATTTCCATCCTCCCACATATGGTGGTGCCCTGTTCCTCCTCACTGGTTGTCCACGAGCACTATTTGGAAATGATTGTAAGCAAAGCAGTGTTACGTACAAAAATACACAAAGTGTTTGAGGGGGGGGGGGGGGGGATCAGGCAGCATCTCTGGGGATTAGACACAAAGGTGCTGGAGTAACTCAAACGGGTCAGGCAGCATCTCTGGTGAAATTGTCCATAGTGTGTAGGGTGGTGCCAGTGGAATGGGGCGATCACTGGCTGGCTTGGACTCGGTGGGCCGAAGGGCTTGTTTCCACCCTGTATCTCTGAAGTAAAGACTAAAGACTAAAGACTAAACTCAAGTGCAATGGGTGGACTACAGTGCTGAGAACTATTTCCTGTACTCTGTACACTTTGCTCCACCCATTGTACTCGAGTTTGACTTGGTTGTATTTATGCATTGTATCATCTGATCTGTGTGGGAAGGAACTGCAGATGCTGGTTTAAAACGAAGATAGACTAAAACCAAAACGCTGGAGCAACTCAGCGGGACAGGCAGCATCTCTGGAGAGAAGGAACGGGTGACGTTTCGGCTCGAGACTCGAAGAAGGGCCTCGACCCGAAACGTCACCCATTCCTTATCTGATCTGATTGGTTAACAGACAAATCAATGCTCTTCACTGTACCTCGGTACACGTGACAAGAAAAAATAATTCACTTAAACTTAAACTTGAAGATAAATTATCCTCTCCAGATTCTGTCAACATCCTTCAAGATATTGTATGTTTCAGCATAGACTCCTCTCACTCACTAAACTCCTTAAGATGCCATGTGTAGGAAGAAACTGCAGGTGCTGCTTTACACTGAAGACATGTATAAAATCATGAGAGGAATAGATCGGGTAGATGCACAGAGCCTCTTGCCCAGGGTAGGGGAATCGAGGACCAGAGGACATAGGTTTAAGGTGAAGGGGAAAAGATTTAATAGGAATCGGAGGAGTAACGTTTTCACACAAAGGGTGGTGGGTGCATGGAACAAGCTGCCCGAGGAGGTAGTTGAGGCCGGGACTATCCCAACGTTTAAGAAACAGTTAGACAGGTACATGCATAGGACAGGTTTGGAGGGATACGGGCCAGGTGGGACTAGTGTAGCTGGGACATGTTGGCCAGTGCGGGCCATGTTAGGCCGAGGGGCCTGTTTCCACGTTGAATCACTCTATAGACACAAAGTGCTGGAGTAACTCAGCGGGTCAGGCAGCATCTCTGGACAAAAGGAACAGGTGATGTTTCGGGTCGAGACCCTTCTGCAGACTGAGAGTCGGGGAGAGGGAAACTGGAGATATGAAAAGGTTCAGAACAAATCAGAGCCGGCCAACTTTTCCCGAAAGACAATTTGCTGATTCCAAGTATTACCCACTAAATCTACTGTCAACTACTTCCAATGTATTAACTTCCTTCTTCAAATCGAAAGTCTTGTTGGCCAAGAGTCAATGTAATGTCCCATGCAGTGGCCTATTGTAATATACTGCACTGTGCTATACTACAGATACTTGGCATTCTGTCCACAGTCATTGACTATGTTCCAGATAGATGGACAGATGTGAAGCAAGAGGCAAGGGTTCCAATGTTGGAAAGTGATGCCAAAGTAACAAATCGGCCATGATGTTTAGACGTTTGGACTTTAGAGATACAGCGTGGAAACTGGTCCTTCGGCCCAACGGGTCCACGCCGACCAGCGATCCCCGTACACTAGCACTATCCTACGCACCAGGGGCAATTTACAATTTTACTGAAGCCAATTAACCTACAAACCTGTGGGTCTTCGGAGAGTGGGAGGAAACCGGAGCACCCGGAGAAAACCCACGTGGTTACAGGGAGAACGTACAAAACTCTGTACAGACAGCACCCGTAGTCAGGATCGAACCTGGGTCTGTGGCGCTGCAAGAGCTGTAAGGCAGCGACTCTACCGCTGCGCCACCGTGCTGCCCCCATGTTGAATGGTGAAGGGAGCTGCAAGGCCAAACGCTGTTTCTGGCGTTCATGTGGGTGGGAGTTAAACTCACGTCACCCAGACGCCATGAACCAAAGTCCATCCAGCCCATCTGTACAGCACGCTGGCTCTGGCTTTAAATAGTTTACCAAACACAAAGCAATTTGCCCGTCTGTAGCGACCAATATCTCTGGGTGAAGTCCTGCCGCGTAAATGGTTAAATGCAGACATTTCTTCAGCCGGCCTGTGCAGCCAGGCTTTCCCCTTGGGGCCCAGCTCTCTGCAGACATGAGGTGACGACTGTTTTTACTCTCAATGTAGCCGCGTAAACTCCAGTCTTGTCTTTTTGGGTAACGTTTGGCCGCATCAGATGTCCAGTCACCGCAAACACAAGACTGTAATCACACAGAGCTGTCTGGTCTTTCCAGCCAGAGTCTTTCACCCAGGCCAGGGGAAACCGGAGGACATGGGTTTAAGGTGAGGGGGGGGCAAGAATTAACGAACCCGAGAGGCAACCTGTTATACTCACAGATGGCGGTGGGAGTATGGAACGAGCGGACAGAGGAGGTAGTTGTCCCTCAGGTTCCTATTGTCTTCCCCTCTCTTCTTAAAGGTATGTCCTCTAGTTCTGGAATCTCTTTTCCCAGTGAATGTCTAGAAGACAGACACAAAAAGGTATAGTAACTCAGCGGGACAGACAGCATCTCTGGAGAGATGGAATAAGTGACGTTTCGGGTCGAGACCCTTCTTCAGACTGGGGATTTGAAAGACTCTGTGCATTTACCCTATCTATTCACCTCATGGATTTATACTCCTCTATAAGAGATGTATAAGAGATGTCTAATCCGCTCATGACTTTATGCAGCCCTCCCCACAGTCTCCTGCACTCCAGGGCATAAAGTCCCCGCCTGCTCACCCTCGCCCTGTTCCTCAGGCCCTTAACGTCCTCAAACGTCTTCAGCGCACTCTTTCCAGCTCAGTGACATCCTTCCAGTGGCAGGGCGATAAAAACTGAACACAATACTGCAGGAAGGAACTGCAGATGCTGGTTTAAATCGAAGGTAGACACAAAATGCTGAAGTAAAATGCCGGTCCTGCTGAGTTACAACAGCAGTTTGTGTCTATCCATAGAAACATAGAAACATAGAAAATAGGTGCAGGAGTAGGCCATTCGGCCCTTCGAGCCTGCACCGCCATTCAATATGATCATGGCTGATCATCCAACTCAGTATCCCGTACCTGCCTTCTCTCCATACCCCCTGATCCCTTTAGCCACAAGGGCCACATCTAACTCCCTCTTAAATATAGCCAATGAACTGGCCTCAACTACCCTCTGTGGCAGAGAGTTCCAGAGATTCACCACTCTCTGTGTGAAAAAGTTTTTCCTCATCTCGGTCTTAAAGGATTTCCCCCTTATCCATGTACCTAGCTAAATGTTTCTTAAATGTTGTGATACTACCTGCCTCTGGTGGCTCCTTCTATAAACCCACCACCCTTAGTGTGAAAAGGTTACCCCTCAAGTTCCTATTAAATCTTCCCCCCCCTCATCTTAAAACTGTGTCATTTGGTTCTCGATTTCCCTAGAGGCTCTGTGCGTCTACCCGATCTATTCCTCTCATGTCTGTGTCTGTCTAATGTCTGCATCTATCTAGTCCATCGACGTGTAATATCTGGGAGGATTAGCTTCACTTGTATACGACCATCGGCCTGACGCACTCAGACCTGCCAAGGTAGTTGGTTGCCCTCGGGCCAAGGTGGCATTTAAGGCTTAGCAGTAAATATTGGCAACCACAAATTAATTAACGAAGGATAGAGTTTATGCTGCAGTAGGAAGTGGGCCATACATAACTTTAATCAATTAGCTAACTTCATCTGAAGGTAAAAATAGACATAAATTATGAATAATTCAGCGGGCCAGGCAGCATCTGTGGAGAACACAGGATGCGCTGAGTCTTTTACCTTGTGTAGAAAGAAGGAACTACGTATGCTGGTCAATGCACAATAGGACACAAAGTGCTGGAGTAACTCAGCAGGTCAGGCAGCATCCTTGGAGAAAGTGGATAGGTGACGTTTCGGGTCGAGACCCTTCTCCAGACTGCTTGTAGAAGGGAGGGACAAAGCTGGAACAGAGTTGGGGAGGAAACAAGGCCTGGCAATTGGGTAGGCATGGATGGGGATGGGCTGAAGGGCCTGTTTCTACGCGGTGCAAATCCATGACTCGGTGGCGCAGCGGTAGAGTTGCTGCCTCGCAGCGCCAGAGACTACGGGTTTCGATCCTGACTACGGGTGCTTGCCTGTACGGAGTTTGTGCGTTCATCCCCGTGCTCTGGTTTCCTCCCACACTCCAAAGACGTGCAGGTTTTTTTTGTAGGTTAGTTAGCTTTGGTAAACATTGTAAATTGTTCCCTCGTGTGTGTGCGCGCGATAGTGCTGGTGTGCGGGGATCGCCGGTGGGCGCGGAGGGGCCTGTTTCCACACCAGATCCCTAAACTTAACGAAGCATCATCTGCAGTTCCTTGAGTCGTCTCCTGAAGGAACTTCCCTGAATCAATCACTTGGTTATTTACGCTCAATATGTAAATAAGACAGGTTGCATCACCAGGTGAGTGTGCCTTATTGTTAGCTCAGAATTAAGTACACGCCCTTGTTTTGAAACATATTGTTTCCTGTAGGTATTATTGCGATTGTAGTTACCAGTGCTCCCACCCTAATACATTGTACACCCCAAACTGCAATTCACTGTGGTGTCAAAGAATGCAATCAGTTTCATTACATGTGATGCATATAGATGCTGTTTAAGAAGGAACTGCAGATGCTGGAAATATCGAAGGTAGACAAAAGTGCTGGAGAAACTCAGCGGGTGCAGCAGCATCTATGGAGCGAAGGAAATGGGCAACGTTTCGGGCCGAAACCCTGAAGGAAATAGGCAACGTTTCGGGACGAAACCCGGAAGGGTTTCGGGCCGAAACGTTGCCTATTTCCTTCGCTCCATAGATGCTGCTGCACCCGCTGAGTTTCTCCAGCACTTTTGTCTACCTTTCATGCATATCGATGCACAGAGTCTCTTCCCCAGAGTAGGCGAATCGAGGAACCGAGGACATAGGTTTATCGAGGACCAGAGGACATAGGTTTAAGGTGAAGGGGAAAAGATTTAATAAGAACCTGAGGGGTCATTTTTTCTCACCCAAGGTGGTGGGTGTATGGAACGAGCTGCCAGAGGAGGTAGCTGAGGCTGGGACTATCCCAACATTTAAGATATGGACCAAACGCGGGCAGGTGGGACTGGTGTAGTTGGGACACGTTGGCCAGTGTGGGCAAGTTGGGTCGAAGGGCCTGTTTCCAAGCTGCATCACTCCATCCCTCTATGAATCTATGAGAGAAAGAAGGATTTGAGAGAGTTAATTAAAAGGCAAGATTCTGCACTCCAGTATCTTTCTCTTCACTCTCTCTTTTGATCTTGTGTTTAGCTTGATTGTATTCATGTATGGTATTATCTGATTTGATTGTGTAGCTTGTAAAACAAATGCTTTTCCCTGCCTGAAGAAGGGTTCCAACCCAAAACGTCACCTATCCGTATTCTCCAGAGATGCTGCCTGACCTGCTGAATTACTCTTGCACTTTGCGTCCTTTTGTGCAAACTAGCATCTGCAGTTCCTTGTTTCTACATTTTACCGATCCACTGAGAAATCTCCTCAAGACTTGCCTCCGTTCTCCTCCAAAAGAAGGGGTCCCGACCCATAACATCCACCTGTCCATGTTCTCCAGAGACAGTGGCGCAGAGGTACAATTGCTGCCTCGCAGCGCCAGAGACCCGGGTTCGATCCAGACAACGGGCGCTGTCCGCAGGGACTGCTGCCTGGCCCTCTTGAGTTGCTCCAGCACTTTGTATCCTTTTTCCGCTTGATTGGACAGCAAGCAACAACAAGCCTTTCACTGTACTTTGGCACACGGTTAAAGAACGGCACAGTGGCGCAGCGGTAGAGTCGCTGCCTTACAGCGCTTACAGTGCCAGAGACCCGGGTTCGATCCCTACTTAAGGATAAGGGGGAAATCCTTTAAGACCGAGATGAGGAAAAACTTTTTCACACAGAGAGTGGTGAATCTCTGGAACTCTCTGCCACAGAGGGTAGTTGAGGCCAGTTCATTGGCTATATTTAAGAGGGAGTTAGATGTGGCCCTTGTGGCTAAAGGGATCAGGGGGTATGGAGGGAAGGCAGGGATGGGATACTGAGTTGGATGATCAGCCATGATCATATTGAATGGCGGTGCAGGCTCGAAGGGCCGAATGGCCTACTCCTGCACCTATTTTCTATGTATCTATGTATCTATGTACAGGTGCTGTCTGCATGGAGATTGTACGCTCTCCCCGTGACCGCGAGGGTCTTTTTTCCGAAATCTTTGGTTTCCTCCCCACGTTTGTGGGATTAATTGGCTGGGCATAAGTGTAAATTGTCCCGAGTGCGTGTCGGATAGTGTTAGTATGCCGGGGATCGCTGGTCGGCGCGGACTCGGTGGGCCGAAGGGCCTGTTTCCGCGCTGTATCTCTAAACTAAACTAAACTAAAGAAAGACACAAGAAGCTGGAGTAACTCAGCGGGATAGGCAGCATCTCTGGAGAGAAGGAATTCCTTCTCTCCAGAGATGCTGCCTGTCCCGCTGAGTTACCCCCAGCTTTTTTGCGTCCATCTTCGGTTTAAAAGCAGCACCTGCAGTTCCTTCCTGAACGGAACCCAACTAAACAATGATAAACTAAACTGGAAACAAGATGCTGGCGTCTGCTGTCTCTTGTGTCTCCAGCTGTTTACACCCGGTGTTGAGGTGGCTGGTGTCGGCACTGAGAGGGTTAACATGCTGGTCCATCTGCTGTTCTTTGAATCGTTTGTCTACCATGCACAGCTGCAATCGCCTTGCACACAGGCTGCAAGCCTGTTTACTTATGTCATTTGTGGATTAATTCATTCATTTTTAATCTGGGCCATGGATCGCGGTTTGCCAGTGGAAATCCCTGCACTGGGTGACTTACACTGGGATCCCTGCTCTTGTGAAGTGTGTTCATCAGACAGGAGGTTTTTTTTTTTTTTTTCCCTGGCGTTTTTATTCTGTTGTTTTGTTGCTGCAAAGCCAATGATAATGTAGTTAAAAGGTCATAATTACAGTTATCCCTGGGTTTTTGTCTCTCTGGCAATTGCCCTGAATAGAATGCTGCCCGACTGGTTTAACATTTCCTCTGCTGATCTGCTTTCAGGCATTGAGCCAACCTCCAAGTAGTTAACCAACAAAATCAGTCCTGAGGCGGGAAGCTCAGGCAATTACACACAGCGCAGTGATTAAAGGGGCCGAGATGCGTAGTTCCGCAGCAACAAGAAAGCCCTGCTTCTCAGTCTGAAGAAGGGTTTCCACCCGAAACGTCGCCCATTCCTTCTCACTAGAGATGCTGCCTGTCCCGCTGAGTTACTCCAGCTTTTGGTGTCTAGCCCTACTTCTCAGTTGAGTTGAGTTGAGTTTATTGTCACGTGCACCGAGGTACAGTGAAAAGCTGAAGATAGACACAAAAAAGCTGGAATAACTCAGCGGGTCCGACAGCATCTCTGGTGAAAAGGAATAGGTGACGTTGCGGGTGGAGACCCTTCTTCGAACCTGAGGAAGTCTGAAGAATTCAGAGTCGGAAGAAGGGTCTCAAACCGAAACATCACCTGTTCCTTTTCTCCAGAGATGCTGTCTGACCCGCTGAGTTACTCCAGCATTTGGTGTCTATCTTAGATTTAAACCAGCATCTGCAGTTCCTTCCTCCAGGGAACAGCTTTTTGTTGCGTGCTATCCAGCCAGCAGAAAGACGATGCATGTTGCAATCGAGCCATTACAGTGTTATAGTTACAGCATAATGGAATAACGTATGGTAAGATCAGTTGCTGCAGGAGTAGAGAGTTAAGTGTGTGGAGAGATTGTAATATGTGATTGTAGATCTGCCTCTGTGGCTAGCACGCGCAAATAATCACCGCGGTTGGCGGCCATCTTGGAAGCTGGCATACGTTTTGTGGATCCTTTGTCGATTACTTTAGTTTATGAAGGAACTGCAGATGTTGGTTTACACCGAAGATAAATTCAAAATGCTGGAGCAACTCAGCGGGACAGGCAGCATCTCTGGAGAAAAGGAATAGGTGACGTTTCGGGTCGAGACCCTCCTTCAGACTGAGAGCCAGGGGAGGGGGAAACTGAGTTGAGTTTATGGTCACGTGTACTGGGGTACAGTGAAAAGCTTTTGCTGCGTGCTAACCAGCCAGACAGCAGAAAGACAATACAGGATAAACTAGAGGCATGAGAATGTTCGGAACAAATCATCGATGACCAAGGAGGGGTGGAGCCCACAATGGTCCCAACCAAAGAGGGTCCCGATCCACAACGTCACCTATCCATATCTCCAGCGATGCTGCCTGACCCGCTGAGTCAGTTTAGATTCGTTTATTATTGTCACGTGTACCGAGGTACAGTGAAAAG
>CM075981.1:11581605-11621605 GCA_038087875.1 Malacoraja senta | reverse complement strand
GCCGCGTCCCGTCGGCAAGCCTTATAGTCCGAGGGTTCTCCAATGAGGTGGATGGTGGGTCAGGACCACTCTCTAGTTGTTGGCAGAATGGTTTAGTTACCCGAAAACAGCTGGGAAGAAACTGTCCCTGAATCTGGAGGGGTGCGTTTTCACACTTCTGTACCTCTTGCCCGATGGGAGAGGGGAGAAGAGGGAGTGACTTGATTCTTACCTCCGGATTCAGGGAACATTTCTTCCCAGCTGTTATCAGGCAACCGAATCATCCTGTCACCAACACCTAATCTCCCATCTACCTCCCATTGGAGACCTTCAAACTATCTTTAATTGGACTTTACTGGACTTTATCTTGCACTAAGCATGATTCCCTTTATGCTGTATCTGTACACTGCAGACGGCTGGAATAGGTTAGAGATACAGCCTGGAAACAGGCCCTTCGGCCCCACCGAGCGATCCCCGCACATTAACACTATCCTACACCCACTAGGGACAATTTTTACATTTACCAAGCGAATTAAACTACAAACCTGTACGTCTTTGGAATGTGGGAGGAAACCGAAGATCTCGGAGAAAAACCACGCAGATCCCGGGGAGAACGTGCAAACTCCGTACAGACACCACCCGTAGTCGGGATCGTACCCGGGTCTCCGGCGCTGCATTCGCTGTAAGGCACAACTCTACCGCTGCGCCACCGTGATTATAATCATGTATAGTCTATTCACTGACTGGATAGCACGCAACAATAATCTTTTCACTGTACCTCAGTACATGTGACATTAATAAGCTAAACTAACTAAGAAACATTTGTGAATTGATTGTGCTCACTGGCATGGAGGCATTTTGAATGAGCCTGCTGACTGTATGCCTCGTGTCACCATCCGCTCACCTAACAATGAACCATTCTACATTTCCTTGATCCCCGTCCCTTTTGATTTGTGGTTTCACACCTTACCCTTCCATATCTCTATGTCTCCCTCTCCCCTGACTCTCGGTCTGAAGAAGGGTCCCGACCCAAAACGTCACCCACTCCTTCTCTCCAGAGATGCTGCCCAGTCCCGCTGAGTTACTCCAGCATTGTGCGTCTATTCTCGGGGATAATGTACTACCGGTGTGAACGGTGGTGGTGGCGGACTGGGTGGGCATGGTGGAGTTGGGGACATGCATTGCCGGTGACCCTGTCAGCTTGCTCCCGGGCTCTCACCCCGATATCTTGAGCTCACCCAGCTTCCCATATATGTCAGTGCAGCGAGGAAACCGAGGGCTGTTTGCAAAATATCAAACCTCTGACAACACAGAACTCCGCAGGCAGAGTTAAAATAGTTGCACATCGCGTGCTTCATTTCAAGGGCATTGGGATTGACTCTGGGCACGTTTCCAAGAAGGGCAACTTTGGTCTGTTTTAATCTGAGTCCCCACACCGAGGGCTTGCTTAGCGGAGATAGACACAGTTACTGGCCCCGGCAGTGAGGCACTCCCTCAGTACTGCCCCTCAACAGTCCGGCACCCCCTCAGTACTGCCCCTCTGGCAGTTGTTACCTAGCCTACTGCCCACAATGGACCATTGTGGGCTCGTCCGTGCCTTGATCGCCGTTACCTTTCTACTTTTTTGCATGTCTTCCATTCATATGTTCCAAATCCCTCTACATCACTGTCTATATCTCTCTTTTCCTTTCCCCGACTCTCTAGTCTGAAGAAGGGCCTCGACCCAAAATGTCGCCCGTTCCTTCTCTCCAGAGATGCTGCCTGACCCGCTGAGTTGCCCCAGCATTTTGTGTCTATCTTCGGTGTGAGCCGGCAGCTGCAGTTCCTCCCTACAAGCTTTAATGGCGAATGTGGGTCTCCAGTGCCCCCTGGCTGAGAGGGGTTTTGCTGACTTAGTGAAACTCTTCTTCCATTGTCTCACAGCCAGCCACCTCTGACTGATCCGCACAAACAGGTTCTTGTGGTTTAAAAAAAGGAATTTCTTCCTTCTTCTCGGTTCAATAGATCCGCCGACTCCGCTTGCTGTCCAGTGTGCCTTCGGCATACTTAACCTGAATTCAGTTTAAGGTTGCATGGTGGCGCAGCGGTAGAGTTGCTGCCTCACCGCGGCAGAGACCCGGGTTCCATCCTGACCACGGGCGCCGTCTGTACAGAGTTTGTACATTCTCCCTGTGACCGCATAGGTTATCTCCGGGTGCTCCGGTTTCCTCCCACAATCCAAGGAACGTGCGGGGTTTGAAGGTTAATTGGCTTCGGTAAAATTGTAAATTGTCCCTGTAGTGTGTCGGATAGTTCTAGCGTAGGGGGTGATCGCTGGTCGGCACGGAATCGGTGGGCCGAAGGGCCTGTTTCCATGTGGTATCTCCAAAGTCTGAAGTGGGTAACCGAAACGTCACCTATCCAGAGATGCTGCCTGACCCGCTGAGTTACTCCAGCACTTTGTGCCTTTTTTCAGGTAAGCCAGCACCTGGGTTCAGTTTCGTTTATTGTCACGTGGTACAGTGAAAAGCATTTGTTGCGTGCTAACCAGTCAGCGGAAAGACAATACATGATTACAATCGAGCCATCCAAAGTGTACAGACACATGATAAAGGGAATATCGTGAATAATGTTTAGTGCGAGACAAAGTCCAGTAAAGTCTGAAGAAGGGTCTCGACCCAAAACGTCACCCATTCCTTTTCGCATCTTCAGGTTGATTGTGGTGTTGGAGGGGGGAGGGGGGGGGGGTGAAAGCTGAAAGAGAGAAGGGGCATTCCCCACCTGTATCCACCTATCACTCGCCAGACTTAGTCCTGCCCTCCTCTAGTTCTAGCTTTCTCCCCCCCCCCCTACCGACCCCAAATCACAATCGCTCTGAAGAAGGGTCCCGACCCAAATTGTCACCCATACCTTCTCTCCAGAGATGCTGCCTGTCCCGCTGAGTTACTCCAGTATTTTGTGTCTATCTTCAAAGTCTGATCAGAGAGAGTCCGAGGTATGAGGTAAATACTGCAGAAATCTGCGGTTCCTTGAGTCCGTAATAACCCGCCTCTTGGTTATTTAGGAATTGGACATCAACGGCCTCATCAGATACATGTTCAGTTGTTTTAAGAAGGAACTGCAGACGCTGGAAAAACCGAAGGTAGACAAAAATGCTGGAGAAACTCAGCGGGTGAGGCAGCATCTATGGAGCGAAGGAAATAGGTGACGCTTCGGGTCGAGACTGAAGAAGGGTCTCGACCCGAAACGTCACTTATTCCTTCGCTCCATAGATGCTGCCTCACCCGCTTAGATACATGTTCAGAGACACTGGTCATGATAATAGTGGGAATCTGTTGACAGCTGTATCTTTGTGAAACCATTTTGTGTTGGGATTTAGACACAAAATGCTGGAGTAACTCAGCGGAACTGGCAGCATCTCTGGAGAGAAGGAATAAACGGGTGACGTTTCGGGTCGAGACCCTTCTCTCCAGAGATGCTGCTTGTCCCGCCGAGTTGCTCCAGCATCTTGTGTCTGTCTTCGTTGTCAACCGGCACCTGCGGTTCCTTCCTGCACATTGTGCTGGGATTTATTGGGCTCCGACTTCTACTTTAATAAAAACTTGTGACGGAGTCTTGCGTCATTGTTTCTTTCAGAGAGCGACATGTTGATGACAGGATGGGTCAAAGGTCAGAGGTTGAAGCACTGTTAGATTCCAAGCTGATGTGGGCTATTCTAAAGCCAGGCATTGTTTCCATTGTGCACTGATTGTTTTGTTTCTGTGGTGAAATGGAAACTTGGACCTGGGCCAAGGGTTTCTCTCTCTCTCTCTCTCCCTCCCTCCCCCTTCTCTTGCTGCTGAGCTCAACGAGGGAGACGAGGGTTATGATTTTCTCTTTTGTTCTCCCTTCATTGGGTTGCCGTGGGCTCTGTGTGCATGGGCGGCATTGTGCGCTCTATCGAGAGCAGCACCCAGCCAGTGCCCGCTTGAGGTGACGTGGCAAAGGAACCACACCAGCGGCAAGGGGGCGGCACTGTGGCGCAGCGGTAGAGTTGCTGCCTCGCGGTGCCACGGACGCACGGTCCGATCCTGACCACGGGTGCCGTCTGTACGTGGCTTGCACGTTCTCCCCCGTGACTGTGTGGGTTTTCTCCGGGCGCTCCGGTTTCCTCCCACAATCCAAAGACGTACAGGGTTGCAGGCTAGTTGGCTTGGTATCATTGTAAATTGTCCCCAGTGTGTGTAGGTTAGTGTTAGTAGATGGGGATCGCTGGTCGGCACGGACCCGGTGGGCCGAAGGGCCCTGTTTCCACTCTGTATCTGTAAACTAAACTAAACTAAACTCTGTAGAGTATTTTCTTTGACTGGCTAACACGCAAACAATAGCTTAGGCGTGAGATAATAAAATAAACGTTACTACATCGTTGTGGCCCTTGAGGGGCTGTAGTGAGGGAGTGTCGCACTGTGGGAGGGGCTGTAGTGAGGGAGTGTCGCACTGTGGGAGGGGCTGTATCTCTAAAGTAAACTAAACTAAACTGCAGAAAGGATTTCAGTGAGTCCTTCAACTTCACCTTTTCCTGGAACATAAATCACCTGCCATTTGACACTGATTGGAAAGGAAGGGTTATCGCTTTGGCAAACATCAGGATCAACTAGTTGGTCTGGTGTAGTTGCACAGTGGCTTTCTACTATAGCGAGGTTTGGATTTGGGTTTATTACTGTCGTGCGTACTGAGGTGCAGTGAAAAACTATTCAATCAACTTAGATCACATTCTACATGAATACAATCAAACTAAACTCACGTAGAATGGAGTCATAGAGTCATACAGCGTGGAAACTGGTCTGTCTCCATCTAACAGTGTTGCACTTGTACAAGAGTCAATGGTGTTATGGAACTGGGACGAAGAAATATCGGCGAGACCAGACTCAGACTGGGCGATCGTTTCGCTGAACACCTTCGCTGAGCCGCCTTGGCCCATGCGATCTCCCGGTTGCCAAACATTTTAACTCCCCCTCCCAGTCCCATGACGACCTTTCTGTCCTGGGCCTCCTCTACTGCCAGAGTGAGGCCACACCGTCGCAAAGTGGAGGAACAGCACCTCATATTTTGCTTGGGCAGCTTACACCCCAGCGGTATGAAGGTTGATTTTTTCTCATTTCAAGTAACCCTTGCATTCCCTCTCTCTCTGCCCCTCCACCACTCTGGACGCCCCACCTGTTCCACTGTTTGCATCCAAATATCCCTTTGTTATCACCTCTTCCACAGCCAACAATGGACCTTAGGCACAACAAGCTGGAGTAATTCAGCAGGACAGGCAGCATCTCTGGAGAGAAGGAATGGGTGACGTTTTGGGTTGAGACCCTTCTTCAGACGGTCTTCGGTTTAAACCAGCATGTGCACAACAATGGACCATTGTGGGCTCCACATTTCCTTGGTCATCGATGCCCACTCTGATTTGTTTGGACCTTTTCATACCTCTGTGCCCCGACTCTCAGTCTGAGGAAGGGTCCCGACCCGAATCACCATCTATTCCTTTTCTCCAGAGATGCTGCCTGCCCCGCTGAGTTACTCCAGCCTTTTGCGCCCATCTTTGGGAAGAAGTAAGTTGGATTTCAACGCAGGTTGTGAGAAGCCAGCGCACCTTAGAACTAAAGAGGAGAGGATAGACTAGCACTGGCCAGGTTGGGGAGAATTATTTGTGTATGGTATGTCTGAAGAGGACACCGCGTTTGTAGCCGAGATTGGAGAACTGTGGTGTAAGGACAACCATGCCTGCTTTCAATTAGCACTAATGTACGAGGGATGACAAGAATGTGTCTCCTGACACAGATTGTCAAGTTGAGGCTAATTGCAGGTTTATTTTTCAGTGCTGGAGGAATCTTGAAATGTTTGTGTGTGAATATGGAATCTGATGAGCAATCACAACTGGACACACACCATCAATTATCACCGGCTTCCACCAGTTTCTTACTTTCTATGGTCTGGGTGAAGGTTTGGGTCGAGACCCTTCGAAGCGTCACCCATTCCTTCTCTCCAGAGATGCTGCCTGTCCCGATGAGTTACTCCAGCTTTTAGTATCTATCTTCGGTTTAAACCAGCATCTGCACTTCCCTTCTTACACTTACATAGAAAATAGGTGCAGGAGTAGGCCATTCGGCCCTTCGAGCCTGCACCGCCATTCAATATGATCATGGCTGATCATCCAACTCAGTATCCCATCCCTGCCTTCTCTCCATACCCCCTGATCCCTTTAGCCACAAGGGCCACATCTAACTCCCTCTTAAATATAGCCAATGAACTGGTCTCAACTACCTTCTGTGGCAGAGAATTCCACAGATACACCAAGCATACAAACCCAAGCGGATTAACCTACAAACCTGCACGTCTTTGGAGTGTGGGAGGAAACCCGAAGATCTCGGAGAAAACCCACGCGGCCATGCGGGGAACGTGCAAACTCCGTACAGACAGCACCCGCAGCTGGGATCGAACCCGTGTCTCCGGTGCGGCAAGCGCCGTAAGGCAGCAACTCTACGCTGCGCCGCCTTTGCCAGTTGTAGGTGAGCTTTCAGAAACAACAATCAGAACAAACACTTGGCAGATAATCAGCCTGGTGACGGGCTGCATCACAGTCTGGTACGGGAACTGGTTCTGCCCACAGCCGCAAATCATTACAGAGAGGGGTGAAGGCGGCCCGTCACGTCACTGGCAACTGTCTCCCGGCCATTCAGGGCATTTTCCACCGGAAAGACACAGCATCATCAAGGACCACAGCCACCCAGCACCCAGACGGTTCTCCTTGTTACCATCAGGCAGACGATACAGCATGCATCCACCAGACTTAAGACCAGTTTTTACCATCAGGCCATCAGGCTTCTGAACTCATAAACACATCATATATGTTGATTATTTTATTTTTTATTATCTTTTACCTACCAATCTTACTTTTATCTTATCCAATTTTATCTTATTTTTATCCTTGTAATATCATTGCTGAGGTGACCAGTTGTCTTGTCTAACACATTTCATTGTGCCGTTGACCCTGTGTTAACTTGCATATGACAAATAAAACTGAACTGAGAAGAATTTAGTTTGATCGCAGACTTTAGCGCAGATTTGACGAAAGCAAATCATGTTTGGTTAACACAGTTTGAATATTTTAATAAAAATAACAGGGAAGGCTGATGAAGTGAGTGTAAGAGCTGTCATAGAGACATACAGCGTGGAAACAGGCCCTTCGGCCCATCTTGCCCACACCGGCCAACATGTCCCATCTCTGAAGAAGGGCCTCGACCTGAAACGTCACCCATTCCTGCTGAGTTACTCCAGCATTTTGTGTCTATCTTCGGTGTAAACCAGCATCTGCAGTTCCTTCCTACACATGTTCCATCTACACTAGTCCCACCTGCTTGCGTTTCACTTGCCCTATCCAAGTACCTGTCCAAATGTTTCTAAACCGCTGCGATAGTACGTGCCTCAACTACCTCGTTCCGTATACCCACCATCCTCTGTGAGAAGAAAATTACCCCTCAGGTTCCTATTAAATCTTTCCCCCCCCCCCACCAACCCCTCACCTTAAGCCTATATCCTCTGGTTCTCGATTCACCTTCTCTGGGCAAGAGACTCTGTGCGTCTACCTGATCTATTGCTCTCACACGTTTGTACAGAAGGCATTTGATAAAGTCCCGCATAAAAGATTGGGTAGGACGATAGAGACCCATGGAATTGAAAGGTCTCTTCATTCGAATGTGAGGTTAACTTAAAGGGTGAACTAACTGAAAGTTAGTTAGTGCCTGGTGCTACAAAGTTGTTTTCCAGATTGGAGGCTGCTTGACACCAATGGTCAGTGATGGCAACCACTTCAAGTTTGGCTTTATTATTAAATTAGACACGAGTTGCAGGGATCAAATTCCACATTTGTGAATAGCACAGAGCGTGGAAGTGTGGTTAAACAGGGAAGAGAATAATAACATGTTGCCAGAGGTCGTAAACTGGCAGATGGAATTTAACAGAGAAGTGTGAAGCAAAAAATAACACAAAGAGGCAGCTTGGACAAAATGGTGCAGTTTTAACATGTAGGAAGGAACTGCAGATGCTGGTTGAAACCGAAGATAGACACAAAAAGCTGGAGTAACTCAGCGGGATGGGCGGAGAAAAAGAAATGGGTGACGTTTCCGGTGCGAGACCCTTCCTTCAGACAGGAACGACCCGAACGTCACCCATTCCTTTTTCTCCGCCTATCTGGCTGAGTTACTCCAGCTTTTTGTGTCTATCTTTGGAGCAGTTTTAAAGGGGGTGCAAGGGACAGAGGGAACAGTGAGAAGGTAGTGCAGAAATGCTTGGGAGTAACAGGTTATAATGAGAGAATGGAGACGGAAGGAACGGCAGATGCTGGAATCTTGTTTAGAACACAAATTGCTGGAGACATTCCGACATGGATAGGCAATGTTTCGGCCTTTCTTCTAACTCAGTCCAAATGTTGCCCATCCATGTCTTCCAGAGATTCTGCCGGACCCAGTTAGTTACACCAACACGTGAAGAGAGTTTAGTTTAGTTTTGAGATACAACGTGAAAATAGGCCTTTCGGCCCATCAAGTCCGTGCCGACCAGCGATCCCCATATACTGACATTATCTTACACACGGGAAAATTTACATTTTTTACTGAAGCCAATTAACCTACAAACCTGTACGTCTCTGGAGTGTGGGAGGAAACCAGAGCACCCGGAGAAAACCACGCGGTCACGGGGAGAACGTACAATCTCCGTACGGACAAGCACCCGTAGTCAGGATCGAACCCGGGTCTCTGGCGCTGTAAGGCAGTAACTCTGCCGCTGCAACACTGCGCCGCCTAGTGGTTAGTAAAGCAGGTGGGATACTAGGATTTATCAGTAAAGGCAACAACAGATAAGTTGTGTTGAATGTACAAAACATGAATTAAGCTGTAAAATAGCATCCAATTCTGGTCCCGGCACTTTAGATAGGGTGGACTAATCCTAGAGAGAGCCCTGCAAAGATGATCTGGAATGGTCCATTGATGAGAGACCTTGTGTTTTAGCTCATATTGGAGAAGCTGGTTTTGTTTAGTTTAGTTTATTGTCACGCGTACCGAGGTACAGCGAAAAGCTTTTGTTGCGTGCTAATGAGTTAACGGAAAGACAACACTTGATTACAATCGAGCCATCCACGGTGTACAGATGCATGATAAAGGGAATAACGTTTAATGCAAGATAAAGTCCAATAAAGTCTGATTAAAGATAGTTTGAAGGTCTCCAAGGAGATAGATGGGAGGTCAGGACCACTCTCTAGCTGGTGAGGGGATAGTTCCGTGCCTGATAACAGCTGGGAGGAAACTGTCCCTGAATGTGTTTTCAAACTCCTGTACCTCTTGCCTGATGGGAGAAGGGGAGAAGAGGGAGTGACTGGTCCTTGATTACGCTGGTGGCCTTGCCGAGGCAGCGTGGAGTGTAGCTGGTGTCAATGGAAGGGAGGTTGGTTTGCCTGATGGTCTGAGCTGCATCCACAACTCTCTGCAATTTCTAGCTGTCCTGGATGGAGCTGTTCCAAGACCATGCTGTGATGCATGCATCCCAATAATATGCTTTCTCCGGCGCAGTAGTAGTGGTGAGGGTTGTTGGGGACGTGCCAATTTTCATGAGCCTTCTGAGGAAGTAGATGGGTGTACATCCATGGCCATAGCTTCGATGTAGTTGGTCCAGGACAAATTGCTGGCGATATTTATTCCTGAGATCTTGAAGCTTTCAACTATCTCTCTACTTTGGCGCTACTAATAGGTGTGTGTACCGCTTTGCTTCCTGAAGTCAATAACAATCTCCTTTGTCTTGTTGACATTGAGGGAGAGGTTGGTGTCTTGACCTGGCATGTTAAATGCATGCTCTTCCTCAATAAGTTCAAAGTTAGAATAGGCACGAGGCTCCCCATTTGGTGATGGTCAGGAGCGAAGAAATATGACTTGATTAGGATTTACTTCAAATCCTTCTGCAGTTGTACAGAGCCCTAGTGAGACCACACCTGGAGTATTGTGTGCAGGTTTGGTCCCCGAATTTGAGGAAGGACATTCTTGCTATTGAGGAAGTGCATGGTAGGTTTACAAGGTTAATTCCCGGGATGGCGGGACTGTCATATTCTGAGAGAATGGAGCAGTTGGGCTTGTACACTCTGGAGTTTAGAAGGATAAGAGGTGATCTCATTGAAACATATAAGATTGTTAAGGGCTTGGACACGCTAGAGGCAGGAAACATGTTCCTGATGTTAGGGGAGTCCAGAACCAGGGCCACAGTTTAAGAATAAGGAGTAAGCCATTTAGAACGGAGACGAAGAAACACTTTTTCTCACAGAGAGTGGTGAGTCGGTGGAATTCTCTGCCTCAGAGGGCGGTGGAGGCAGGTTCTCTGGATGCTTTCAAGAGAGAGCTAGATAGGGCTCTTAAAAATAGCGGAGTCAGGGGATATGTGGAGAAGGCAGGAACGGGGTACTGATTGGGGATGATCAGCCATGATCACATTGAATGGCGGTGCTGGCTCGAAGGTCCGAATGGCCTACTCCTGCACCTATTGCCTATTGTCTATTGGCTAGAATACAAAAACTGGGATGCAATGCTGAGGCTCGATAATGCGCTGGTCAGACCACATTTGGAACATTGTGAGCAATTATGGGCACCGCCTCTGAGGAAGGATGTGTTGGCTCTGGAGAGGGTCCAGAGGAGGTTGACAAGAATGATCCCAGGAATAAGTAGGTTAACCTATGATAGGCGATAGGTCCTGTACTCGCTGGAGTTTAGAAGAATGAGGGGGGACCTGTTTGAAAGGTACAGAATATTGAAAGGCGTGGATGGTGTGGATGTGGAGAGGATGTTTCCACTAGTGGGAGAGTCTAGGACTAGAGATCAGAGCCTCAGAATTAAAGGACGTTCCGTTAGGAAGATCTCTAGTCAGAGGGCAGTGAATATGTGGAATTCATTGCCACAAAGGCTGTGGAGGCCGTTTTTAATGCAGAGATAGATAGATTCTTGATTAGTACAGGTGTCAGGGGTTAAGGGGAGAAGGCAGGAAAATGGGGTTAGGAGGGAGAGAAAGATCAGCCATGATTGAATGGCGGAGTAGACTTGATGGGCTGAATGGCCTAACCTTATGAGTCCACGCCGACCATCGATCACCCATTCACATTGGTTCTATGTTATCCCAGTTTCACATCCACTCCCTTACACCTTATGGGCAATTTATAGAAGCCAATTAACCTACAAATCCGCGCACCTTTGGGATGAGAGAGGAAACCCGAAGCACCCGGAGAAACCCACGTGGTCACAGAGAGAATGTGCAAACTCCACCCAGACTAATCCCAGGGTCTCTGTTGCTGAACGAATGTGGATTACAAACACAGCTTGCCAATGCTGTTGATGTTGCAAGCTGTCAAAGTCACATTTTCTTTCTCCTGATACATAGTAACATAGAAAATAGGTGCAGGAGGAGGCCATTCGGCCCTTTGAGCCAGCACCGCCATCCAATGTGATCATGGCTGATCGTCCCCAATCAATAACCCGTGCCTGCCTTCTCCCCATATCCCTTGACTCCACGAGCCCTAGAGCTCTATCTAACTCTCTCTTAAATCCATCCCGTGATTTGGCCTCCACTGCCCTCTGTGGCAGGGAATTCCATAAATTCACAACTCTCTGGGTGAAAAAGTTTTTTTTCACCTCAGTCTTAAATGACCTCCCCTTTATTCTAAGACTGTGGCCCCTGGTTCTGGACTCGCCCAACATTGGGAACATTTTTCCTGCATCTAGCTTGTTTCTATAAGATCCCCCCCATCCTTCTAAACTCCAGTGAATACAAGCCTGATGATTGAGCAGATCCCCTGGAGTAAAGGAACTGCAGGTGCTGGTTTAGAAAAGAAGACGCAAAGTGCTGGAGTAACCCAGCGGGTCAGGCAGCATCTCTGGAGATCAAGGATAGGTGACGTTTTGGGTCGGGACCTTTCTTCAGACTGATTGTGGTGGGGACGGGTGGAAAGCTGCAGGACAGGAGGGGCCAGAACCAAGTCTTGCGAGTGATAGGTGGATACAGGTGGGGAATGTCCCATTCTCTCTTTCAGCTTTCTTCACCCACCCCCCCCCACCCCAACACCACATTCAGCCTGAAGATGCGAAACGTCACCCATTTACTCCAGCACTTTGCATCTTTTTGTTTCTGAGATGAAATGTCTGTTGTGCCTATTTGCCTTAGTAGAGTGATCAGTCAACTGTGTGAGTGTGACTGAGAGCACAGGGTCACATGTGACAGAGGCTTGTGGTTTACAGCATGCTCACTGGGCCGTCTGACTGCCCTAAAGGCAAACACAACCTTGATTTAAATCAACAGATGAGTGCAGTTTGTGTGCAAGCTGGCACGTTGAATGGATGCTTACTGTACGCGAGTCAGGGCAGTAGATGTGGACCATCTCTCCTCGTGATCTCAGCTCTTCCAGCTTCAACAGTTCAACTTCTAACTTCAAATAACCCTTGCTTTCCCTCTCTCCCCATCCCTCCCCCCCCCTCTTCGCAGTTCTCCGACCAGTCTTACTGTCTCCAACTGCATTTTATCTGTTTGCTCTGTTGTTACCTTCTCCCAACTAACAATGATCTGTTTCTACATTTTCCTTGATCACCATCCCCCTTTGTCCTGTTTTCACACCTTACACTTCCTTAACTATACACTTCCTTATCTATGTACCTCCCGCTCCCCTGACATCAGTCTGAAGAAGGGGCTCGGCCCGAAACGTCATCCATTCCTTCTCTCCAGAGATGCTGCCTGTCCTGCTGAGTTACTCCAGCTTTCTGTGTCTATCTTCAACAGCTCAGTGGTACTTTATTCTCACGTAGTCATACTCATACAGCATGGAAACAGGCCCTTCAGCCCAACTTGCCCCACACCTCCCAACATGTCCCATTTACACTAGCCCCACCTGCCTGCGTTTGGCCCGTATCGCTCCACACCTGTCCTATCTATGTACCTGACTAAATGTTTCTGAAACTTTGCAGCTGTATCTGCCTTAACTACCTCCTCTGGCAGCTTGTTCCATACACCCCTCAGGTTCCAATTCCATCTTCCCCCCCCTCACCTTAAACCTATGTCCTCCTGTTCTCGATGCCCCTACTCTGGGCAAGAGACTCTGTGCGTCTGCCTGATCTATTCCTCTCATGTACCGAGATACAGAGAAATCCTTCTGTTGCCTACAGTTCTGTAAAACCACTGGATGGCACGGTGGCACAGCGGTAGATTTGCTGCTGACTGGTTTAAGTGCGGGCAGCACGGTGACGGCAGCGGTAGAGTTGCTTCCTTACAGCGCCAGAGACCTGGGTTCGATCCTGACGACGGGCGCTGTCTGTACAGACTTTGTACATTCTCCCCATGACCGCGTGGGTTTTCTCCGGGCGCTCCGGTTTCCTCCCACACTCCAAAGACGGACAGGTTTGTAGGTTAATTGGCTGCTGTCAATTGTCCCTAGTGTGTGTAGGATAGTGCTAGTGTACGGAGTGATCGATGGTCGGCGGGGACTCGGAGTGCCGAAGGGCCTGTTTCCATGCTGTACCACTAAACTAAACTCAACTAAAAGAGCAAGGCTTCGGCCTGGTTTAGGAAGGTGGAGGTGACTGCTCATATTATTGAGAACTCAAACATCACCTCCATGGGGAATAAGAGAAAGCTTAAAATGTTCCACTGCTTTAGTGGGAGGCAGCTAGAGATTCTCCTGCAGTTTATCTTTAAGCAGATTTGTTGAGAATCAGGTCTGGGCTAAATGTGGAGGAATTTCAGGAATGCAGTCGAGAGATGAGCATTCCCATCACATGGCAACTTCAGACCTCCAGCCTCTGCAATTTCCCACCTCACTCTCTGGGAAAGGGTGCAGGGAGGAACTGCAGATGCTGGTTTTTACACCGCAGATAGACGCAAAAGGCTGGAGTAACTCAGTGGGTCAGGCAGCATCTCTGGAGAGAGGGAACGGGTGACGTTTCGGGTCGAGACTCCTCTTCCGACCCGAATCGTCACCCATTCCTTCTCTCCAGAGACGCTGCCTGTCTCGCTGAATCACCCCAGCTTTTTGTGTCTGCTGAGAAACTGTGCCGTTCTTAAAGCCGTTCACAGTCTTTACTTATGCCGTATTCTTTGCGTGCCGGTTCCAGAGAATGATCTGCTATCATTGGATACAAACACCCTGCACTTTAAACTCACTTGTCAACCTGTAAATCTAACACCATGTAACTGACGTGCCGCAATGCTGACAACTATATTCTACACACAGTATCTTTTTTTTTGCCCGACTTATTGTTCCTGAGTTTGGCTTGATTGTATTTATGCATAGTGTTATCCGTTTTAACGGCATAGCAGGCAAAACAAAGCTTTTCACCGTGCCTCAGTACACAAGACAGTAATTAACCTAAATTTGTACATTTAATTCAACTGCGTTGAGTTTTGTTTATTGTAGGTACGGTGAATAGCATTTGTTGCGTGCTAACCAGTCAGCGGAAAGGTAATACATGATTACAATTGAGCCATGCCCACTGTGCAGACATCTACATGATAAAGGGAATACCCTGAATAATGTTTAGTGCAAGGTAAAGCTAGTAAAGTCTGATCATTGATAGTCCGATTGTCTCCAATGAGGTAGATGGTAACTCAGGACTGCTCTCTGGTTGTGGTAGGATGGTTCAGTTGTCCGATAACAGCTGGGAAGAAACTGTCCCTGAATCTGGAGGTGTTCGTTTTCACACTTCTATACCTTTTGCCCGATGGGAGAGGGGAGAAGAGGGGTGCGACTCGTCCTTGATTGTGCTGCTGGCCTTGCCGAGGCAGCGTGAGGTGTAAATTGAGTCAATGGAAGGGAGGTCGGTATGTGTGATGGTCTGGGCTGCGTCCGCAATTCTCTGCAATTTCTTGCGGTCTTGGGTGGAGCTGGCCCCAAGCCAATTTAATCTTTTAATTTTAATTTTACCTTCTTTCCCCCTTTCTAGACTTTTGATTGACTAATTCATGTCTTGGTTGACTTATTTGAATTCTTGACTTATTTCCCCAACAGAATTTGTGTTGGAATTTTGTTCCCTCTTTTTTCACACAAAGGGTGGTGGGTGTATGAAACAAGCTGCCAGAAAAGGTAGTTGAGGCGGGGGACTATCCCAACATTTAAGAAGCAGATAGACAGGTACATGGATGGGACAAGTTTGGAGGGATATGGACCAAATGCTGGCAGGTGTGACGTGTGGCTGGGACATGTTGGCAGGTGTGGGCAAGTTGGGCAGAAGGGCCTGTCTCGTGCTGTATCTCTGAACTAATCTAAGCTAGACTAAGCTAACCTAAACTACTGTCCTTTGAATTCTGACAGGCCGCAACGAGTTGATAGCAAGATACATCAAGCTTCGGACTGGCAAAACACGCACAAGGAAGCAGGTAATGCTAATCTGGAAGGTTTGCTGTGGGGAGAATGCGGGTGGCTTGTGCCGAACCATGGCTGCTGCTTTGTTAAGGCTGACACAGTGAATGGGTAATGGGACAGCATGGCGGGCATGTAATGAGAGAGGAATAGCAACCTCATTAGGTTTACTTCCTCGACTCATATTCAGAGGCCTGATCGATCGATCTCACTCAAATTGCATCACGGCAGCCTGCCGTTTGTAAATTAATTTCAGGAATAAATAAATCTGGTTCGTGTGAAACTATTGATTTTCATAAAACGAACATTTATTAACACCCTTCACAGTTGAAAGGTGGGACAGGCTAGGAGTTTATTCCTTGGAGCGCAAGAGGTTGTGGGCGGCACAGTGGCGCAACGGTAGAGTCCCTGCCTTACAGCGCCAGAATAAAAGGACATACTTTTAGAAAGGAGATGAGGAGGAATTTCTTTAGTCAGAGGGTGGTGAATCTGTGGAATTCATTGCCACTGACGGCTGCGGAGGTAAAGACAATGGATATTTTTAATACGGATATTAACAGATTCTTGATTGGTACGGGTGGCAGGGATTATGGGGCGAAGGCAGGAGAATGAGGTTGAGAGGGAAAGATAGATCAGCCATGATTGAATGAATGAGTGGACTTGATGGGCCGAATGGCCATATTCTGCTCCTCGAACATATGAACATATGAACCGTGGTTGGCATGGACGAGTCGGGCTGAAGGGCCTGTTTCTGTGCTGTATGATTCTATGACACCAGGATTGTCAACGTGGTTAACATTTAAAATGGTCTATCAAATGTGGGCAAGCTGTTCCGTGCAGTTAAAGACGTTGGGTAATCCTGACCCTATCAGCGATGTCTACATCCCATGAATGAATACAACAACATACAGGGTGGTAGAGTTGCTGCCTGACAGGGCCAGGGACCCGAGTTCGATCCTAACCACGGGTGCTGTCTGTACGGACTTTGTACGTTCCCCCATGACCTGCGTGGGTTTTTTTCCAAGATCTTCTGTTTCCTCCCACACTCCAAAGGCGTACAGGTTTACAGGTTGTTTGGCTTTGGTATAAGTGTAAATTGTCCCTAGTTTGTGTAGCATAGTGTTAATGTATGGGGATTGCTAGTCTGCGAGTACTCGGTGGGCCGAACGGCCTGTTTCCGCGCTGTATCTCTAAAATTAGGATACGAGAGGCTGACACCTTAGCAATAATTTTTAAAAGGAACAAAAATATTTTGATGGTAGACCAAGCTATCACTCCAAGTAGATTAGATAGATTGCCCGATTGCCCGATTCCGACTGCCTTAACTGCCCAGAACAAAGTCCATTGTGATCCCAGGAAAGACACAAAGTGCTGGACTAACTCAGCCGGTCAGGCAGAATCACTGGAGAACATGCCTAGGTGACGATTCCTGTCGGGACCCTTCTTCAGACCCAAAACATCACCTATCCATGTTCTGCAGAGATGCTGCCTGACCTGCTAAGTTACTCCAACATTTTGTGTCTTTCCTTGGTAAATCAGCATCTGCACTTAGACTTTAGACTTTACTTTAGACTTTACAGATACAGCTCGGAAACAGGCCCTTTAGCCCACCTAGTCCACGCCGACCAGCGATCACCCCATACACTATGGTAACCTACACTCTGGGGACAATTTCACCAACGGCAATTAACCTACAAACCCTTACCTACAAATTGGAGCATCCAGGGAAAAGCCACGCGGGTCACGGGGAGAACTTTCAAACTTCATTGTTCCCGATGTTGGGGGGGTCCAGAATGTTCCCGATGTTGGGGGAGTCCAGAATGTTCCCGATGTTGGGGGAGTCCAGAACCAGGGGCCACAGTTTAAGAATAAGGAGTAAGCCATTTAGAACGGAGATGAAGAAACACTTTTTCTCACAGAGAGTGGTGAGTCTGTGGAATTGTCTGCCTCAGAGGGTGGTGGCGGCAGGTTCTCTGGATGCTTTCAAGAGAGAGCTAGATAGGGCTCTTAAAAATAGCGGAGTCAGGGGAAATGGGGAGAAGGCAGGAACGGGGTACTGATTGGGAATGATCAGCCATGATCACATTGAATGGCGGTGCTGGCTCGAAGGGCCAAATGGCCTACTCCTGCACCTATTGTCTATTGTCCATACAGATAGTACCCGTAGTCAGGATCGAACCTCGTTCTCTGCCGCTGTGAGGCAGCAACTCGACGGCTGCCTTGTTTCTTCATTGAGATCCCAGGCAAGATGGTGGGCTCCTGAGAGGGACAACGGTTTTGAGCAGAGGGATGGAATGCTCTCCGTTTGATGATCACCAAGGATCATGTGCAGCACAACCCACATGAGCGTAAAGCTCGTTCAAACAGATTTTAACCCAAAGGTTTAGAAATGGCCCACTTATTAATCTCTGAATGGAGGCAAATACTGGGGGACTTGCAGTCTGGGGGTTTCTTTCACAAATGGGACGATGGTGGAGGTCAGACGGGAGAGAGATGGTCAGTATTCAGGGAAACTTTTTTGGAAGAGACAAGGAATTGCAGATCCTGGTTTTTTTTGAGGAATGCCGTTTGCGGTGAGCACTGTACTGCCAGCACACGGGGATGGCCAAAGCAAACACAACTCGGAGCTGAAAGTCAGACTGTCGTAACTCTAAAACAACGGACAAGTGGGCAAATTGTTGGCTGGGGATTAATGTCTTTCTTGCAAGCACATTATTCCGGCTCCGTGCCCAAAGCTAGCCAGAGGATCTACGATGAAAGGAAGGTATATGGAGCATAACAACAAGTTCGGCCGACCAGTGATCCCATCACCCTAACGCTATCCTGCACACACTAGGGACAATTTACAACAATACAAGCCATCGCCGGCATGGTGAGGCAGAGGTGGAGCTGTTGCCTTACAGCGCCAGAGACCCGGGTTCGATTCTGACTACGGGTGCTGTCTGTGAGGAATTTGTACGTTCTCCCCGTGACCGGCGTGGGTTTTCTCCGGGTGTTCCGGTTTCCTCCCACACTCCAAAGACGTACAGGTTTGTAGGTTAATTGGCTTGTCAGTGTAGGATAGTGTGAGTGTGCGGGGATCGTTGGTCGGTGTGGACTCAGGGGGCCGAAGGGCCTGTTTCCGCGCTGTGTCTCTGAAAAACTAAAACTAAACTAAAAACTGACTGCAAACAGATGCCCTATCAATGGGCCACAACCTTATGTCTGCCGATCGTCAATCAGGTAAAACCCTCACTGTAGGGAAAAAAAACCCCACAAACTGCTGGAGTAACTTCATGGGTCAGCAGCATCTCAGGAGAACATGGATCGGTGACGTTTTGGGTTGGGACCTTTCTTAAGGCCCGTAACCCATTCTAAAGATGTGTAAAATGTAATTGGGGCTGCCATCTTGTGATATGCCTAATTAAGTGGAAGTTAGTGGAGTGGCTATTACTGGGGAGAAGGTGCTTGGGAAGCTGAAGGTGGATATGTCACCTGGGGCAGATGGACTGCACCCTAGGGTTCTGAAAGAGGTGGCTTTAGACATTGTGGTGGCATTGATAGTGATATTTCAGGAATCACTAGAGTCCTAGATGATTGGAAAATTACCAATATTACCTTGTTGCACAAAAAGGGAGCAAGGCAGAATAGTGGGAACTATAGGCCGGTTATAGACTTCGATGGTAGGTAAGATTTTAGAGTCCATTATAAAGGATGAGGTTACGGAGTACTTAGAAGTTCACGATAAAATAGGTCGAAGTCATCATGGCCTTGTGAAGGGGAGGTCTTGCTTGACAAATTTGTTGGAATTCTTTGAAGAAATAGCAGGGCAGACAAAGAAGAGTCAGTAGATGTTGTTTACTTAGATTTTCAGAAAGCCTTTGATAAGGTGCCACACGTTAGGCTGCTTGGGAAGATGAGAGCGCACGGTATCAAAGGGCAGATACTAGCATGGATAGCAGAAGACAAAGAGTGGCAATAAAGGGGGCTTTATCTGGTTGGCTGCCAGTGACTAGTGGAGTTCCGCAGGGCTCGGTGCTGGGTCCGCTACCCTTCACGTTGTATATTAATGATTTGGACGAGGGGATTGAAGACTTTGTGGCCAAGTTTGCAAATATACAAATAGGTGGAGGGGCAGGTAGTGTAGAGAAGGCAAGGACTCTGCAGAAGGCCTTGGGCAGGTTGTGAGAGTGGGCAGAGAAGTGGCAGATGGAATATAGTATAGCAAAGTGTGGAGTCCTGCATTTTGGTAGTAGGAATAAAGGCGTAGACTATTTTCTAAATGGGGTGAGAATCCAATTTTGGGCACCATATCTGAGGAAGGATGTGCTGGCTCTGGAGAGGCTCCAGAGGTGGTTTACAAGAATGATCCCAGAAAAGAGTACGTTAACCTATGATAAGCATTTGTCGACACTGGGCCTATACACGCAGGAGTTTAGTAGAAGGAGAGGAAATCTCATTGAATCATACAGAATAGTGAAAGGCTTGGATAGAGTGGATGTAGAGAGGATGTTTCCACTAGTGGGAGAGTCTAGGACTAGATGTCACAGCCTCAGAATTAAAGGACGTTCTTTTAGGAAGGAGATGAGGAGAAATGTAATTAGTCAGAGGGTGGTGAATCTATAGAATTCTTTGACATAGAAGGCTGTGGAGGCCAAGTCAGTGGATATTTTTAAGGCAGAGATAGATAGATTCTTGATGAATACAGGTGTCAGAGGTTATGAGGAGAAGGCAGGAGAATGGGGTTAAGAGGGAAAGACAGATCAGCCATGATTGAATGGTGGAGTAGACTTGATGGGCCAAAGTTCTGCTACTAGAACTAATGAGTTTATGAACAAATCATTTCCCTTTGTTCAATGTTTTTTAAATTGAAATCAGAATCTACATTTCCCAAATGATAACTGGTACATCCAATAAAATGTCAGTATCTTGCTGGTGCACAGGGAAAGTGTAGAAGTTGGGAGGTCATGTTGCAGTTGGTGAGGCCGCGTTTAGAGTATTGTGTTCAGTTTTGGGCACCATGTTATAGGAAAGATGTTGTCAAGCTGGAACGGATGCCGGGAAGATTTACAAGGATGTTGCCCGGACATTGCCTGAGCTATAGGGAGAGGTTGAGTAGGCTGAGACTCTATTCCTTGGAGCGCAGGAGAATGATCTTATAGAGGTGCACAAAATCATGAGAGTAAAAGATTGGGTAAATGCACAGAGTCTCTTGTCCAGTGTAGGGAAAATCGAAAACCAGAAGACATAGGTTTAAGGAGAGGGGGGGTGGGGTAAGATTTAATAGGAACCTGCGGGGTAACTTTTTTACACAAAGGTTGGTGGGTGTATGGGAAGAGCTGCTGGAGTAAGTAGTTGGGGCAGGTAATATTGCAATGTTTAAGAAATATTTAGACAGGTACATGGATAGGACAGGTTTAGAGGGATATGGGCCAAACGCAGGCAGGTGGGGCTAGTGTAGATGGGACATGTTGGTTGGTGTTGGCTGGTTGAAGGGCCCTGTTGCCACACTGTATCACTCTGTGAGAGTACTGGGACACGAATTTCATGTTCAAATAAAAACAGAATATGGATGGTGACACTCCGCAAGTTTGGCAGCATCTGCGGAGAGAGAAATGGAGTTAACGTTTCAGGCCATCAATTGTTTAGCGGCAAGGGATTACAGAGAACATTACAGCACAGGAACGGGCCCTTCGGCCCACAATGCTTTGTGCCGTACATGATGGCAAGATAGAATCATCCCCTGTACATGATCCATATCCCTCTATTCCCTGCACTTCCACGTTCAAAGGTTCAAAGGTATTTTATTGTCACGTGTACCAAATAAGGTACAGTGAAACTCGATTTCCCATACAGTCATACTAGAAAAAGCAAACCAAGAATGTGCCTATCTTAAAGCCTTTTAAACACCACTATTGTGTCTACCTCCACCACCTCCCCTGGCAATGCGTTCCAGGGCCCTACCACTCGAAAAAACCTGCCCCGCACATCTCCATTAAACTTTTCCCCTCTCACCTTAGAGCTATGCCCTCTAGTGTTGGGCATTCATTTCCCTTCCCTGGGCAAAAGGTTCTGACTGTCTAGATCTTTGCCAATTTTTACCACTGGACTCCAAAGTGGTGCGGATGGGTGGACACAAAATGCTGGAGTAACTCAGCGGGACAGGCGGCATCTCTGGAGAACGTTTCAGGCCGAGACTCTTCTTCCGACTCGAAGTGTGGATTGGCGCTCGATTGTCGGTGTGGGCCGAAGGGCCTGTATCCATGCTGTACGACTCCAAGGACAATTTGGTTGCTGTACGTCGACCCCTGGTGGCGTGGAGGACTCAATGATAACTGGTTGCCATAATAACGACTTTTCCAAACTACCCTGCTTTCCAAAACACAACAAAATTAAAAGCTGACGAGGTGGGTGGGTGCCGAGAACCAAAACAAAATGGCTTTCAACTGCATGGCTGTTAGTGGAAGCAGGGCTACAGCGGGAGCTTGGGGAAAGGCTGGAGATGGTGACGGGAGGCCTGGCCTTGCATGCCTGAACTAATCGACTAATAATGTAATCACTTGTGTACAGGAGTGACGGAAGCATTGCCTTTCATTTGTGTTTTTTGTCTTTAAATTGTCTCGTCAACATAGGTGTCTAGTCACATACAGGTGTTAGCCAGGAAGAAAGTACGAGAGTACCAAGCAAGCATCAAGGTACGTGCAGCCGGCATGAATCCGGGGGACGTTCATCTCCATGGTTACAGGCTCTTCTTTTTCTTCCCCTTTGCTCTTTCCTGCAGGTGTCTAGTCATATGCAGGTTCTTGCCAGAAGGAAAGCTCGTGAGATTCAGTCCAAGCTAAAGGTATGCGCTTCTCTGCTTTGGCCCTGTGTTTGGCAGCAGGCTGAGACTGAACGGCAGGAATGGCCAGTTCTGATAACACTGTCCGTCCAACCCAACACCCACCTCAATGAACCCCCGCGCTTATCGCGGGATCATACGGCGCAGGAACAGGCCCTTCGGCCCGCCTTGCCCATGCTAACCATCTACACCAATTCCATTTACCACCACTTGGTCCATAGCCTTTTCTGCGTTTAATGATTCAGGTGCTCGTCTTGATGCTTCTTAAATGTTGTGTCTCCACCAGCACCTTGGATGCTGCATTCCCAATCCCAACCATGCTCTGGAGAAAAAGTTCTTCAGATTCCTCTTAGCTCTTAATCTAAACTTAGGCCCTCTAGTTTTAGGCACCTGATTGTTGAGGGGTAATATTGGACCCAATGTCACTGGCGGTACATTAATCATTCCTTCTATAACCCCCAACAAACTGATGTTCCTAAGGCAACACACAGCCTAAAGAAAGCCCTCGAGCTATAGACAGGACGACATTTTGGATCTTCTAGATTTTTTAGCACTCTTCCTCTTCCTTGAGGGTGGCACGTTGGCGCAGCGGTAGAGTTGCTGCCTTACAACGCCAGAGACCCGGGTTCGATCCTGACTACGGGTGCTGTCTGTACGTAGTTTGTACGTTCTCCCCGTGACCTGCGTGGGTTTTTCTCCGGGTGTCCCAATTTCCTCCAACACTCCAAAGATGTTTGTAGGTTAATTGGCTTCGGTAAAATTGTAAATTGTCCCTAGTACTAGGGATAGTGTTAGTGTGCGGGGATTGGTGGTTAGCGTGGACTCGGTGGGCCGAAGGGCCTGTTTCCGCTCTGTATCTCTAAACTAAACTAAACTAAAGCAGCTCTAGGATGAGAGCCAGGTATACCCCCCAAACCTAATCCTGTTTACCAAGTCACAAGTCATTCCAATCCTTCTGATTTCCAAGTCAGATGGGATAAATCCATGGGTGCGGAAGGAAAAAGAGCAGGATAATTCCGAATTAAGTTGGTCCCAGGCTTGGGACACTTCATCCCGGAAAATAGGACATGGACTGATCTGGGAATACTGAGAGGAAAATTATCCATTGGAGCTATCTACCCAACATTAGACAATATGAACACCAAGTTATCGTTAATAAATTCGTGAGAATCGTCACCCAGAAAGAGTTTAGAATGTGGGACTTGGCATGTGGATAGTTTAATGCTGAATGGTGTGGATAGGTTTAAGGGGAACATAGATACATATATTTTACCATAGAGATGAAGGAGGTTCTGCAAGTTGGGAGCAGGTTGGGAGAAGTGAAGCAAGGTTAAATTGGGAGAGATAGCACGGAGACATAGCATACTGGGAATGAGTGGGTTAGCATATGATGAGCGTTTGATACCACTGGGCCTCTACTTGCTGGAGTTTAGAAGCTTGAGAGGGGACCTCATTGCAACTTACAGAATAATGAAAGGCATAGATAGAGTGGATGTGGAAAGGATGTTTCCAATGGTGGGAGAGTGTAGGCCTCAGAATTAAAGGGCGCTCTTTTAGAAAGGAGGTGAGGAGGAACTTCTTTAGTGAGAGCGTAGTTAATCTGTGGAACTCATTGCCACAGAGGGCTGCGGAGGCCAAGTCAGTGGATATTTTTAAGGCAGGGATAGACAAATTCTTGATTATAACGGATGTTATAAGGGTCATGGGGAGAAGGCAGGAAAATGGAATTAGGAGGCAGAGACCAGCCATTATTGAATGGCGGAGTAGACTCGATGGGCCGAATGGCCTAATTCTACTCCTATAACATGTGAAACATAAGATACTGGTGACTGGAGCAAAAATAAACAAAATGCTGGTGGAAGTCAGTGGGTCAGGCAGCATCTGTGGAGGGAAAATGGACAGTTGATGATTCGGGTTGAGGCCCTTCATCGGGACACTTTTGGCAAGAGGAAATGCAAAGGTTGAAAGAGAGGTTGTCCAAGAACCAAAGGATCCTACACACTAGGGAACAATTTGCAATTTTACCGGAGCCAATTACACTACAAACCTGTACGACTTTGGAGTGTGGGAGGAAACCGGAGCAAGCAGACAAAATGCAGACAATCACAGGGAGAACGCGCAAACTCCTTCCAGACAAGCACCCGTAGTCAGGGTCGAACCCGGGTCTCCGGAGCCGTCCGTAAGGCAGCGACTCTATCACTGCGCCACCTTGCCGCCCAGAGTTACCCCAGCACTTTGTGTCCTTTTGTGCAAACCAACATCTGCAGTTCCTGGTTCCTGCAGAGACGGAAAGCCCGACTGAACCCAGGCCACAGTCAGGAGAAGTCAGCGGTAGAGCTGGCCATCAAGTCAATGCTCCACCAAGATGCCCCCAGCAGAACTTGTGACTGCTCTCTCTGTCCCGTGACGTGGCGACAGACATGCAGCTTTGAATCTCCCATGAAGGAAGAGCTCTTGTGCTGGAGCCTGGCAGGAATCAGGGGGCAGACGAAATGTGTAGGAAGGAACTGCAGATGCTGGTTTCAACCAAAGATAGACAGGAAAAATGCTGGAGGAACTCAGCGGGACAGGCAGCATCTCTGGAGAGAAGGTCCATCCATTCCTTCTCTCTGGAGATGCTGCCTATCCCGCTGAGTTATTCCAGCATTTTGTGTCTATCTTCGGAATCAGGGCAGACTCCCCGAAAGTACAGGAGCAAACAATATGTGCATCCGTCAGCTTTCCCTTTGACATCGAACAGTGTTATCAGAACTGCACTGCGTTTCAGGTTCAGATCTCAGCTTCTCTCTGGCTATTAATGGGTGACTTTATTTTTATTTTTTTAATTTTGGCTTTGTGGCAGTGTGCAGTGAACTCGCAAACTAACCCATTTCCTGTGCTTTGTGAACTAACCCCTCTCTAACTCTGCAGATGTTAGGCTTCCAGAGGTTTGCAGCATGCCGCCTAGCTCCACTTCCTTCTCCTTCAGTAGATCTTCCCTCTGCTTGGTTACCTCTCTCTCTCTCCAGATAGAGGTCTACTTTGAGATCTTCGACGCGTCTGACCTCCAATTTTGCCACTTGAATCTACACTAAAGGTCTTGCTCTGCGGCCCGACAAATGTATGGAGTGACTGCTATTCACACACGTCCAACTAATGAAACTTTATCACATGGGGGATGCAAAGGATTATCGATAGTTTCCTGCAAAGTAGTCAGTTGACCAGGAACAGTCCGTGTGTAGGAGAGAGCTGCAGATGCTGGTTTAAACCGAAGATAGACACAGAAAGCTGGAGTAACTCAGCGGGACAGGCAGCATCTCTGGGCAGAAGGAATAGGTGACGTTTTGGGTCGAGACCCTTCTTCAGACGGGTTAGGGGAAAGAAAAAGGAGAGATACAGGCGATGATGCAGAGAGATGGAACAATGAATGAAAGATATGCAAAAAAGTAACGATGGTGAAGGAAACAGGCCATTGTTAGCTGTTTGGTGGGTGAAAACGAGAAGTTGGTGGGGGACTTGGGTGGGGAGGGATAGAGAGAGAGGGAATGCTGGGGCTACCTGATGTGAGAGAAATCAATTTTCATACCACTGGGCTGTAAGGTGCCCAAGCAAACAGTCCTTGCTTTGGCTGCGGGGATCCAGATAGAGGAGTTAATTTCCCGCTGTACCGAAGACAAATTTGAGATTTTTTTTATCTGTTCTGGGAACATAATGTATTTTTCCCAGAAGATTACAGCTGAACAAAGCTGGAAAAGAATACATGGGTGGGAAAGAGGAAGGATATGAAAGGATACTTGCAGGGAAAAGCGTCGGAAAGGGTGAGCATGGAATGAGATGAAGCCATGGGTTTGGGAGAGTTTCATCTGCAGGGATCATTGAGCAAGACATCCAAGCTGATTCCATCACAGTACGTTCTCCCCAACTTTTCAGCTGCTTTTGTGCAACCTTCCATTCCCTTGGCATTCAACCTATTGCTTGGGTGGGTAGCCTTCCCGCACTGACCCCGTCCCTTGGGAACACCAGCTTCAGGCTCAGCAAACCCCGGAGAGGTGCGGAGTTGAGGGCTGGAGGAATGAGAAAGAGAACAAGGATCTGTGCCTGGATTAGTTTCTGTCCTAGAGTCATACGGCGTGGAACAGGCCCTTCCGCCCAACTGGCCCACACCGAACAACATGTCCCATCTACACTAGTCCCATCTGCCTGCATTTGGCCCATATCCCTCTAAACCCGTCTAATCCATGTACCTGTCTAAATGATTCTTAAACGTTTCGAGAATCCCTGCCTCAACTACCTCCTCCGGCAGCTCGTTCCATACACCCACCACCCTTTGTGTGAAAAAGTTACCCCCCAGGTTCCTATTAAATCTTTCCCCGCCCACATTAAACCTATGTCCTCTGGTTCTCGATTCCTCTACTGTGGGCAATTACCCAATCTATTCCTCTCATGATTTTGTACACCTCTATAAGATCACTCTGGCACACCTCCTGCTCTCCATGGAATAGAGTCCTAGCCTGATCGTCCTCTCCCTGTAGCTCAGGCCCTCGAGTCCTGGCAACATCCTCGTAAATCTTCTCTGCACCCTTTCCAGCTTGACAACATCTTTCCCACAACGTGAGAACATGGGCGTCACAGTGGGGCGGCGGTAGAGTTGCTGCCTTACAACGCCAGAGGCCCGGGTTCCATTCTGACTATGGCTGCTTGTCTGTACAGAGTTAAGACGTTCTCTCCGTGACCTGCGTGGGTTTTCTCCAGGATCTCTGGTTTCCTTCCACACTCCACAAGATGTATAAGGTTGTAGGTTAATTCGTTTGGTATAATTGTAAAATTGTCCCTAGTGTGTGTAGGATAGTGTTAGTGTGCAGGGATCGCTGGTGGGCGAGAACTTGGCAGGCCGATGGGCCTGTTTCCGCGCTATATTTCTAAACTAAACAAACCATTAAGCCCAAAATTGAAAAACAATAATCTAACTGTGATCTCACCAACATCTTATATACGTCCGACCGCAAGTTACATTGAGTTTACTTGAGAGATATAGTGCAGAAACAGGCCCCTCGGCCCACCGAGTCCTCACTAACCAGCGATCCCTGCACAGTAACACTACCCTACACACACTAGGGATGATTTTACATTGATACCAAGCCAATTAACTGACAAACCTGTACGTCTTTGGAGTCTGGAAGGAAACCGAAGATCTCGGAGAAAAGCCAGCCAGGTCACGGGGAGAACGTACAAACTACGTACAGACAGCACCCGTAGTCGGGATCGAACCCGGGTCTCTGGCGCTGTAAGGCAGCAACTCTGCCGCTGCGCCACCATGCCGCCCTGCTCTAGTTAACTGCAGCAGGCGCTTATCTTCAGCTGCACTCTTCCCACAGGCAGGCGAGTTTGCAGTGACTGATGATGGCTTTGCAAGCTATGGGGAAGGGGGAGATCTAAAATTATCACAAACCCCCCCCCCCTCCCCCCCACTAAAAAGGAAACTCTATATAAGCAGGGTCATTCCGTCGTGCCAGGATGGGGGGGTTAGAAATAAAGATGAAATTCAATTTACATTTAACAAATTTAAACAGAGCAGCAGAACACAGAGTTTTTGTTTAAACTCTGCTACAAGAGGTTTGTGTAGACTCTCGGCTCCAGAACTAATCGTTCCCATGTGCAACCAGAGACGATTCAAGTAGAGGTTGGTTATTTTTGCCAATTTAGAGTAATTTGGGGGATAATTGGATCTCCCCACCTCTCGACGCTGTGGGAATACCTTAACCACACAAACTGCAGCGGCTGTCCACCTGCCATTCTCCAAGGCCCATTAGATCAGGGAATAAATGCCAGTGATGCTTGTCATAGAGTCATCCAGAGTGGAAACAGGCCCCTCGGCCCAACTTACCCATGCTGACCAACATGTCCCATCCACACTAGTCCCACCTGCCTGCATTTGGCCCATATCCCTCTAAACCTGCCCTATCCATGTACCTGTCTCAATGTTTCTTAAACGTTTTGATGGGACCTGCCTCAACTACCTTCTCCGGCAGCTCGTTCCATACACCCACCACACTTTGGTGTGAAGAAGTTACCCCTCAGGGTTCCTGTTAAATCTTTCCCCCCTCACCTGAACCCTGTGTCCTCTGGTTCTCGATTCCCCAACTCTGGGCAAGAGACTCTGTGTGTCTACCCGATCTATTCCTTCCATGTACACCGCTATAAGATCACCTCCAAGGAGTAAATGTGTGAAAACGTTACCCCTCAGGTAGCCCAGGAATATTTCCCCACCCCCTGGTCCCCGCCCCCTGGTCCCCAAAATTGGGCGGTCACGGTGGCGCAGCGGTAGAGTTGCTGCCTTACAGCGAATGCAACGCCGGAGAACCGGGTTCGATCCCGACTACGGGCGCTGTCTGTACGGGGGTTTGTGCGTTCTCCCCATGCATACTCCTTGAATCATTTAAAAGCGGGAGAACCAAGTCAATTGTAGACCTTCGAATCATTATCTACATAAAGAGGCCATTCAACCCATTGAATCTGTGCTGCTTCTCTGAGCGGCAATCTGGTCAGGCCCCATTTCCTCCACTCTGTCCTTTTCTGAAATTGTTGTGGGTCTCCGCTTCCATCACGCTCCAAGGACAATAACGCTCACCACACGATAATCAGATCTTCCTGACAAACCACCCTCCCCCCACCCCCGTATCTGTGGCCAGAACTGGATGCAGTGTTAGATCAGTTAGTTTAGAGATACAGCGCGGAAACAGGCCCTTTCGGCCCACCGGGTCCACGCCAATCAGCGATCCCCGCACATTAACACTATCCCACCCCCACTAGGGACAATTTTTACTTTTACCAAGCCAATTAACGTACATACCTGCATGTTTTAGAGTGTGGGAGGAAACCGAAGATCTGGGAGAAAACCCGCGCAGGTCACGGGGAGAACATACAAACTCCGTACAGACAGCACCCGTAGTCATGATCGAACCCGGGTCTCCGGCGCTACTTTCGCTGTAAGGCAGCAACGCTACCGCTGCGCCACCGTGCCGCCCTAAGTTACAGTTTAGTTTATTGTCACATGTACTGAGGTGCAGTGAAAAGCTTTTGTTGCATGTTAACCAGTCAGCGGAAAGACAATACATGATTACAATCGAGCCATTTACAGTATTCAGATACATGATACATAGATGTAGCCTAACCGGATCACAAGTTCATAACTTTTAGGAGCAGAATTAGGCCATTCGGACCATCAAGTCTACTCCGCCATTCAATCATGGCTGATCTATCTTTCCCTCTTAACCTATCCACCTGCCTTCGCCCCATAACATCTGACACCCTCTGCCTTAAAATGTCCATTGGCACCCACAGCCGTCTGTGCAATGAATTCCACAGATTCACCACCCTCTGACTAAAGAAATTCCTTCAGTAAAGATTGTAAATTATCCCTTGTGTGTAGGATAGCGCTAGTCTGCGGGATCGCTGGTCAGCAAGGACTTGGTGGGCCGAAGGGCTTGTTCCGCGCTGTATCTCTAAACCAAGCTGAACATCTGATCAGTCTACACCGCCACCTCTCCCCCTAGTTCTCGATCTCCTCAGCCGCCAGTTCTCTAGCTTTTTACACTTTTAAAACCCTCTTTACACCACCCAACCCTCAATGCACAGTAAGCAATACCCAATTAATTGACTACAAAAGATGGACATGGAAAAGCTGGATTAACTCAGCGGGTCAGGCAGCATCTCTGGAGAGAAGGTCTGGGTGACATCTTGGGTCGAGTCTGAAGAAGAGTCACCTCTTTAAATCTTCGGTTTAAACCAGCATCTGCAGTTCTTCCTACACAATACTTGACTACAAAGATTCTCTGAACAATAGCAGATTGCTTTATCCTCCGTAACCCAAGATTTAAAGGCTTTGTTGCGCCATCTCTTTCCACCCTTGTTTGGGCAATTCTGGCGTGTGTGCCTGAGGTTGGCATTAACTCGCAGAGGCATTACGGTGGATGTAGCTGAGAGAGAGAGAGAGTCGAGTGTTTTATTGTCATAGGTCCCAGATAGAACAATGAAACTCTAACTTGCAGCAGCACAACAGAATATGTGAACATAGTTCACTGTAAACAATACAATAAACGAGAAAAAAAGTTCCATATACATACATAGATATACAGTATATATAAACACATATGTACACACACATATATGCATATACACTCTATATATGTGTGTGTATATATATGTGTGTGTGCGCGTGCGTATATATGTGTGCATGCGTATAAATGTGTGCATATATATATACGTGTGTATGCATGTATATATGTGTGTTATGCATGTATATATGTGTGTGCGTGTATATGTGTGTATGTATATATGTGTGTGTATATATATGTGTGTGCGTGCGTATATATGTGTGAATATATATATATACGTGTGTATGCATGTATATATGTGCGTGTGCATGTAGATGTGTGTGTATATATGTGTTTAAACATAAAAACAAACAGATTTTAATAGTGCAAAAAGACAAAACCGAAGCCATCCTGGTGATGTGAGAGCTGGCTTGTTGTCCGCCTCCTTAGCTGACCTGTGACAGCCCAAATAGAGTCGGGCGGCTACTGGAGAGAGGGGACTGGTCGTCCGAGATGCTTTCTCCCGAGTTGCATGTGTAGAACCTGAGTGGACCGCAGCAGGATGCTGTGCTCAGCCTTGTCACGGCCGAGCGGCGACCAGCCATGTTTTTTTTTTTAGAGATACAGCACGGAAACAGGCCCTTCGGCCTACTGGGTCCTCGCCGACCAGCGATCCCTGCACATTAACACTATCCTACACCCACTAGGGACAATTTTTACATTTACCAAGCCAATTAACCTACAACCTGTACGTCTTTGGAGTGTGGGGAGAAAACCGAAGATCTCGGAGAAAGCCCACGCAGGTCTCAGGGAGAAGGTACAAACTGCGTACAGACAGCACCTGTGGTCGGGATCGAACCTGGGTCTCTAGCGCTGCATTCGCCGTAAGGCAGCAACTCTACCACTGCGCCACCGTGACCTCCGTGGTTCTGGAGCAAGGCCAGAACGTCGCAGGGCACTGCATCCAAAGTAACCTGGGTTGGGATTGAATCCCTGCCAGTGGATGTGGCTCCACATGGGCTGCAATTGCAACCCTTAAAGGATGGCTGTCAGAGCAGGGAAAACCAACCAGCCTGGGCTAGGAAAATGCTTCCACTGTATTAGTGTGTCTGCAAGGTATTATCCCCTCTGTCCACACCAACAGCACAGACAGCACCAGCCATAGACAGCGACTAAGATCCCCTTCCTCACACTTATTGAAATATTGGGTTAGGCAAAGTCAGACTTGGCTTGGATTCCTCAGAAGAAATGTCTTGACCTTAAGCTAGGTCACAAGCGCGCAGAGAAATCGCCCATCGACTCCAGCCTGTTGTGTGTGGAATCCACGTGGGAACATGTAGCCACACGTTGGGGTGGCACGGTGGTGCAGCGTTAGAGTTGCCTGACAGAGCTTACAGCGCCAGAGACCCGGGTTCGATTTCGACTACGGTGCTTGTCTGTACGGAGTTTGTGCGTTCCCCCCGTGACCTGCGTGGGTTTTCTCCGAGATCTTTGGTTTCCTCCCACACTCCAAAGGCGTACAGGTTTGTAGGTTAATTGGCTTTGTATATATGTAAAAATTGTCCCTGGTGTGTGTAGGTTAGTGTTAGTGTGCGGGATCTCTGGTGGGCGCGGACTCGGTGGGCCGAAGGGCCTGTTTCTGCGCTGTATCTCCAAACAAAAAAGTGAACATAGAATGTAACAGTTCAGCACAGGAACAGGCCCTTCGGCCCACAATGTCTGTCCCCAACATGATGCCACCGACAACTCTTATGTGCCTGCACGTGATCATATCCCTCCATTCCTTGCATATCCATGTGCCCATGCAAAAACAACTTATATGTCATGATTGCATTCTGTCTCAACGGTGGCGCAGCGATGGTGTTGCTGCCTCCCAGCACCAGATACCCGGTTCGATTCTCCCCTGACCTGCGTGACTTTCTCCGGGTGCTCCGGTTTCCTCCCACACCTTCAGCCCACCATGCCCACGCCGACCAAGATGTCCCATCTACACTAGTCCCACCTGCCCGCTTTGGTGCATATTCCACTAAATCTTTCCTATCCGCGTACCCTGTCAAAATGCCTAGTGGGTTGGGCCTGGGTTGGGCGCCATCTTGGAAACAGATAGTCAGTAATCTGAAGCTTCAATTCAATCCTTATTCTAGGAAAAGACTACAAGATGGATTTATGAGGAGTAGCTGAATTTGTAGCCAGCCTCTCTTACTTTCTCCGCTCTGCTGTCACTAAGCATGCCTGTGCTGTTAAATCTCCTGTCCAACAGCTATTTCTTTGCCTCTTTCCCCCTCCCACCCCCCATCCCCTCCACCTCTCCCTCCCTCCCCCAAACACTGCCATCATGTGGCACGGTGGTACAACTGCTTCTTAGCTTCAAGCCCGTTCCCGCTTCCGCCCTTGCCCGCGTTATTTACCCTCCCCAGTAACAGTGAGATGAACGGTGTTATCAAACATTGGGACTGAAGACCTCTGAAGAGGTTGTGAATCTAGACAGGGATTGCCTTGACTCGTGTTCAGTGGGACACTCGCATTGGACTAAATAATAGACGGAACAATTGAATTTCTATCGAGCCGAAGCTACTGCATGTTGTACCAAAACATGTAGATGGGAGTAAACGGTTAAGTCAGGATCAACAATACCACTGATGATATAGATGACTGAAGAGGAACATTTTAAAATGGGGAAAGACACAAAAGGCTGGAGTAACTCAGTGGGTCAGACAGAATCTCTGGAGGAAAGGAATAGGTGACGTTTCGGCTCGAGACCCTTCTTCAGTCACTCCAGCCTTTTGTGTCTAACTTCGGTGTAAACCTGCATCTGCAGTTCCTTGCCACACACCAGAGTTGCTGCCTGTCCCGCTGAGTCACTCCAGCATTTCGTGTCTATCTTCGGTGTAAACCGGCACTTGCGGTTCCTTCCTTCACAAAATGGAGAATGCCTACTCTGTTTCATTTCCCACCCCAGAGTAAGTATCGGTAGTTTTCTCAGTGTTTGGGTCCATTTTGAAGAATTCTGCCGTACAACCTGGCTTTCTTTGTGCATGTTGTCATTCCTGCTTATACCCTTCTTCAAGAAAGAGCGCCTTCTACCATTGACTATTGCTCTCTCTTGCTTGTTGACCCACTAGCTTTGGAGGATCATTTTAACCGGACTGATTCTCTCTTGAATATGTGCAGCAGAGAAAAGCAGCTGGTATTCATTTCAAACGCTGGGTTTACTGGAGTTTGGCTGACTGGATCCATCAGACCTCATTTATTACACTTCAGTTTCTCTGGAGAAGTTTTGGGCAATTGGCTCACAAGATTAGCTGGTTCCTGGACTGGAGTGGAAATTCTTCAGTCAATCAGTTTATAAGCAGTTTACAGGACTTCCTTCACGCCGAGCACTGCTATTTTTGCACCAAGCCCTTCTGGCCAACTTAGGCTGTGCCAATTGTTCGGGTATGAACCACCAGCAAAAGTAGGGTTTAGAAACATGGGATTCACTACTTGAGATGGAGGAATGGAGGTTACTGCAAGCAGGAATGATAGATTCAATAGAATTAAGGCGGCACGGTGGCGCAGCGGTAGAGTTGCTGCCTTACAGTGCCAGAGACCCGGGTCCGATCCTGATTACGGGTGCTGTCTGTCACGGAGTTTGTACATTCTCCCCATGACCTGCATGGGTTTCTCCGGGTGCTCCGGTTTCCCTCCCACACTGCAAATACGTACAGTTAATTGTAGGTTAATTGGCTTGGTATAAATGTAAATTGTCCCTAGTGTGTGCAGAATAGTGTTACTGTGTGGGGATCGCTGGTCGGCGCAGTCTCGGTGGGCCGAAGGGCCTGTTTCCGCGCTGTATCTCTAAAAACTAAAGCTAAACGAAAAGCCTTTAAACATTTTCATGGAAACTTTGTCCACTGCGGCCAACCCTAACTACCGTTACCTAATTGTTAAAGAAACTTAGGATATAGTACTAATGCCACCTCTGTAAAGGGGAAGATCTTTCATTTCTATAGCACCTTTTACAATTTTGGATCATACCGCAAAACCTTACAGCCTTTCAAAATATACATTTTGAAGCAGTCACTGATGGTATGTAGGAAGTTTGGCAGGAAATTTTGCAGCTAATTTATTCACGGGCATGTTTCCAAGATAGCAACAAATTGGTGACCTGTTTTTTTTTAATGGTATTGGTGAAAAATAAGTACGGGAAAATCAGGATATAAGGTTAATTTTTTTGCGGAATAAACAAACAATAAGAGTTTTTCTAGCGCCGTTAATGAATGTCATTTAAGCTTTGAGTAAGGTGGCACGGGTGGCGCAGCGATAGAGTTGCTGCCTTACAGTGCCTGAGACCTATGTTCGATCCTGACTATGGGTACTGTCTGCACAGAGTTTGTACATTTTCCCCGTGACCTGCGAGAGTTTTCTCCGGGTGCTCTAATTTCCTCCCACATTCCAAACGTCTTTTGACTGTTGTGGTAGACAAATTGCTGGAGAAACTCAGCGGGTGAGGCAGCATCTATGGAGCAAAGGAATAGGTGACGTTTCGGGTCGAGACCTTTCTTCAGACCCTTCTTCAGTCTGAAGAAGGGTCTCGACTCGAAACGTCATTTATTCCACTGGGTTCTCCAGCATTTTTGTCTACTTTCGATTTTTCCAGCATCTGCAGTTCCTTCTTAAACATTTCGTCTACTTGACTGTTTTGGTAGTACCTGCCTCAACTACCTCCTCCAGCAGCTTGTTCCATATATCCACCACCCTTTGTGTAAAAAAAGTTGCTCCTCAGGTTCCCATTAATTCCTTCCATACTCCAAGGATGTACAGGTTTGTAGGTTATTTGGCTTCAGTAAGAATTATAAATTGTCCCCAGTGCTAGTGTGTGGGATCACTGGTTGACACGGACTCAAAGTGGCCTGTTCTCGCACTGTATCTCTAAACTAATCCAAACCAAACTAAAGGGCGGCACGGTGGCGCAGCGTAGAGTTGCTGCGTTACTGTGTTTGCAGCGCTGGAGAACCGGGTTCCATCCAGACTACGGGTGCTGTCTGTACGGAGTTTGTACGTTCTCCCCGTGACCTGCGTGCGTTTCTCAGAGATCTTCGGTTTCCTCCCACATTTGAAAGACGTACAGGTTTGTAGGTTAATTGGCTTGGTGTATGTGTAAATTGTCCCGATTGTGTGTAGGATAGTGTTAATGTGCGGGGATCGCTGGTCGTCACGGACTCTGTGGGCCGAGGGCCCGTTTCTGCGCTGTGTCCCCAAACTAAAACTAAACCATACCAAACATGGAAATTCCTCTCTGTTCTTGTTAGTGGATTGCTAGTTATGATTTATTCTCTGAATCCCCCAGTGTTCTCTCTAAAGATGCTAAGGTCTGTGTTACAGTACCAGACAATAGCTGTGAGGGACATGTCCATTGCAGATGTGGCTTTGAAAGCCTTGTGATGCATTCAACATCTCAGATCATTAAGCTGTGTGGATATTGGCTGCCAAAAAGAGATGCCACAGTAACTCTTGATTAAACCGCGGCACGGTGGTGCAGCGGTAGAGTTGCTGCCTTACAGCGCTCGCAGTGCCGGAGACCCGGGTTCGATCCCGACCTCGGGTGCTGTCTGTACGGAGTTGGTACTTTCTCCCCGTGATCGCGTGGATTTTCTCTGAGATCTTCGGTTTCCACCCACGCTCCATAGACGCATAGGTTTGTAGGTTAAATGGCTTGGTTTGTATACTTGGTGTGAGGGTAAATTATCCTAATGTGTGTAGGCTTGTGTTAATGTGTGGGGATCGCTGGTCAGTGTGGACTCAGTAGGCCGAAGGATGAAAAGTGCTGAATGTTATATCGAGTCAAAATTTACAGAGATTGGATTATATTACCGCACCTCAAAAGTTCTTATAGTTGACAGGCCCTCTCATAGATGTACTGAGGCCCAGGCCAATTTCAATTTTAGAGGCCCCTAAATCAAGATCAAGCAGAGTCCCCTCAATTTTAGAGGCCTCCAAATCAAGATCCCTTTGAAGCAGACAGGCATGAGGCCCATGCCAAATGGCACTCGTTGCCCCCCCCCCCACCCCCTCCGATAGGGCCTGAAAATTGATACTTTGAAGCCCTGAAAACAAACGTGGGTTTAATTGTAAGGATGCAATTAAGGGTAGCAACTGGTAGAGCTGCTGCCTTGCAGCGCCAGAGACCCAGATCGATCCTGACCTCGGGTGCTGACTGTGTGGAGTTTGCACGTTCCCTGTGACCGAGTGGGTTTACTCCAGGTGCTCTGGTTTCCTCCCACATCCCATAAAACGTGCAGGTTTGTAGGATAATCAGCTTTTTGGAATTACCCTGGTGTGTAGGGAGTGGATGCGAATGTGGTATAACATAGAACTAGTGTGAGTGAATTGTTAATGGTCACAATGGCCACAGGAAAGGTGGAGCCACAATGGTCCATTGTTGGCCATGGAAGAGGTGATAATAAAGGGATACGAACAGTGAAACTAAAAGAACAACTAGGGTGGGGAGGGATGGAGAGAGAGGGATTGGACAGACTTGGGAGAGTCCAGAACCAGGGTCACAGTTTATGAATAAGGGATAGGGCCATTTAGGACTGAAGTGAGGAAAAACTTTTTCACCCAGAGAGTTGTGAATCTGTGGGATTTTCTGCCACAGAAGGCAGTGGAGGTCAATTCACTGGATGTTTTCCATAGAGAGTTAGATTTAGCTCTTAGGGTTGATGGAATCAATGGATAGGGAGAAAGCAGGAATTGGGTACTGAATTGGGATGATCAGCCATGATCATATTGAATGGCGGTACTGCCTCGAAGGGCCGAATGGCCTACTCCTGTACCTATTTTCTATGTTTCTATGAATGCAACACAATAGTTAGGACTAATTTATCTTTAACTATTGATGAAGGTTAGGAAGTAGAACAAAACACAAAGTGCTGGTGTAACTCAAGGGGTCAGGCAGCATCTGTGGAGGGAATGGACAGGAGACACCAGGTCGGGACCCTTCTTCACTTAGGTTGTTGATCCCAGGAAGAAGCAACAACTGAGGAATACAAGATATTCACAACTCATTAAATATTTAACTTAACACTATTGCGTCTCACAAATCAATGACCAACAATGTTACTCTGTAACTAAGAGCGACACAAGGAACTACAGATGCTGGAATCTTACGTAGAACACGAAGGTGTTGGAGGAACACAGCGGGTCAGGCAGCATCACAACGAAGCTGATCACAGGGCTGAGGGGAGAAAAAAGACTCTGCTGCCCAGAATTTTGGATTTGTTTTCCATGCTTGTTCTGCATTGATACCACCTTAAAATTGTATATTGAACCCATTCCGTCCATTTTGGTAGAGGTTCCACCTGGTTTTATGCTTTTGTTTCAGATTTTCGGATTTTTTTTTTTACATTTTCACTTCCTGGATTTCACTTCCTGGTGCGTATATCAGAAACATTGGGTGCAGAATGAGGCCACTCGGCCCATCGAGTCTTCTCCGCCATTCAATCATGGCTGATCTTTCAACCCTAATTTGTCCTTGAGCATTGAAATGTCCTTTGACCAGTTCCATTGACACACATGATCATATCGTCAATGTGCACAGTCAGCCCAAATACCATAAAGCATTTCTCATTCATAATAAGTTCATCACTTCTAGGAGAGAATTAGGCCGTTCGGCATCAACTCTGCCATTTTTATCAAGGCTGATCTATCTCTCCCTCTCAACCCTGTTTCCTGCCTTCTCCCCATAACCTCTGACACTCGTATAATCAAGAAATACAATCAATAATGAGAAGCAAGATGTGCAGGAAGGAACTGCAGACGCTGTTTTAAACCGAAGATAGACACACAATGCTGGAGTAACTCAGCGGGACAGGCAGCATCTCTGGAGAGAAGGAATGGGTGACGTTTCGGGTCAAGACCTTCTTCAGACTGAAGAAGGTCTGAAGAAGGGTCTCGACCCGAAACGTTACCCATTCCCTCTCTCCAGAGATGCTGCCTGTCCTGCTGAGTTACTCCAGCTTTTTATGAGAAGCAAGATACCGTCCAACAATGAACTGTGCAGTTCCTGACAGTTCATTGCTCTGTTTAGTTTAGTTTTTGCGCGGAAACAGGCCCTTCGGCCCATTGAGTCTGCACCGACCAGCACTAACACTATCCTACACACCATCTGGACAATTTACAATTTTAACCTAAACACCTGTACGCCTTTGGATTGTGGGAGGAAACCAGAGCACCCGGCGAAACCCCACGCTGGTCACGTGGAGAACGTACAAACTCCGTACAGACAGCACCCTGAGTCAGGATCGAACCTGGATCTCGCCACCGTGCCGCCTGCTTGTAGTGGAGATCATTTGTGTGCATCAGAGAAGTTGCGGCAGTGATCAATGCCAATGAGCTTGAGTTATGAACACACATTTGGATGTTACAAAGCTCACAGATAGGGAAGGAAGTTACCACCATTAGCTTTCGTTTTGGAGAATCAGCGCAGAAACAGGCCCTTCGGCCCACCGAGCTTAAGGGACATTTAATTTAAAGTGACATTTAATGAATCGAACCCGGGTCTCTGGCGCTGCGCTACCGTGCCGCAGGATTGTAGGATAATTGGCTTGTGTAAATTGAAAGTTGTCCCTAGTGTGTGAGATCGTGCTAGAGTATGGGGTGATCGCTGGCCGGTGGGCCGAAGGGCCTGTTCCACGCTGTATCTCTAAGGTCTAAATGCGACTGGACTCTCGGGTATTATGCCTGTGAATAATGTGTGTGCTGGAGACTTACTGCCCTTATACTGGCTAAATCACTCCCTGGGGTGTATGTATACCCTTTATAAACAGTTCTTCAGATCTCAGTCAACTGAGATCTGTGAGTGTTTACAGTAACTGCCCTGGGCCATTTCACCTGCAGTGATTCACAGGGAGTCCGTGCACAGTGCAGGCAGGATGTGCCCAGACACCCACTCAAGGGGTTAATACGTCCTTTAACACAGAGTGCTAATACCGAGGTTTTTTTTTCACAGTTTCCCGTGATTTATTTGCCCTGTAATTTTATCTTTGTCTATAAGCAAATTTTTTTTATCTTGTCTATAAGCAAAAAAATTGCGCTTGTATCAATAAACACTGCCGCAGCGTGGAATGGGAAATATTTGCCTTACAAGGAGCGTTCTTGACGGGGCCAATACCAGCGCAGCAGATTAGCAGCACCAGGAACACAGTGAGCCTGTGTCTTGGGAGTAGTGGGGAATTCCGTAAACAGCATCGGTGCAGAGCTCACAGCTGGGCTGTATGTTGGCCACGCAGTTAGTGAGGAGCTCACCGCCCCACTGGGTCACGCAACCCCCCTAATACGGTAACTCCCTTATCCTGTATCTACACACTGTAAATGGCTCGACTGTAATCATCTATTGTCTTCCGCTGGCTAGGTAGCAGGCAACATAAGAATCTTTTCACTCTGCCTCAGGACACGTGACAATAAACTAAACCAAACTAGACAGACACAAAATGGCCCTGATAGAGTGGAGAGGATGTTTCCACTTACTGGGAAGTCTAGCACCAGAGGCCACAGCCTCAGAATTAAAGGACGTTCCTTTAGGAAGGAGATGGGGAGGAATTTCATCAGTCAGAGGGTGGTGAATCTGTGGAATTTATTGCCACAAGGCTGCGGAGGCCAATTCAATGGATATTTTGAGGGCAGAGATAGATTCTTGATTTGTACGGGTGTCAAAGGTTAGGGGGAGAAGGCAGGAGAATGGGGTTAGGAGGAGAGATAGATCAGCCATAA
>CM075981.1:11395825-11581405 GCA_038087875.1 Malacoraja senta | reverse complement strand
AAAACCACCCTCCCATGTATTCTGATGCACGAACTTTCATTGAGACCCAAGTAATCAAAACTTGACTCGGGAAGTTTCCTTGCAATCAGTGCTTTACAATAATCCAATTGGGAAGGACGATTACTTTGATGCAAAGTACCACAAAATTCGGCCATATAATCCAATTTATTTAGTGAAGCAGCACAAATATCCCTGATAAGGGCTGGAATCATTTATAGTCTCCATTTGTCCTTTTGTGAGACGGGAAGGTTTGCGTAGTGGGAACATTCCAAGAGGAGCTTTGATCTAACCTGGGCTGGAAGAGGTTAATCCTTGTCTGTTTGTTTTATGCTGTGTTTCTAGATAGAGAAACTATCCCTTCTCTTATGCTCTCCAACATTACAAAAGAATTGTAAAAGTCGCCATGGATAGTTGAAAATATTTTCAGTGACAGGTCAGTGAGGTCTTGAAGGTAGTGGGTACATTTGGAGGGCACGGCGGCACAGCTGGTAGAGCTGCTGCCTTACAGCTCCAGGGACCCGGGTTCGATCCTGACTACGGGCGCTGTCTGTACGGAGTTTGTATGTTCTCCCCGTGACCTGCGTGGGTTTTCTCCGAGATCTTCGGTTTCCTCCCACACTCCACAGACGTGCAGGTTTGTAGGTTAATTGGCTTGGTAAATGTAAAAATTGCCCCTAGTGGGATAGTTTTAATGTGCGGGGATCGCTGGTCGGCGCAGCCCCGATGGGCCGAAGGGCCTGTTTCCGCGCTGTATCTCTAAACTAAACTAAAAGGACTTGATGGGCCGAAGGGCTTATTTCCGCGCTGTATCTCTAAACTAAACACAAAAACCTTGGAACCTGATTTTTTTGATATAATACAGGGCAACTACATCCATTATTCACCGTTCTATAGATCCACTTGAAAGTAGGTCGATACGTTCATATATTACTCCAGTATTTATGTCTACCCTGCATCTGAAGAAAGGGTCTTATAGACAATAGACATAGGTGCAGGAGTAGGCCATTTGGCCCTTCGAGCCAGCACCGCCATTTAATGTGATCATGGCTGATCATCCCCAATCAGTACCCCGTTCCTGCCTTCCCCCCATATCCCCTGACTCCGCTATTTTTAAGAGCCCTATCTAGCTCACTCTTGAAAGCATCCAGAGAACCTGCATCCACCGCCCTCTGAGGCAGAGAATTCCACAGACTTGACCTGGAACGTCAGCCATTCCTTCTCTCCAGGGCTGCTGCCTGTCCCGCTGAGTTACTTCAGCATTTTGTTGTCTATCTAGATCTCATCAGCTCCGCATTGTTCAAGGCTTCTGTTGTAAGTTCATAAGTCTTAGGAGCAGAATTAGGCCATTCAGCCCATCGAGTCTACTCCGCCATTTAATCATGGCTTGAACTATCCTTAGTGGGTTGTGGGTACTTCAGGAAGGCACAGTGGCACAGCTGGTGGAGCTGCCGCCTCAGAGCACCAGTGACCCAGCATCAGTGCTGACCTCTGGTGCTTCCTGAGTGGAAGCCCAGAGACACAGGTTCGATCCTGACCTCGGGTGCTGTCTATGCAGAGTTTGCCCATTTCTCCCTGTGATCGCGTGGGTTTTCTCCGTCCGGGGTGCTCCAGTTTCCTCCCACGTCCCAAAGACGTGCGGGTCTGTCTGCTCTGTAAAATTGCCCCTGGTGTGTAGGGAGTGGATGAGAAAGTGGGATGACATACAACTAGTGTGAATCAGTGATCGATGGTCAGCATGGACTCGGGTGGCTGAAGGGTCGGTTTCCATGTGGGTTTCTATTTCCTGGATGAATGGGTGGGTGCACTAATTAATTGCGTAAACTACCCCCAGTGTGGGTGGACGATTGAATGAATGGGAATATGGGCAGTATAGGTAATAGGGAACTTTAGTGGAGGACTTGGATGGTGGCATAGCCTCAGAATTAAAGGACGTTCCTTTAGGAAGAAAGTGAGGAGGAATTGCTTTAGTGAGAGGGTGGTGAATCTGTGGGAATTCATTGCCACAGAAAGCTGTGGAGGCCAATCAATAGATATTTTTGTTAAGGCAGGGATAGATAGATACTTGATTAGTTTGGGTGTCAGGGGTTATGGGGAGAAGGCAGGAGTATGGGTTAAGAGGGAAAGATAGATCAGCCATGATTGAATGGCGGAGTAGACTTGATCGGCCGAATGGCCTAATTCTGCTCCTAGAACTTACGATCTTGATGGTCCGAGATAGCTTCCTTCCATGTCTTACGGCTATAGCAACTACTGGATGAATGGTCCATGATAAAAGTATCTTCTTTATGTTAGTCACCTAGGAATATTAGTCATTCCCGGGATAGATCCTTTGATATTTGGGGTTGATAGAAAACATAAGAACAAGAAATGGAATCGGGACATAGCCCAAAAGCCTGCTCCACTGTACGATAAGATCATAGATCCATATGTGTCTCAGTTCCCAGTTCAATTCAGTTTACTGTCACGTGTACCGAGGTACAGTGAAAAGCTTTTGTTGCGTGCTAACCAGTCAGCGGAAAGAGAATACATGATTACAATCGAGTCATTTACAGTGAAAAGATGCATGATAAGGGAATAACATTTAGTGCAAGGTAAAGCCAGTAAAGTCCGATTAAAGATAGTCTGAGGGTCACCAATGAGGTAGACAGTAGTTCAGGACTGCTCTCTGTTTGTGGTAGGATGGTTCAGTTGCCTGATAACAGCTCCTGGCTATTTTGCCCATCGTCTGATTCCATTGCTTTCCAAAGGATGCAATATTTCTCAGCCTTGAATCTATTCTTTGACTAAACATCCGATCTATTCCTCTCATGATTTTATACACCTCTATATCCCCCTGCGTTCCAAGGAATAGAGTTCCAGCCTACTCAAACTCTCCCGATAGCTCAGACCCTCAAGCCCTGGCAACATCCTCGTAAATCTCTCTACCCTTTCCAGCTTGACAACATCTTTCCGAAAACATGGTGCCCAGAACTGAACACAGTTGCAGGAAGCAAGCACTCATTGAGAAATAGAAGCATAGAAAATAGGTGCAGGAGTAGGCCATTCGGCCCTTCGAGGCAGCATCGCCATTCAATATGATCACGGCTGATCATCCAAAATCAGTGCCCCATTCCTGCTTTTTCCTCATATCCCTTGATTCCATTAACCCTAAGAGCTAAATCTAACTCTCCCTTGAAAATATCCAGTGAATTGGATCTTATCATCTCCTCCTGTCAATCCCTCTCGGATGTCTCCTTGAGATCACCTCTCGACCGTCCAAAGCTTAGTGTGTACAGACCCGTCTCAGTCCGTCGTTCCTCATAAGACATCCTATTCACCCCAGGGATCAATCCAGGGAATCTAGACTGCATCGGCAACAAAGCCAGTAAGTGCAGAGTCAGAGATGCAACACCTATGAATGAGGTCTGGCCAAACTCCGATGTAATCACAGCAGGTGGACACAAAATGCTGGAGTAACTCAGCGGGCCAGGCAGCATCTCTTACATTGACACCAAGCCAGACTGTTAAGGTCTGAAGAAGGGTCTCGACCCGAAACGTCACCCGTTCCTTCTCTCCGGAGATGCTGCCTGTCCCGCTGAGTTACTCCAGCATTTTGTGTCAACAGTTTACACCAGCATCTACAGTAATCTCAGCAGAGTACTCTAATTTAGTACTCTAAGGCCCTTGTAATGAGGCTAACATACCGACCTGAAACGCCACCCATTCCTTCTCTCCCGAGATGCTGCCTGCCCCGTTGAGAAGATACTCCAGCATTCTGCGTCTGTCTTCAGCATCTGCGGTTCCTTCCTACACATAGTATTTGGCTTCCTAACTGCTTGAAGTCGCTGCATGCTTATTTACTGCTAATCTTCTGATCCAGCTCGCCAAGATCCTTCTGACCACCACTGATTTTGCTGGTTTCTCACTCCTTTGCCCTACTTTGTTTTACAAAGTTGCATAGCTTCACGTACAATGACACTTTATTGTCACATGTACCCATGTGCAGTGAAATGCTGTGTTTTGCATACAACCCGCTAAAGTCACACAGGAGACCTCACCTACATCGTACACAAGAGTCACCACGCTTCTGGTGCCAACAAAGTTACAAAAGTTCAACGAACAGTCTTAGTTTAGTTTAGTTTAGTTGAGAGATACAGCGCGGAAACAGGCCCTTCGGCCCACTGTTCTTGCCCACTCATTTAAGCCTTTGTAGACACCTTTCATTCTCCTCACTGCTCAGTCCCCTGCCTCCCTCGAGGTTCGTTGGTGAACTTGGATATGGTACACTCTGTCTTCAGTCATTAATATAAACTAAGTCCCCAAGAGTAATCGCTGTGCCTTTGCCAAGGATTACGACACCCCTATCTGAAAATCACCTTTTTATTTCCAGTGTTCTACCCTCTATCGATCCCCACATATTAACGATATCCAACACCTTGTTAGTCCTTACGTGGAACGCAAAGTGCTGGATTAACTCAGTAGGTCAGGCAGCATCTCCGGACGACATGGACAGGCAACGCTTCAGGTTAGGACCCTTCTTCAGTCATAAGAACTGAAAAGTCGCCCATCCATGTTCTCCATAGATTTTCAGCTCCTCCAGTACTTTGTATCCCAAGCAAGCTTCTAACATCTGCAGTTCTTTGTGTCCACCTTATTGGCCGTTATTGCTTGCTGACACACAAAATGTTGTTACTCCTCCTTTGTAAGGCCACTGATTTTCTCTCTGTCCTGTTAGTTACTTCCCCCAAATTTCCTTGTTAGTTTTACCACATTTGATTTATTCATCAGAAAAGCAGGTTGATTCATTTTATGATTTTTCTAAGTATACTGTTCCCAGACTCATTATGATGTATTTGGTTTAGGTTAGAGATACAGCGTGGAAACAGGCCCTTCGGCCCACCGAGTCCGCACCGACCAGCGATCCCTGCACACTAACACTATCCTGCACACACTGTACTAACACTATCCTGCACACACCAATTAACCTACAAACCTGTACGTCTTTGGAGTGCTGGAGTAAACCAGAGCACCCGGAGAAAACCCACGCGGTCACGGGGAGAACGTACAAACTCTGGACAGCAAGCACCCGTAGTCAGGATTGAACCCGGGTCTCTGCCGCTGTAAGGCTGTAACTCTACCGCTGCGCCACCGTGCCACCCAATGATTTCTAGCACTATGCTGACAACAGATGTCTGGCGATCTGAGCCATTGTCCCTAACGTCGTCTCGCCCTTCTTGCTTAAATAGCAGCATATCATCTGCTGCAACCAATCCACTGGGACTATTGCAGAATGTAGGGAATTCTGAAAGGTCATTGGTAATGCATCTGCTATCTCTGCAGTTGTGAGTTTAATAACCCTGGGATGCAGAGAATTGCCCAGACCATCATGCAATCCAACCTCCCTTCCATTGACCCCATTTACACCTCACGCTGCCTTGGCAAGGCCACCAGAATAATCAAGGGGGGGGGGGGGGGATCTCATCCTGGTCACTTCCTCTTCTCCCCTCTCCATCAGGCAAGAGGTACAGAAGTGTGAAAACGCCCACCTCCAAATTCAGGGACAGTTACTTCCCAGTTGTTATCAGGCAACTGAACCATCCTACCACAGCTAGAGAGCGGCCCTGAGCTACCATCTACCTCATCGGTGACCCTCAGACTATTTTTAATCTGACTTTACTGGACTTTATCTTGCACTAAACGTTATTCCCGTTATCATGTATCTACATTGTAGATGGCTCGATTTTAATCACGTATAGTCTTTCCACTGACTAGTTAGCACGCAACAAAATCTTTTCACTGTACCTCAGATAATGTGACAATAATGTGAACTAAACTAAACTATTGGATCCAGGAGATTTAGGTTTTATCCCCTCTAATTTATCCAGCACTTTGACCTTGCTGATAATGAATTGAGCTTCCCCCTATGTGTGTGCTATTTTTATTGTCCTCTGCTTGTGAAGCCGAGAGGAATATTTGTGGTTCCTGCTTCAGAGGCTTTGTGCATAGAAAATCGATAGGTTGTAGAAAGGTTGTAGGCGGGTCATTTTAACCAGGATCCTGCAACCCAAGTTCATAAACATTTGCCAGACATCGCAAGATAACATAAAATAACTTACAGAAGGATTATGTGGCCATGCGATAAGGACAGAAGTGGAAGTTTCAAGGGAAGCTGAAACGAGATGTTGAGGAATTGGAGGGCTCTCAGATCAGATAGTGTCTGAATACCAGTTCACAGTTTATATCCAACATGGTTCATTCTCCTTGGTGTTAAAGCAAGCAAATACTTTTGTGAAAGGGATAGAAATTTATAAAATAGGTGCAGAAATAGGCCATTCGGCTCCTCGAGCCAGCACAGCCATTCAATATGATCACGGCTGATCATCCAAAATCAGTACCTCGTTCCTGCTTTCTCCCCATATATTTTGATTCCATTAGCCCTAAGAGCTATCTTCTGTGGGTCATCATTCCCCTTCCCCCCACCTTTCTCAACCTGCACAAAATGAAACGATTTAATGGAAAAGACAAACAAATAATCCCATGTGTAGGAAGGAACTGCAGATGCTGGTTTAAACCGAAGACAGACACAAAAAGCTGGGGTAACTCAGACAGCATCTCTGGAGAAAAGGAATGGGTGACGTTTCGGGTCGAGACCCTTTTTCCACCTATACTCTGTCTAAGTAATTCTCACCTATTCTTTACTTCTTATCTCCCCTCATACAGTCTCACCATTTAACATTCACAAGATAACAGTTCAGGCCAGTCCATCATCTTGTTATATTGATTTTCAATAATATGCACCATCTCCCTGTCCCTAAATCACCATCTGTAGTAATTACTTAACATTGAATTATTAATTTTCCTCCAACCTATTGCATTCACGCTGAAAGTTTGGTTAGTTAATAGTGATGATTAGATACTTTAGACTTTAGAGGTACAGCGTGGAAACAGGCCCTTCGGCCCACCAAATTCACACCGACCAGCGCTCACCCCATACACTAGTTCTATCCTACAAACCAGGGACAATTTACAGAAGCCAATTAATCTACAGACCTGTACTTCTTTGGAGTGTGGGAGGAAACCGGAGCACCCGGAGAAACCCCACGCGGTCACAGGGAGAACGTACAAACTCTGTACAGACAGCACCTGTGGTCGGGATCGAACCCGGGTCTCTGGCCCTTTAAGGCAGCAACTCTACTGCTGCGCCGCCATGCCGCCCTTTCCAGAAGAATCCGTTTTGTTTTGATTCATATGCATCCTTCCCTAGCTGATGATAAACCATTTAAAACACGAAAGGCTCTAATGTTTCCACTTCTTAAAACTTAAATCGAGATTTTCCGATTCCTACTTAATCCGACGTTTTATTCCTTTTAAGTTGAGCTGATGGAACCATTGCATTTCACCCGACACTTAAAGCTCAGATTATAATAGAAAACAGATATCAAACACGCAAAGCTACAGTATTTGTTTCTGAGCTATCTTTTATGACAGGGTCGTAGAACAAGTGCAGAACTATAGGCGACATAGTGGCGCAGCTGATAGAGTTACTGCCTCGCATCATCGGGGCCCTGAGTTCAATCCTGACGGTGGACGCTGTCTGTGTGGACTCTGTGACTGTACATTCTCCCAGTCACTACAAAGGTTCCTAAACGTACTCTGGTTTCCTCCCACATCCCAAAGATGTGCGGGTTGGTAGGTTAAATGGCAACTCTAAATTGCCACTGGTATGTCATAAATGTAGTGTTGGTGATTAAATGTAGTGTTGCTTTAGTTAGGATTAAAAATCAACACTTGATTCGATGGGCTGAAGGGACAGTTTCTATGCTTTTTGTCTCTCTCTCTGCCTTTGTAAATTGCTTTTCCTTTTGTGATTTAATGCCTTATTATTAATGATTATTAATTTTTATTATTATGATTAATGTATGAAAACTATCCCTAAATTGACCATAATCCAGCAATCAAGTTCAGCAAAATCATTGGAGTATTTGGACAGGGAAAGATCACACTGGTAACGCAGAAATTATTTTAAATTTAGAAGTTTGAGGTGGGGACCTCGTTGAAACTAACCAAATAGTGAAAGGCCTGGATAGAGCGGATGTGGAGAGGATGCTTCCACTAGTGAAGAGAGTCTAGGATCAGAGAGCACAGCCTCAGAGTAAAAGGACGTATCTTTAGAATGGAGATGAGGAGGAATTTCTTTAGTCAGAGGGTGGTGAATTTGTGGAATTCATTGCCACAGACAGCTGTGGAGGCCAAGTCAATGGATATTTTTAAGGCGGAGATTGATATATTCTTGATTAGTGCGGCTGTTTAAGGTTTTGGAGAGAAGGCAGGAGAATGGGGTTGAGAGGGAAAGATAGATTATCCATAGTTGAATAGCGGAGTAGACTCAATGGGCCAAATGGTCTAATTCTGCTCCTGTGACTTATTTGTCGAAGGTCCAGGGAGTATTTTATGCCCAGGAGTTTAATTTTCCATTTTGGTACTCATGTGCAATAAACTAATTCAGTGCTAACTTACTAGGATTACCTGAGGCTGATAAACCTTCATCATTATTGATGACATGGATAGGACAGGTGTGGAGGTACATGGATAGGACAGGTTTGGAGGAATATGAGCCAAATGCAGGCAGGTGGCACGAGTGTAGCTGGGACATGTAGGGCCGGTGTGGACAAGTTGGGCTAAAGGGTCTGTTTCCGCACTGTATCACTCTATGACTCTATGACACTAAGTCATATGGCATGCAAGCACCAAGGGTTCAACAGTTTAGAAGGCTGAGTGGAATCTGGAAAGTGCAAGGTGCAAAGTTAAAAGAGGGATTAGGAACCCAATGTTGATGAAAATGGCAGTTAAAATGAAAGAAATCTCCCCAAATCGTTCTTTAAATACATGAAAGGTAAAAGGATAACAAAGAAAAGATTAGGTGGGCACAGTGGTGACACGGTAGAGTTGCTTCCTTACAGTGCTAGAGACCTGGGTTCGATCCTGACCACGGGTGCTGTCTGTACGGAGTTTGTACGTTCTCCCTGTGACCGTGTGGGTTTTCTCCGAGTGCTCCGGTTTTCTCCCACACTCCAAAGACGTACAGGTTTGTAGGTTAATTGGCTTTGGTAAAATTGTAAATTGTCCCTCATGTGTAGGATGGTGCTAGTGTACGGGGATCGCTGGTCGGCGCGGAGTCGGTAGGCCGAAGGGCGTGTTTCCGCGCTGTTTCTCTAAACTAAGCTAAACCAAGTTGAGGTCTTAAGGCACACCATCATTTTTACAGGGTTTTACGTCAGTACATTGCATCATTTGTTGTGGAAATGGGGAATGTTGTAAGGAGAAGGAATGTGAAGGATTGGGAATAATGAACAGAGAGAGAAATTCTTGTGAAGATAAAACATAGTGGTGTAGCATGCGACAAATTAGAGTGGATGGAAGATTAGTTGGCAAAGTGCAGGTGTAAATGAGTCTTTTTCTGCGTGGCAGAGTGAAGTTTGGCAGGGGTTAATGCTGGAGCCTCAACTTTCACCAATTGACATAAATAACTTGGGCAAAGGGCACCAAAGATATGACTGCTGAATTTGCTCAAGACTCAAAGATAGGTATGGACGACATCAAGAGGCAACAAAATGATACCGAATGGTTGAATGAGTGGACAAAGAAAATAAATAATAAAAACACAATAAAAGAAAGACAATGAAAGAATAAAAAATACATTGTTGACCATTTTGGCAGGAAAACTACAGGAGTGTGTATGTGGTAAGAGTTTGCAGAGCTCGGATACAGAAGGACGCAGTTATTGGGGTGTGTAGAAAGGAACTGCAGATGCTGGTTTATGCCGGAGATACACATGGAGTAACTCAGTGGGTCAGGCAGCATCTCTGGAGAAAGAGGATGGGTGAGGTTTTGGTTTGGGGCCCTTCTTCAGACTGCCATCTGAAGTTGTGCTCCAGTTTTATAGGGCTTTGTGTATGTGTTCTGGTCATGTATTGGAAGTAGTTTAGAGAACGTTTTGTTGTTTAGTTCAGAGTTATAGCACGTTAACAGGCCCTTCGGCCCACCAAGTCCGTGCCGACTAGCAATCCCCGCATACGAACACTAGCCTGCACACACTAGGGGCAATTTACATTTATACCAAGCCAATTAACCGACAAACCTATACGTCTTTGGAGTGTGGGAGGAAACCAAAAATCTCGGAGAAAACCCACGCAGGTCACGGGGGAGAACGTTGAAACTCCGTATAGACACGCACCCGTAGTCGGGATCGAACCCGGATCTCCAACGCTGTAAGGCAGCAACTCTACCGCTGCGCCACTGTGCTGCCCCTTGGCTTACTAGACTAGTATCTAGAGTTGGTATGTTGCTTTATGAAGAAGGATGGACAGGTTGGTGTTATTACGTACATACAACATATCTGGAACATACACGATCCAAACAGTCAGAGGAGAAGGGGGAATGACTGAGGTGTGTGTGGTCCTTGATTATGTTAGGTGTTTTCCCGAGGCCTGGCGAAGAGCAATGGAGTTGATGATGGGGAGGCTGATTTGCGTGGTGGACTGGGCTGGGTTAACCAACTCTGCAATTTCTTGCATTCCCAGGCAGAGGAGTTGCCATTCACAGAAGCTATATTTCCAGAGAGGATACTTTCTATGGTGCATGTGTGGTGCTTAGTCAAAGTTAGTGGAGACATGCAGTATTTCCATTTCCCAGTGAGTAAGGCGAGGTGTTTTCATGGTTGTAGCATCACTGTGTTTGGATCAGGGCGAATTGTTGGTGATGTTTGCGCCTAAGAACTAGAAGCTTTTGACCATCTCCACTTCAACATCACTGATGGTAACTGTGGCGTGCACACCACCACACTCCCTGAAGTCAATTATCAGCTTGGTTTGTTGACATTGTGGGAGAGATTGTTGTGTAGAGTGATACAGCGTGGAAACAGGCCCCTTCGGCCCAATTTGCCCACACCAGCCAACATGTCCCATCTACACTAGTCACAGCTGCCTGCGCTCGGCCCTTATCCTTCTAAACCTGTCCTATCCATGTACCTGTTTAAATGTTTCTTAAACGTTGCATTAATTTCCCGGGATGGCGGGACTGTCATGTGCTGAGAGAATGGAGCGGCTGGGCTTGTATCCTCTGGAATTTAGAAGGATGAGAGGATATTTCATTGAAACATATAAGATTATTAAGGGTTTGGACACGCTAGAGGCAGGAAACATGTTCCCGATGTTGGGGGAGTCCAGAACCAGGGGCCACAGTTTAAGAATAAGGGGTAAGCCATTTAGAACGGAGATGAGGAAACACTTTTTCACACAGAGTGTTGTGAGTCTGTGGAATTCTCTGCCTCAGAGGGCGGTGGAGGCAGGTTCTCTGGATACTTTCAAGAGAGAGCTAGATAGGGCTCTTGAAGATAGCGGAGCCAGAGGATATGGGGAGAAGACAGGAACGAGGTACTGTTTGTGGATGATCAGCCATGATCATATTGAATGGCTGTGCTGGCTCGAAGGGCCGAATGGCCTACTCCTGCACCTATTGTCTATTGTCTATTGTCTATTGTCTATTGTCTAAAACACAGATAAACATACATTACACATAAATTACAATTAAATTGAGTAAGTGAAAAGAAAAAAAATGGAAAAGTGATAGAGATTGAGAAGTAATGGAAATATAAGTGGCGCAGTGTTAGAGTTGCTGCCTTACAGCACCAGAGACCCAGGTTCGATCCTGACTACAGGTGCTGTCTTTATGGAGTTTGCACGTTCTCCTTGTGACCATGGATTTCCTCCATGTGCTCCAGTTTCCTCCCATACTCCAAAGACATATATAGGATTGGTATCGGTAACTTGTAAAATTGTCCCTGGTGTGTAGGATAGTGCTAGTGTATGGGGTGATCGCTGGTCGGCATGGACTCGGTGGGCCGAAGGGCCTGCCTCCACGCTGTAACTCTCAAATCTAAAATGAGGATAGTGGTGCTGATTGGGATTTTTTAATTCTGTGTGTAGGATGTTGTTGTGTTTAGACTTGTTTTGGATCAGTTCGTGTGGATGTTGGGATTACATTTAAAGTATTATTACGCATCTCCTGCTTTGCCATATTCCACGATGAAAATAGTCCTTTACTCTGCCAGTTTAGAACTTTTCTGGCAAATTCTACCCACATCCTCATGAGGGAAATAGATTGGGTAGACACACAGAGTCTCTTGCCCTTAGTAGGGGAATCGAGAAACAGAGGAGATCAGTTTGGTGTATGTAACGAGCTGCTGGAGGAGGTAGTTGAGGCAGGGACTATTGCAATGTTTAAGAAACAATTGGACAGGTATCTGGATAGGTCATAAGGTTGTAAGTGATAGGAGCAGAATTAGGCCATTCAGCCCATCAAGTCTACTCTGCCACACAATTATGGTTGATCTATCTCTCACTCCTAGCCCCATTCTCCTACCTTCTCTCCATAACCCGTGACACCTGTACTAATCATAGGACAAGTTTGGAGGGATATGGGCCAAATGCAGGCAGGTGGGACTAGTGTAGCTGGGACATGTTGGCCGGTGTGGGCAAGTTGGGCCGAAGGGCCTGTTTCCACACTGTATCATTCTATGACTCTAACTACTTTCTACTGCAGCTGTCCCAGGTTTACAGCCAAGCTTGGGATAACTCCATGCCTTTGACTATCTGGAAACACTTTTCTAGCAGTTATTCTGTCTCGCAAAAAGAGGCCTGAACAAAAAATCATACCCTGAACAAAAAATAAACCTGCTTTCACTTATTTTAAGTGATGCGGCTGGTAGAGCTGCTGTCCCCACGGTGCCAGAGACCCGGCTTCCATCCTGATCTTGGGTGGAGTTTGCACGTTCTCCCTGTGACCCCGTGGGTTTTCTCCGGGTGCTCCAGTTTCCTCAAACATTGTCCCTAGTGTGTAGGGAGTGGTTGGGAAAGTGGGATGACATGGAACTAGTGTGAACGTGAGACCGATGGTCGGCGTGGACTTGGTGGGTTGAAGGCAGGAGAATGGGCCTCTGTAAATTGTCTCTGGTGTGAAGGGAGCGGAAAGAAAGTGAGATAGCATAGAACTAGTGTGAACTGGTGATTGATGGTCAGCATGGACTCGAAGGGCCTGTCTTTATATTATAATTCAATCATAGAACATAGAACAGTACGGCACAGAACAGGGCCCTTCGGCCTACAATGTTTGTGCCAAACATGATGCTAAGTTAAACTGATCTCAGCGCCCGTACATGATCCATATCCCTCTATACCCTGCACTTCCATGTGCCTATCCAAAAGCCTCTTAAACACCATTATGGTATATGCCTTCATCACCACCACAATCAATCAATCATACAAATGCAAGCAAGATATATGGTAAATTGGGCCCTGCGATATTTATTTTCTGTGCGATCTGAGCTCATTACAACATCATCCCCGTGGGATAGACACAAAAAGCTGGAGTAACTCAGCGGGACAGGCAGCATCTCCAGAGAGAAGGAATGGGTGAGGTTTCGAGACCCTTCGTCACATCCGCATGAGGTGCTCTGTCAGTGCAGCATCAAGGTCCCGTGCATTGGAACATGGTCCCAAAGTATGGATGACTGGCCAAGGTTTAGCCTCGTGCCTCTTCTGGTCTTCCAGTCTCAAGCTACAGCTAGCAGGTCCCCACATCACCCATTGTGTACCTCAGCAGCATTGCCTGGATCTATGGCCTGACCCATCTCAGCTACCACAGAGGTAGGGTTGCTGTCTCACAGCGCCAGAGACCAGAGTTAGATCCTGACTACAGGTGCTGTCTGCCCGGAGTTTGTATGTTCTCCCTGTGACCACGTTTGAGTTTAGATTATTGTCACGTGTACCGAGGTACAGTGAAAAGCTTTTGTTGTGTGCTAACCAGTCAGCAGAAGGACAATACTTGAGTTTTCTCTGAGTTTTCTCCGGGTGCCCCGGTTTCCTCCCACGTCCCAAAGACGTACAGATTGGCTTCTGTAAATAGTAAATTGACTCTAGTGTGCAGGATAGTGCACAGGGTGATCGCTGGTCGGCGCGGACTCAGTGGGCCGAAGGGCCTGCTTCCGCGCTGTATCTCTCAAGTCTAAAGCAAAGCTTATGCAGAATTGATGGCAGTCGATGCTCACGATCTTATATAAAGCAAGTTAGCCCCTCCTGGTGGGAACTGTGTAGCAGTGGGGCGGAAAGGGGGAAACCTTTCAGACCGTTCACCATTACTCCAGCAGGCTGTACCATTCAGGTTGAATTCCGTGCAGTCCCGAGAGAGCCACTTGTGACCACTGCATTTAGTAGTCATGAGAAAGACCATTAAAGGACTATGTTATCTTGCAATGAGAAGAACTGACCTCAAATGACCCAAGAAGAATAAACCCACCCTTTCTCTGTTAACAACCATTGCTTATTCTTTCAGAGAGTTTGAATTAACAAATGACAAAAGTTGACCATTTTCCATTTTTTTCTGGCAATATTTTTCTTCCCCCAACACAATTCTTGGAAAATTGATACCAATATCCTGTCAGTTTTAACCAGTCATCAAAGAACCTGTGGAAAAATTCCCAAGATAATTATTTCCCCCATACCCCAATACATACAGTATGGATCAATGGCGCAGCGGTAGAGTTGCTGCCTTACAGCGCCAGAGACCCAGGTTCGATCCCTACTACGGGTGCTATCTGCATGGAGGTTGTATCTGTGACCAGTGGCCATGTGGGTTTTCTCCTGGTGCTCCAGTTTTCTCGAACGTTCTTAAGACGTGGAGGTTTGTAGGTTAATTGGTTTCCTTAACTTGTCCCTGGTGTGTAGGTTAGAACTAGTGTACAGGGATCACTGGTTGGCGTGGACATGGTAGGCCGAAGGGCCCGTGTCCATGCTATATCTCTAAACTAACTAAGCTCAAGCATGAATTTAAATTACTCCCTTTCTCTATCCTACTGTGAGACAATGTTTGGGCGTCTTGTTCATTGTTGTATCCCAATAAATGATTAAAAACTGAATCTTGCTGTCAGGAAGATGCATCAGTGATTTGATACCTCAAATAAAATGGATTCAGTGAGATAAGGTGTTCTTGAATAATTTTATAATCTTGGGGAAATGAGCAGATCTAACTTCATGCAAGATGGCAAAGTTACTTTAGTCGGTCTTTCCCATTGTCAGTTTTCTTATATTGAGTTTAGAGTATATTTGATTATTTTCTGTCATCTATTTCTCTACCGTGTGTTGCTAATCCGTATTTCATTATCTTTAAAGGATCAAGCATCTAAAGATAAGGCCCTCCAGAACATGGCCGCCATGTCTTCCGCACAAATAGTCTCAGCGACTGCCATGCAGAGCAAATTGGGGATAACACCAATCCCACAGGCTTCCTATCCAGGAACAGCCAGGGTAAGGGTCTTCAATCTGCTTCCAGATCCCTGTTAACATCTGCTGACTCAGGCAATTGGGGAATTGGTCATGGCCCCAATTCCCAGTTGGTTGCCATGTCAACCAGTAGCACTTTTACCTCTTCTGTTAGGATGTTTTAAGTTGCAAACCTTGCTCTAACCATATGTGAGTGCCAACTTTTGCAGTAGTTATAGGCGGCACGGTGGCACAGTGGTAGTGTTGCTGCTTTACAGCGCCAGAGACCTAGGTTCGATCCTGACGACGGGTGCAGTCTGTCTGGAGTTTGTACATTCTCCCTGCGACCTGCGTGGGCTTTCCCCAGTATCTCCGGTTTCCTCCCACACGCCAAAGACGTGCAGCTTTGTAGCTTGGTAAAATTGGCTTGGTATAGTTGTAAATTGCCCCTAGTGTGCGCAGCATAGTGTTAAAGTGTGTGGATCGCCTGTCGGCGTTGTCTCGTGGGCCGAAGGGCAAAAAGTACATGTAAAAGCCTCTACGATACCGCTTGGGTGAAAAACAAGTGGCGTCTTTGTTATGTAGGCTCACATTTACCCTTCAGCCAACACGCATAGTTGCTCAGCGGTAGAGTTGCTGCCTTACTGCGCCAGAGACCCCGGTTCAATCCTGATTGTATGGAGTTTGTACATTCTCCCCGTGACCTGCATGGGTTTTCTCCGGTTTCCTCCCACATTGCAAAGCTATACAGGTTTGTAGGTGGATTGGCTTCAGTGAAATTGGAAATTGTCCCGGGTCTGTGCAGGATAGTGTTATGGGCCTGTCCCACTTAGGCGACTACAGTCGCCACATGTACGTGGGTAGTTGCCGGGGAGTCGCCTTCATGGTCGCGAGGAGTTCCCGCATTCTGGGAACCAGTTGAAAAATTAGCGGTGACTAGAATGAAGCCGCCAAGGAGAGTAGCGAGAATTCTCGAGCCGTAGGTGGGTCGCAAAGAGGGTCCTTGTGGGTTGCCAGGACGTCGAAGGTTCTCGGAGATTCTCGTAGGTTGTAGCCGGTGCTGGCCGGTGAATTTCATTGGCTCATTGCGAAAAAAAAAGGTAAGCAGTAGTTTCCAGAACCAAGGATACATTAAATGTCCGCCGAGCTTCACAGCCGTGTTTCTCTGGCTTCTTAAAAGTTTTCTCCCCCCTCCCCCCCTCGTTTAAAGGACTTACCGTACACTGTGCATTAGCCGTCTTAATTACAGCGCCAACCTTCCTGTTCATCGCGGTGTGTGCCTGTATCACCTTGGCTTTGCACCGCGTGAATTTTTTAGACAGGGCAAGCGGGGGGAGCGCTGTCTAAAAAATTCACACGGGCTGGTGAAGTGTGTGTGTGTCCCACTCTGACAGTCGCTGTTCCAGTTGCTGTTTTTCAGGCGACTGCCGACAACTTGTCAGTCGCCGGGAGTCCGCTGAAAAATCGCCTAAGTGGGACAGGCCCATTAGTGTGCGGGGATTGCTGGTCGGTATTGACACGGAGGGCCGAAGGGCCTGTTTCCACGCTGTATCTCTAAAACTAGTGAAGTAGTGAACATTAAATGGCTGTAAAAGCAAATGGCATCGTTGATATGTTGACTAACACTTACCCTACAGCCAACACATAAAGAGAGGAGACAGGAGTCTCCAGCTCTTCACCCCCCCCTCCCCCCCCCCCGTCCTACTTTCAGTCTGAAGAAGGGTCCCAACACGAAATGTCACCCTTTCTTTTTGTCCAGAGATGCTGCCTGACCCGCTGGGTTACTCCAGCACTTTGTTTCCACACTTTGGTATAAACCAGCATCTGCAGTTTAGTTTAGTTTAGTGTAGAGTTACAGCACGGAAACAGGCCCTTTGGCCCACCTAGTCCACGCCGACCAGCGATCCCCGCACACTAACACTATCCTACACACACTAGGGACAATTTACAAATACACCAAGCCAATTAACCTACAAACCTGTATGTCTTTGGAGTGTGGGCGGAAAGCGGAGATCCCGGAGAAAACCCACGCAGGTCACGGGGAGAATGTACCAACTCTGTGCAGACAGCGCCCATAGTCAGGATCGAACCCGGGTCTCTGGCACTGAAAGGCAGCAACTCTACCGCTGCGCCACCGTGCTGCCCATCCGTCTTCCTTGTCCCTTGTTTCTACATCAGAGCGGGGTGTCTGTTCATTTAATTACATCATCTATATGTAAAACTGCCTGCTGCATTTCTTTTGTTAACACGGTAATTACTCTTTAAAAAGTGATTCATCTGCAGTAAATTACTCTGATTAATGTCAATGAAAGAGTTCTTATCCAAGGCAATTGTCAGACAGTGCACTCGTAAAGAGGTAAAGATAAGGCTGGTGTCGGCATTATCATATTTAGTCTTAAACTTCATCATGCCCGTTATAGATCGGGCCACATGTCATCACCTTTCCGAAGGCAAACTGACTCAGAGGAATTATGATGAATGAACCATTAGTTAAATATACTTTGGCTTCAGTGTATATGCACAGCTGGGACAACAAACTCAGTGTAATAATAGCAGTGTCTACCAGCTGTGTAAAATGGTAGCAGTCAATGATACGGCCATAACCCCGTTTAAAGAATGTTTATTTGCACTGCAACTGGCATGGTTAGTTTAGTGGATCCACTACCTGCAACCTCCGGCAACCACCTTCAACTAGCATCGCAACTGGCTTTGACTACAAAATTACCGATTTTTAAAACGGCAACCTATTTTTAGTCGCGGCCGGTTTTGAATTTTTTGAAATAATCGCCGGAACATAGAAGAAGCGGAAACCACTTTCGACCATTAGGGAAACTGACAAAAACCTCCGGGAACCACACGGAAACCTTGGGTGGGGCGCAAAGTCTCCAGAGGTTTCCGTTCAGGTTTCCTAAGTGGGACAGGGGGATTACTCAGCGGGTCAGGCAGCATCTCTGGAGAAAAGGAATGGGTGACGTTTCCGGTGGGAACCCAACACGAAACATCACCTATTCCTTCTCTCCAGAGATGCTGCCTGACCCGCTGAGTTATTCAAGGAAATAGGTTACCTGCACATTCAGAATCACCAGCCAAAATCCTGGACCCTCTTTGTTTTATGGAACTGTTGAAGATTAATTTTGCGACAAGAATTGTAGTGGTTCAAGAAGCAATTATCCGCCAACATCTCAAAGGCATAAGGGTGGTATGGTCGAGACCCTCGTACAATATTGACTGAACTGGGCAATCAATCTCCACTGATCACCATAATCGAGGACGAGTCTCACCCCAGTCACTCCCTCTTCCCCCCTCTCCATCGGGCAAGAGGTACAGAAGTGTGAAAACGCACACCTCCAGATTCAGGGACAGTTTCTTCCCAGCTGTTATTCTTCCCAGCTGAACATCCTATCATCAACTAGAGAGCAGTCCTGACCCACCATCTACCTTGGACTATCTTGGAGATCCTTGGACTATCTTTAATCAGATTTTTCTGGACTTTGTCTTGCATGAAACGTTATTCCCTTTATCCTGTATCTGTACACTGTGGGCGGCCTGATTTAATCATGTATAGTCTTTCCACTCACTGGATAGCACGCAACAAAATAGATGTTCACTGTACCTCGGTACATGTGACAATAAACTGAACTAAACCACTGTCAGCCCAAATATGAGGCAGGGGGTTCCCAATATTAAACTGCCTTGGACCTACATGTCCAAAGTCACCATTTACTTTCCAAAGAGGTTAGACCATACAGATTTTGGCCCCAGGCATGTGCGTTGGAGAGGGTCCAGAGGAGGTTTACTAGAATGATCCCGGGGCTGAATGGGTTAACATATGAGGAGCATTTGATGGCTCTGGGCCTACACTTGCTGGCGTTTAGAAGGACGAGGTAGGAGAGGGGGTGGGGAAGGGATTCTCATTAAAACCTACCGAACAGTGAAAGGCCTGGAATGTGGAGAGGATAGAAACATAGAAAATAGGTGCAGGAGTAGGCCATTCGGCCCTTCGAGCCAGCACTGCCATTCAATGTGATCATGGCTGATCATCCACAATCAGTACCCTGTTCCTGCCTTCTCACCATATCCCTTGATTCCTCTAGCCCCAAGAGCTCTATCCAACTCTCTTTTGAATGCATCCAGTGAATCGGCCTCCACTGCCTTCTGAGGCAGAGAATTCCACAAATCTCAACTATCTGGGTGAAAAAGTTTTTACTCATCTCAGTTCTAAATGGCCTACCCTTTATTCTTAAACTGTGGCCCCTGGTTCTGGACTCTCCCAACACAAGGAACATGTTTCCTGCATCTAGCTTGTCCAGTCCCTGTTTCCAGTAGTGGGAGATTCGAACCAGAGGGCACAGCTTCAGAATAAAAGGACATACCTACAGGAAGGAGATGAGGAGAGGAACTTCTTTAGCCAGAGGGTGGTGAATCGGTGGAATTCATTGTCACAGAAGGCTGTGGAGGCCGTGTCATTGGGTATTTTTGCAGCAGAGTTTGATTATTGATTAATGAGGTAGTCAAAGGTTACAGGGAGAAGGCAGGAGAATGGGGTTAAGAAGGAAAGATAGATCAGCCAGGATTGAATGGCAGAGCAGATTCGATGGGCCGAATGGCCTAATATTACTTATGTCTTATGATCTTATAGAGTCATAGTGTCATACAGCATGGAAACAGGCCCTTCGGCCCAACATTCCCACACCAGTCAACATGTCCCAGCTACACGAGTCCCACCTGCCTGTGTTTTGGCCAATATCCCTCTAAACCTGTCCTAGCCATGCACCTTTCTAACTGTTTCTTAAACGTCGTGATAGTACCTGCCTCAACTATCTCCTTCGGCAGCTTGTTCCGAACACCCACCGCCCTTGGTGTGCACACCTTATGATTAAATTATCATAAGGTCATATGTGATAGGATTAGGCCAGAATTCTGGCATTCGGCCCATCAGGTCCACTCCACCATTTAATCATGGCTAATCTATCTCTCCCTCCTAACCCCAATCTCCTGCCTTCTCCCCATAACCCTCTGACACCCGCACTAATCAATTACTTGATGTTGCAGAACTTGTACAATACTGGATAGACACAAAATGCTGGAGTAACTCAGCGGGACAGGCAGCATCTCTGGAGAGAAGGACTGGGTGACGTTTCGGGTCGAGACCCTGCTTCAGACTGCCAGAAGCATCACCTATTCCTTTTCTCCAGAGATGCTGCCTGACCCGCTGAATTACTTCAATAAAATGCAGGTGCTTCTCAACAGGTGAGTCCAACCGAAGAAGTAGAAACATAGAACTGCAGATGCTGCTCAATGCACAAAAGGACACAAAGTGCTGGAGTAACTCAGCAGGTCAGGCAACACCTTTGGGGAACAAGGATTGGTGACGTTTCGGGACGTCTGAAGAAGGATCTTGCCCTGAAACGTCACCTATCCATGTTCTCCAGAGATGCTGACTGACCCGATGAGTTACTCCAGCATTTTGTGTCCACCTTCGATTTAAACCAGCATCCGAAGTTCCTTCCGACACATTTTGTACAATACTGGAATCTGAAGGGGATTAAACCTGTCGATGAACGGATTGTGCCTCTTGGTTTATGAATCCAAAGATCTTTATTGTGTTTTGTTTTTGTCATTGCAGTTTTGGCCTGGTCCGCTTCCTGGTCAGCCTGGGTCCTCTCAAGAGTAAGTATCTGTCAGGTATCCTAGCAATTGACAGTTCTGTTACCAATAACAATATTCATCTGGCTTTGGTCCAAGTGTGCCATTGATCTGAATTAAAGGTGACCCCCCCACCCCTCCCCCATTCTCCATCCACCCCCCCCCCCCATTTCATGGGGATTGAATGATTCCTTTTTTACCCCCATTAACAAGTCCTCTGGTTGTGAAGAGAGACACAAAAAGCTGGAGTAACTCAGCGGGTCAGGCAGCATCTCTGGAGAAAAGGAATAGGTGACGTTTCGGGTCGAGACCCTTCTTCAGACTGAGAGTCGGGGAAAGAGAAACGAGAGATACAGACGGCGATATAGAAAGATATCGAACAGAGGGATTAAAGATATGCAAAAAAGTAACAATAATAAAGGAAACCGACCATTGTTAGCAGTGGGCTAGGTGAAAACGAGTTATGTGGACAATGAAACTAGTACAACGACTCGGGTGGGGGAGGGATGGAGAGTGGGGGGGATGCAAGGGTTACTTGAAGAGAAATCAATATACAGGGGGTCAGGCAGCAACTGTGGAGAAAAGGAATAGGTTACGTTTCAGGTTGAGATCCTTCTTCAGACTGAGAGTCAGGGGAGAGGGAAACTAGAGGTAAGAAAAGGTACAGAACAAATCAGGCCAAAGAGCGCGCAATGGTCCATTGTTGGCTGCAGAGGAGGTGATAACAAAGAGATACCAACAATGAAACTAGTACAACGACTAGGGTAGGGGAGGGACGGAGAGAGAGGGGGTGCAAGGATTACTTGAAGTCAGAGAACTCAATACTGATACCGCTGGGTTGCAAGTTGCCTAAGCGAAATATGAAGTGCTGTTCCTCCAATTTGCGTTTGGCCTCGCTGTTGTGAAGTCTTGTTAGCAACAGTGAAATCACTCCAAGGTACTGCTGGGTTGATCTCAAACATAGATCTTATCAGCTTTGCCGTACACAGGGAATTTCATTCTCTGCTCCGGTGTACAGGAATTACAGGGTTAAATCTTTCGGCCGCTTGGTTTGTGGAGATCATGATGGGCCTCAGATGTTGGGTGTTGTGAGGAGTAGTCTTTGGATTTGCAAGTTAACGATAAAGGATTTCTGGTTATCGCTTACCATTTTTGTACCAAACAGTAAAATAACCGAAGTTAACTTTGTTCTCCGTGTATTCTGTTTCGAGAGTGACCAAATGTTGATCTTGTTATTTAAAACGAGAAGCTTTCAGTTCTGTTCGGTTTAGTTATTTGCCACTTGCACCGAGGGACAGTGAAAAGCTTTTTGCCGCGTGCTAACCAGTCAGCGGAAAGACCGTTACACCTGATTACAGTCGAGCCATTTACAGTGTACAGATACATGACAAGGGAATAACGTTTGGTGCAAGGTAGAGCCAGCAAAGTCCGATCAAGGGTAGCCCGAGGGTCACCAAAGAGGTAGATAGATGGCAGTTCTCTGGTTGTGGTCGGATCGTTCAGCTTTGTTGTGATGCTCCAAATACTCACGACGCACTCAGTGCAGGGGATGGTCGGTGATGGCAAGTGGGAGGCAGGGGGAGTGGGGGAGGGGGGGGGGGAGAAATGAAAGGTGGTTTTAAGTGGTGTTGTTGAAATGATGACGATGGTTTATTTTGGGTCAATTGTCTCTCTCGCTCTGTATTTTTTTTCTCTATATATCTGGTGCCAGCAACATCCCAGAGCTGGCAGGGTGTGGATGGAGGCCCAGAGACCCATGGAGCAGCACATCCACTGAGGGCCGCAGGTGAGGAAGATGGGAGGTCGAGCTGGCCCCGGGCTGCATTATGAGGGCCGCTGGTGTCTATTGATTCCTGAGTTTGTACCCTGTGCTGCGCGCTCAGTCCCCTTCTCCTCCAGGCGTGACCTCCTCCCCCCTCCCCCTCCCTCTTTGCAGTCACGTTGAGCGGGAAAGGTAACTGTAGTCGGGAAGTTGCAGGCTTTCCGGCCCAACATATGAAGAGAGACTGGATAGACTTGGCTTATACTCGCTAGAATTTAGGAGATTGAGAGGGGATCTTATAGAAACGTACAAAATTCTTATGGGGTTGGACAGGCTAGATGCAGGAAGATTGTTCCCGATGTTGGGGAAGTTGATGAGAAGAGAAAAAACTTTTTCACACAGAGAGTGGTGAATCTCTGGAACTCTCTGCCACAGAGGGTAGTTGAGGCCAATTCATTGGCTATATTTAAGAGGGAGTTAGATGTGGCCCTTGTGGCTAAAGGGATCAGGGGGTATGTAGAGAAGGCAGGTACGGGATACTGAGTTGGATGATCAGCCATGATCATATTGAATGGCGGTGCAGGCTTGAAGGGCTGAATGGCCTACTCCTGCACCTATTTTCTATGTATCTATCTATGTATCTATGTAACTCTGCTCATGGGGTCAGGGGTCAGCGGGCGAAGGTAGGAGGATTTGTGTTGTGTTTTATGACTGTTGGCAGATCCATTTCCCTCCTGGGATAAATAAAGTTCCATTGTATCGTAGAATGGGGTTGAGAGGGAAAGATAGATCAGCCGTGACTGAATGGCAGCGTAGACTCGATGGGCCGAATGGCCTAATTCTGCTCCTAGAACTTATGAACGTTACGCTCTGAGGTCTTGCATTGAATTTAGTGATTAGTGGAGGAAGAGCAAATCTTCCTCAATTGGAAAGGACACAAAGTGCTGGAATAACTCAGCGGGTCAGTCAACATCTCTGGAGAACATGGATAGGTGACGTTTCAGGGCAAGATCTTTCTTCAGACGTCCCGAAACGTCACCAATCCTTGTTCCCCAAAGGTGTCGCCTGACCTGCTGAGTTACTCCAGCACTTTGTGTCCTTTTGTGCATTGAGCAGCATCTGCAGTTCTATGTTTCTAACTTCTTTGGTGGGACTCACCTGTTGAGAAGCACCTGCATTTTATTGAAGTAATTCAGTGGGTCAGACAGCATCTCTGGAGAAAAGGAATAGGTGACACATCAAATCAGACCCTTCTTCTGGCAGTCTGAAGCAGGGTCTCGACCCAAAACGTCAGCTCGTCCTGCTCTCCAGAGATGCTGCCTGTCCCGCTGAGTTATGCCAGCTTTTTGTGTCTAACTTCAGTGTAAACCAGCATCTGCAGTTCCTTCCTACACCTGCATTTTATTCTTGTGACTGGGTCTATCTCAGACGGAGCATGGATGAGTTGGGCCGAAGGGTCTTTTTCCATGCTGTGTGACTCTGAGACTATGACTGGAATGTCTGTAGTATTCAAGTTAATGTGTTCTGTCAGCTGGCATCTTCCCTCGTTGAAGATTTGCATGAAAAATTATATATATTGTATTTTGATCCAATGTGGAATTCATCGCCACAGAAGGCTGTGGAGGCCAAGTCAATGGATATTTCCATGGGAGAGATTGATAGATTCTTGATGCGTACAGGTGTCAGGGGTTATGGGGAGAAGGCAGGAGAATGGGGTTGAGCGGGAAAGATAGATCAGCCATGATTGAATGGTGGAGTAGACTTGATGGGCCGAATGGCCTAATTCTGCTCCTACAACTTATGAACCTATGATGCAGTGTAATATCTGCTGATGCAAACAGGTCACATTCTGACTGAGAGCATTTGGCTATTTGTTCTGATTTTCCCATTGCCAAAGCCTGTGATATTTTTGTACCAGATGTCTCCTCAGCCTGGGGAAACTATTAGCAATTTTAAACGTTTCGTGCCAGTATTGATGTGGTCCGTTCTGTTATTAATATGCTTCATTTTGTTCCAACATTCATTTGCCAAAAGTATCTCGTTCCCCTTTCTGATCTATGATCTCAGTTCCCGAGTGATGTCTTCTACTCCAAGCCCCCTACCTACCTCAATGATCAACCCCAACCCCAACCCCAAGCACCCAATCCTTCAGTCAACGTCTCTCTGTTTTCGGACTGAGATGAGGAAAAACTTTTTCACCCAGAGAGTTGTGAATCTGTGGCATTCTCTGCCACAGAAGGCAGTGGAGGCTTATTCACTGGATGTTTTCAAGAGAGAGTTATGGGCCTGTCCCACTTAGGTGATTTTTTAGGCAACTACAGGCGACTAGTTTGTCGCCACATGTTCGCCGGTGGTCGCGGGAGTAGTCTCCTCAGTCGCGCAAAAAGTCGTGGCGTCTTTCTGGCCGCCGCTAAATTTTCAACATGTTAAAAAAAAATTGCCGACAGTGGGTTTGACGCCAATGAGCGTAGCTTGACGTAGGTGCTGTCGTAGATTGTCGCCAGGATGACGTAGGTTGTCGCTCGTGTTTCGGCGACCTGCTATGACTATGACACTCGCCGGCAGTTGCCTAAAAAATCGGCAAGTGGAAAAGGCCCATTAGATTTAGCTCTTAGGGCTAACGGAATCAAGGGATACGGGGAGAAAGTAGGAATGGGGTGCTGATTTTTGATGATCAGCCATGATCATATTGCAAGGCTCGAAGGGCCGAATGGCCTACTCCTGCACCTATTTTCTATGTTTCTGTTCCCCTGAGAGTCCCTCTTGCAAATTTGATAACAAGCACTCTCTTCCCCTGTCGTAAGCCTCTCTTGCGCTGAAATGAGTTTCTGATCAGACCTCTGTTCAGAGGTTCCGACCAGTCTTCTGTTCTGAGGAGATTGCTCCCTACGCTTAATGTAGGATTTCTCCCTCTTCCCCTTCCTCTTCCCCTTCCTCTTCCCCCCCCACCACCCCACATCCCATCTTTCTTTCTTTCCCCTTGACCTTCACTTCTCTCTGCGAACCTCCTCTACCTATCCCACCCCCTTAATTTCAGGACGACCGAACTTAGGGTTGAGCGTCCCATCGAATGCTAGAAAATAACCAAGCATGCAGGGGGCAAGGACACAAAGTCCTGGAGCAACTCAGCAGGTCAGGCAGCATCTCTGGAGAACATGGATAGGTGACGCTTTGGTCAAGATGCTTCAGACTGATTGTAGGGGGGGAGGGGGTGGGAAGAAGAAAGCTGGAGAAGGGGAGAGGAAGGAAACGTACAATGGGCAAGTTTTCTTAATGATTCCCTACACCAAGGGTCGGCAACCTACGGCCCCTGGGCCGAATGCGGCCCGTAACCCGAAATCAACTGGCCCGCAGGCGGATTTTTTCCCCCGTAATCATCCGGCCCGCCGAGAGCCCCGAGCAACAGCACCCCGAGCAGCAGCACCCTGAGCAGCAGCACCCTGAGCAGCAGTGCCCCAAGCAGCAGCACCCTGAGCAGCAGCACCCCAAGCAGCAGCACCCCGAGCAGCAGCACCCCGAGCAGCAGTGCCCCAAGCAGCAGCAAAGCACCCCGAGCAGCGGCCGGCCGCCCTGAGCAGCAGCCGAGCACCCCGATCATCGGCCGGGCACCCCCAGTGCCCCAATGCAGAACAAGTTTGCCGACCCCTGCCCTACACGTTGGCTCAGTTCATTTCCTTAACGCACATATAACCCACGTGAGAAATGAACATAGGTGATGCAGTGGGCTTGATTGGGACATAAACCCTGGGTTTTAGAACAGAGGTTTACCCATTGGCACAGTGGCGCAGCGGGTAGAGCTGCTGCCCCACAGTGCCAGAGGCCCTGGTTCAATCCTGACCTTGGTCCTTGTCTGCATGGAGTTTGCACATGACCATGTGGGTTTCCTCTGGGTGCAGGTCAATCCCCAAAACACGCATGTGTGCCGGTTAATTAGCCTCTATAAATTGCCACTGGTGCGTAGGGACTGGATGCGAAAGTTGGATATCGTAGAACTATTCTGAGCGGGTGATCAATGGTCAGCATGAATTTTGTGGGCCGAATGGCCTCTCTCTATGCTGTATCTTTCAATCAATCCAGTTGAATTTTGTTTAGTTTATTGTTATGTGTATCGAGGTACAGTGAAAGACCTCTATTGCGTACTATCCAGTCAGCGGAAAGTTTATACATGATTACCATTGAGCCAACCACAGTGTACCGATGCAGCAAAGTTAAGGGCCTGTCCCACTTACACGACTTTTTCAGAGACTGCCGGCAGCCGTCATAGGTCGTCATAGGTCGTTACAGGTCACCAAAAATTTTCAACATGTTGAAAATCCAACATGTTGAAAATCCAGAACAAGGTACGACTCTCTGGGCAACTACTCACGACCATACAGGCTTCACCCCGCGACATGTCACCAGGGTGTCGCCTCTATGTTCGTGAGTAGTCTCCTAGTCACCCAAAGAGTCGTAGCGTCTTTCTGGCCGCCGCTGAATTTTCAACACGTTGAAAATTTTCGGCAACCTATGACAGGTGCCGGAAGTCGCCGAAAAAGTGGTGTAAGTGGGACAGGCCCTTTAGAGTAAGAAATTCCTCTGTTGGAGTAGCGGTTTAAAAGAGTGAAGCGATTGTAATGAATGATCACAGATCTGCTTCTGGGACCAGCACACAGAGAGACAATTTCAATCTTGTTCTGGGCACCATGTTACAAGGAAAGATATTGTCAAGCTCGAAAGGGTTCAGAGAAGATTTACGAGGATGTTGCCAGGATTAGAGGGTCTGAGCTATAGGGAGAGGTTGAGTAGGCTGGGTCTCTATTCCATGGAGCGTAGGAGGATGAGGGGTGATCTTATGGAGATGTATAAGATCATGAAAGGAATAGATTGGGTAGATGCACAGAATCTCTTGCCCAGAGTAGGGGAATCGCGGACCAGAGGACATAGGTTCAAGGTGAAGGGGAGAAGATTTTATAGGAATCTGAGGGGTAACATTTTCACACAGAGGCTGGTGGGTGTATGGAACAAGCTGCCAGAGGAGGTAGTTGAGGCTGGGACTATCCCAATGTTTAAGAAACAGTTTCACAGGTACATGGATAGGACAGGTTTGGAAGGATATGAACCAAACGCAGGCAGGTGGGACTAGTGTAGCTGGGACATGTTGGCCGGTGTGGGCAAGTTGGGCCGAAGGGCCTTTTCCACACTGTATCACTCTAAGACTCCAATTAAACTCCTGCGTTTCCATCATGTTTCATTCCAGTCAGCCTCTTTGGACATTAGATTTAATGGAGATTTGGCATGAAGCTTTCAAATATCCATTAGGCACTGAGTTTAGTTTAGTTTATTGTCACATCTACCGACATACAGCGTGAAGAAGGTCATCAGTCTGAAGAAGGGTGGAGACCCGAAACGTCGCCTATTCCTTCGTTCCATAGATGCTGCCTCGCCCGCTGAGTTTCTCCAGCATTTTTCTCTACCTTCGATTTTTCCAGCATCTGCAGTTCTTTCTGAGACATACAGTGAAAAGCTTTTTGTTGCATGCTAACCAGTCAGCGGAAACACTGTACAGGATTACAATGGAGCCATCCACGGTGTACAGAAGCAGGATAAAGTATTCAGTGCAAGATAAAGTCCGATTAAACATAATCTGAGGATCTCCAATGAGGTAGACAGTAGTTCAGGACCACTCTCTGGTTGTTGGTAGGATCAAGTCAAGTGAGTTTATTGTCATGTGTCCCTGATAGGACAATGAAATTCTTATGGTTCAGTTGCCTGATAACAGCTGGGAAGAAACTGTCCCTGAATCTGGAGGTGTGTGTTTTCACACTTCTGTACCTCTTGCCTGATGGGAGAGGGATTGACTAGGTTTTGACTCGTCCAGGATTATGCTGCTGGCCTTGCCGAGGCAGCGTGAGAGGTCTGTTTCCACACTGTTCTGGCTTTTTGTTTTTTGGCCTCTGTATACTCTCACCTCAGTGAATATGATTACATGATGTGTTTATCACGGAAATGGGCAGAAGGAATGTGCTTTGCTCTGCTTTATTTCCGATTAGTGAAAAAAATCGGCGTAGCACTCTTTTATTCATTTCCACCTCTTTTTTTCCCCTCAAGATTGGTTCCCAGCTAAATGGTGAGCTCACATCATCAGCACATGTTTTCTTTTTAACCATCTGAACATGTAGTGGTCAAATTTCTGCTGGGGCTCTCCTGAAAATTTGCTGCCACTGTCCTCGCTGTAATAAAGTGAACATGCTGTGGGAATTCATCCAGGAAAATGTGTTTAAACAGGACACAGATGTGTTGGAGAGCTTCCAGCGTTAGACTACTCCAATTACTTCAGATTCCTACAGGCACTGGGTTCAATAGATGTTGAGCAGTTCAATGTCCATGGTGGAAAGTGAACATTGGTTGGGAGTAGATAGATGGCAGTCCGTTGCGTTGAATGTCTATGGTCTTAGATGACCTTTGCCTGGGATTAGTATTTGCCTGAGGTTATATTTGACGGCACTTGCTATAGGGGTGAACTCAGGTGATATGTTTTATTTACAGTGGTAAGAAAGTCCAGGACCACATGGGGGCGCTGTCCCTCGCGGTGGCTCTGGCGATCTCTGGCTTGCCCCGGATCCTCAGTCCTGGAGGAGCCAGGCTTCTTCCTGCAGTTCACCCTTGCCTCGAGAAGGGGGGGCGCTGGTGGTCTCGGGTTTATCCTGGCGGCTCATTCTCTGCCCCTGGGTGTGGGCGCAGTCCCTCGTTATATGTGGGCATGAAGAGGCACTCTCTCGGAGGTAGGCAAAGGCGCTGGAGAAACTCAGCGGGTGCAGCAGCATCTAAGGAGCGAAGGAAGTAGGCAACGTTTCGGGCCGAAACCCTTCTTCACTCTCTCTCTCCTCTCTGTCTCTCTTCCTCTCTCTCTCTCTGTCTCTCTGTGTGTCTCTAATGTGTTCAGTTCTGGGTACCATGTTATAGGAAAGATGTTGTCAAGTTGGAAAGGGCACAGAGAAGATTTACGAGGATGTTGCCAGGACTAGAGGGTCTGAGCTAAAGGGAGAGGTTGAAGAGGCCGGGACCTATTGCTTGGAGCACAGGAGGATGAGGGGTGATCTTATAGAGGTGTATAAAATCATGATCGGAATGGATCGGGTAGATGCACAGAGTCTCGAGCCCAGAGTAGGTGAATTGAGGACTAGAGAACATAGGTTTAAGGTGAAGCAGGAAAAGATTTAAGAGGAATCTGAGGGGTAACCTCTTCACACAAAAGGTGGTGGGTGTATGGAATAAACTGCCAGAGGAGGTAGTTGTGGCTGGGACTATCCCAACGTTTAGGCAGGTACATGGATAGGACAGGTTTGGAGGGATATGGACCAAACGCAGGCAAGTGGGACTGGTGTAGCTGGGACAAGTTAGCCAGTGTGGGCAAGTTGGGACGAAGGGTCTGTTTCCACACTGTATCATTCTATGACTCTATCTACTTTCTGCTGTAGCTGTCCCAGGTTTACAGCCAAGCTTGGGATAACTCCATGGCTTTGCATATCTGGAAACACTTTTCTAGCATTTATTCTGCCTCGCCATTAATCCAATCTGACTTAACTCCCTCAACTGTGAAACTGCAATTATCTGCTCACAATCCTAGCTCTGATGAGGAAGTATCAAAGCCTGTTTCTGGTTAAGAACTGGTAATGGTCAACTGTTTCATTTCCTGGCGGGTTGCAATGTACATGTGGTGGATCTAATGCCCTCTGCATGGTCTCATTTATGGGTTTGTTGTCTACAGCAATTCTCTGTTATTTTTACCAACAGCAGCTTTGTTTCTCAGGTTAGTTTAGTTTGGATTTGAGATATAGCACAGAAACAGGCCCTTCGGCTCACCGAGTCCACACCGACCAGCGATCCCCGCACATTAACACTATTCTACAAATACTAGGGACAATTTACACTTATGCAAAGCCAATTAACCTACTGACCTGTTTGTCTGGAGTGTGGGAGGAAATGGAAGATCTCGGAGATAACCCATGTGGTCACGGGGAGAACTATAAACTCCGTACAGACAAGTGTAAATCCCGACTACGGGTGCTGTCTGTACGTTCCCTCCGTGACCTGCGTGGGTTTTCTCCGAGATCTTCAGTTTCCTCCCACACTCCAAAGACAGACAGGCTTGGAGCTTATTGGCTTGGAATAAGTGTAAATTGTCCCGTGTTTGTGTGTAGGATAGTGTTAATGTGTGGGGATCGCTGGTCGGTGCGGACTCGGTGGGCTGAAGGGCCTGTTTCCGTGTTGTATCTTTAAACTAAGCAAAACCATTCTCTGTGACCCGATGACTACTTCTACAACATCTCTAAATCCAGTGATATCTCCCACCGCACATGGGACCTGCAGATTCCATACTGGCCTGATAGGATTCAATATAAAATTAACCTGGTGCTAAAATTAGTTTAGTTTAGTTTAGAGATACAGCGCTGAAACAGGCCCTTCGGCCTACCGAGTCCACGCCGACCAGCCATGCCCGCACATTAACACTACCCTACGCACTAGGGACAATTTTTTACATTTATACCAAGCCAATAAACCTGTATGACTTTGGAGTGCGGGAGGAAACCAAAGATCTCGGCGAAAACCCACACAGGTCACGGAGAGAACGTACAAACTCCGTACAGACGGACACCCGTAGTCAGAATCGAACCAGAGTCTCTGGTGCTCTAAGGCAGTTCCTGTACTGCTAAGCCACCATGCTGCCTAAAATATTGCCAATAATGTCAAGGCAGCGTAGTGGCACAGCGGGTAGAGCTGCTGCCTCACAATAGCAAAAATCATGGTTCAATCCTGACCTTGGATGCTGTCTGAGTGGAGTTTGTTCATCCTCTGTGTGCAAACATGTCCCAATGACGTGTGGGTTGGCAGGGTGAATAACTACTGTAAATTGCCCCAAGTGTGCAGGTCAGTGCCATAATCTGTGGCACGCCATTCCAACTTGAAAAAATATCCCTGTTTCTTCAACATCACCAGGTCTAAGTCCTGGAACTCCCAACCAAACAGCACTGGGGAAGTACCTTCACCTGACCCACACTAGGTCTAGGTGGTGTGCATCTTCACAAAGGCAACGAGAAATTATCAATTAATGGTGGCCTTGCCAACGACACTCGGATCCTGAAAAATAGAATAATAGCGAGGTGGGGGGGTCAGAGTCCATGGAATCATGTGACCATAGGCAGGGATCAAAGTCCATGACATCAAATAACCATGGGCAGGGGTCAGAGTTCATGACATCAAGTAACCATGGGCAGGGGTCAGTGTTCATGACATCAAGTAACCATGGGCAGGGGTCAGTGTTCATGACATCAAGTAACCATGGGCAGGGGTCGGAGTTCATGACATCAGGTGAGCATGGCAGGGGTCGGAGTTCATGACATCAGGTGAGCATGGCAGGGGTCAGAGTTCATGACGTCAAGTGACTATGGACAGAGGTCAGAATCCATGATATCAAGTGACCATGGTTGGGGTCAAGAATGAATGAATACTTTATTGTCACATGTTTTACATACCCAAGGTATGCAAAGAGTTGCCACATAAAGGGCACTGACAAAGTTACAAAGTATCCCATGCTGGGTCCTTTAGGGCCTGTCCCACAGCGATTTTTTCGGCGACTGCGAACGTCAGTAACTAACGCCCTATAAACCATCAAGTTGTACGACACCTGCCTTCACAACACAAGAAGGTTACACCGAAGTATAATAATCACATTGGAAATGAACTTATCTACAATAAATCTAAGGCCCAATAACTTTTTAATGGATAAGTCGGCACTTTATATACCCGCGTCACCGGGCGTCACCCGCAGGACAGCGTACGTCAGCTTGTGACAGGGCGCATGACATGATAAGACACCCAGATGTCTCCTGAAGATTTTGAACATTCCAAAATCCAGGGGTGACAGAGTATATACATGCTGCGCGTCACTACATGCGTCACCCCGCGTCACGCCCCGGCCACGCCGCGACAACCTCTTTTCAGGCTGTCGCCGAAAATGTCGCCAAAGTGGGACAGGCCCTTTTGAGTTCTCCTTTGAATCAATGACATCTTGATCTTGACTGGAGATCACCGTTGGAGGCAATAGGAGATCATGCATTTGTGTCGGTGTGTGTGGGGTAATTGTGGCTTTGGTTCAATACTCGCCATGCTAACTTTGCCCCCGTGCTCTGTGGTACACATTCAACCTGTCCAGCTGATCACATTTGCCTTCTGGAGCATTGGTAGACACTTCTCCTGTAACTCACAGGACAAACAGTGGGGCAGGGAGTCAGAACGGAAAGACACCTCCACAGTCACTGACTGCCTGCATCTAATAGTGGCCGTCCTGTCCAGAAAGGCCCAATATTGTGGGGGGAACCATTCCCTTTGTCCTGTATCTATACACTGTGGACGGCTTGATTGTCACGTGTACCAAGGTACAGCGAAAAGCTTTTGTTGCGTACGAACCAGTCAGCAGAAAGACTACATGTTTACAATTGAGCCATCCGCAGAGTACAGGTACATGATAAAGGGAATAACGTTTGTGGCAAGATAAAATGCAGTAAAGTTCAATTAAAGATAGTCCGAGGGTCTCCAGTGAGGTAGATAGTAGCTCATGACCACTCTGTACTTGTTGATAGGGTGGTTCTGTTGCCTGATAACAGCTGGGAAGAAACTCCCTGAATCTGGGGGTGTGCGTTTTTATTCCGACTTCAAAGAAATCCTTTGAAGAAATCAGACGTACGTCCGTCCACTTGGTTCGGGAGAGAGACTAGTATTGAGTATAGAAGTTGGGAGGTCATGTTGCAGCTGTCCAAGACGTTGGTGAGGCCGCATTTAGAGTATTGTGTTATTTAGATGCTCAGAGTCTCATGCCCAGAGTCGGTGAACCGTGGACCAGAGGGCATAGGTTCAAGGTGAAGGGGAAAAGATTTAATAGGAATCTGAGTGGGTAACGTTTTCACAGAAAGGGTGGTGGCTGTATGGAACAAGGAGGTAGAAAAGGCAGGGACTAAACAGTTAGACAGGTACATGGATAGAAGAAGGGTTTCGGCCCGAAACGTTGCCTATTTCCTTCGCTCCATAGATGCTGCTGCACCCGCTGAGTTTCTCCAGCATTTTTAGGTACATGGATAGGACAGGTTTCGAGGCATATGGACCAAGCGCGGGCAGGTGGGACTAGTGCAGCTGGGAGGTGTTGGCCGGTGTGGGAAAGTTGGGCCGAAGGGCCTGTTTCCACACTGTATCACTCTATGACTCTATGATCATGAAGGTAGAATGAATGAACAGGAGAGATGAACTGGCTGTTGGAATGAGAGACAAATGCACAGAGGCTGGCACTGACATTGGGGTGGTTGGGCTAAAGTGGCAGAAAGGAACTCACAGCTGAATTCTTGGCAAGTAAAAACTTTATTCCTGTATTTTTGTTTCTTCTTCGTCTTCATCTTCTTCTGGAAGGAAAGTGCCGCGGGTTGTTGGAAGAGGGCCCTGTGATGGGAAATGATGTGAAAGCTGTTTTCACTCATTGTGCCGGGGAGGAGCTCATTCCTTGTCTGGTGCGCTCAGCGGCAGTGTTTGAAATGCTGATCCTTTCTCAGATTACCAACATTTGACAGTGCGCTCGGTGTTCAGATGTGGCTTGGGGGGCACTTTGGTCAGTGGCATTCTTCGGTGGAAACGTTTTGCAGTAAACACTTCTGTACAATCTTCTGTTGTTGAAGGAGCGATCGAGGCTCTGTCACACTCATTTACCAATGAGTTGCCGGTTGTCTCGTTTAGAGATACGGCGTGGGAAACAGGCTCATCGGCTCACCGAGGCCACTCTGAACCCGTGCACAGGTGCGGTCATTACGGAGTCTGTACTTTCTCCCCGTGACTGCGTGGGTTTTCTCCGGGTGCTCTTTGTTTCCTCCACCCCTCCAAAGACGTGCAGGTTTGTAGGGTCATTGGTTCCCATGTCCCAGACAGAATAATGAAATTCTTACTCGCAGCAGCACAAAGGAATATGTGAACATAGTACTCTGGAATAAAATAAATTAAAAAAAATACAGATACCCACAAATATACACATGTATAGGTAGACAAAAATGCTGGAGAAACTCAGCGGGTGCAGCAGCATCTATGGAGCGAAGGAAATATGCAACGTTTCGGCCCGAAACGTTGCCTATTTCCTTCGCTCCATAGATGCTGCTGCACCCGCTGAGTTTCTCCAGCATTTTTGTCTACCTTCGATTTTCCAACATCTGTAGTTCCTTCTTGTACACATATGTATATATGTGTATGTATGTGTATGTACATATATATATGTACACACATACACACACACACACACACAACAGACATATGTATACACTAATTTTTTGTTTCTTTATTATATTGTTTACCGAGAACTATGTTCAAATATTCTGTTGTGCTGCTGCAAGTAAGAATTTCATTATATACACACACACACACACACGTACATATATACTCATAAACACACACACATATATATATATATGCAAATAAAAACAAACCAACAAACAATAATAGTGCAAAACCAATGTGCCCAAGTCTATGTAGTCCAGTACTTATTTGGAGGTTGTAGTGTTTAATAGTTTAATAGCTGTCCAGGAGAAGCTGTTCCTGACGTTCCAGGTTTCAGGCTCCTCTATCTTCTTCCCAAAGGCAGGAGTGAGATGAGAGCGTGGCCAGGTTGGTGTGGGTCTCTGCTGATGTCGAGGGAGAGTGAAGTGTGGGTTGCTGCAACACTCGGTGTGCTGCACTTGTCGCTTTACCTCCCCCCTCGACTCCATTCAAGGACCCAAGCAGTCATTCCAGGTGCGACAGAGGGTCACCTGCATCTCCTCCAACCTCATCTAGTGCATCCGCTGCTCTAGATGTCAGCTGATCGACATCGGTGAGACCAAGCATTTCGCCGAACACCTCCGCTCGGTCCGCAATAACCTACCTGATCTCCCGGTGGCTCAGCACTTCAACTCCCCCTCCCATTCCGAATCCGACCTATCTGTCCTGGGCCTCCTCCATGGCCAGAGTGAGCACCACCGGAAATTGGAGGAGCAGCACCTCATATTTCGCTTGGGCAGTTTATACCCCAGAGGCATGAACATTGACTTCTCCAATTTCGGTAGCCCTTATTGTCTCCTCCCCTTCTCAGCTCTCCTCAGCCCTCTGGCTCCTCCTCTTCCTTTCTTCTTCCCGACCCCCACCCTACGTCAGTCTGAAGGAGGGTTTCGGCCGGAAACTTGCCTATTTCCTTCGCTCCATAGATGCTGCCGCACCCGCCTGAGTTTCTCCAGCACTTTTGTCCAACTTCACACTACTTTGCCAGGTTTAGTTTAGTTTAGAGATACAGCGTGGAAACAGGCCCTCGGCCACCGATCCGCGCCGACCAGCGATCCCCACACATTAACACTATCTACACACACTAGGGACAATTTACATTGATACCAAACCAATTAACCTACAAACTTGTACGTCTTTGGAATGTGGGAGGAAACCGAAGATCTCGGAGAAAACACACGCAGGTCATGGGGAGAACGTACAAACTCCATACAGACCGCACCCATAGTCAGGATTCAACCCGGGTCTCTGGCGCTGTAAGGCAGCAACTCTACCACTGCGCCACCGTGCTGCCCAAGGACTTTAGGATTGAAGTAGAACAGGTCCCATGCTGCCACCATCAGGCCGCTTCTTCATCTTGCTGGAACTGACAAAAAAATTCTGTGGTGAATGTAAACTGTAAATGGTAAGCCTTTGATGTATGGAATTAATTGCACAGACCCGCTGTTGCAAGATGTGGAACAATGGCTCCTTTCTTTACTATTGAACCGCTGGAGAATGCACAGAACGACAAGCGGTATCCATAACATGGCAACGATAGTTCCTCCCTCATCCCCCCTCCCCCCCCCCCCCCTCCACTCTACCACCCACCCCAATCTTCCCTCAACGTTAGGCAAAAGAACCATTCAATCCTCGCAAACTTTTTATGCTACAAAGCTCACCGATATGAAGGAAGTTAACATTTTTAGTTTTAATTTAGAGGTACAGCACGTTATCAGGCCCTCCGGCCCACCGTGTCCACACCGACCAGCGATCCCCCCCGTACACTAACTATCCTACACACACTAGGGACAGTTTACAATTCTTACCAAACCAATTAACCTACTAATCTGTACATTTTTGGTGTGTGGGAGAAAACCAGAGCACCCTGAGGATAACTTTGTGGTCACGTGGAGAACATAGAAACATAGAAAATAGGTGCAGGAGGAAGCCATTCGGCCCTTCGAGCCAGCACCGCCATTCATTGTGATCATGGCTGATCATCCACAATCAGTAACCCGTGCCTGCCTTCGCCCCATATCCCTTCATTCCGCTAGCCCTTAGAGCTCTATCCAACTCTCTTTTAAATTCATCCAGTGAATTGGCCTCCACTGCATTCTGTGGGGGAGAATTCCACAAATTCACAACTCTCTGGGTGAAAATGTTTTTTTCTCATCTCAGTTTTAAATGGCCTCCCCTTTATTCTCGGACTGCGGCCCCTGGTTCTGGACACCCCCAACATTGGGACCATTTTCCCTGCATCTAGCTTGTCCCGTCCTTTTATAGTTTTATTATGTTTCTATAAGATACCCTCTCATCCTTCTAAATTCCAAACTCCGTACAGACAGCACCCGTGGTCAGGATTGAACTCGTGTCTCCGGCGCTGCTAGGCAGCAACTCTACCACTGTGCCACCGTGCCGCCCCTTGTACCACTGTGCCGACTTAATGAAGTCAACGGAGACCTTCAAGGACGTGATAGCTGGTTTCCCAGAACCAGTTAACGGAGCAGTGGGAGAGGAGAACAGAAATAGCTTCACGCTTCACGCGACAACAAACTGAACTCAAACTCAAAAACCTACGCGGTCACGGGGAGAACGTACAAACTCCGTTCAGACAGCACCCGTGGTCAGGATGGAACCCGGGTCTCCGGCGCTATAAGGCAGCAACTTTACCTACCTCTGCGCCACCGCGCCGCACCTAATTGCACGAGGAATATCATCGAGCGATTTCCAGCTGTGCAGATGATGACTGTTGCGATACTGAAGATTGAAATCATCCAATTCAGATTCATGGATGGTTGACGTTACTTTGAAGGGTGATGCATTTCACATGAAGCTTTGCGGCGCTGTGGGTCGCAGAAGCTTACACAGTGGTAACTTCAAATGTGCTGTGTCACAATGACTTGCTTGCTGGTATGTGTGGTTACGATGCATCACAAGAACCATATCCCCGGGCTACAATGACGTGGAACTCAATTACAGATGTTTCCCTGCATTTGCTTTCATCGTGTTGCTCTTAGCTTTCACACGTTCAACGTAAATTTGCCGGTTGAACCGGTTGTACGGAGGTCAAAGGTAATGTAATGTAACCTCATCTACTGTATCTGCTGTTCCAGCTGTGGACTCCGGTAGATCGGCGAGACCAAGCGCAGGCTCGGCGATCGTTTCGCTGAACACCTCCGCTCTGTCCGCCTAAACTTACCTGTTGCTCAACACTTTAACTCCCCCCCCCCATTCCCACACTGACCTTTCTGTCCTGGGTCTCCTCCATTGTCAGAGTGAGGCCTGGCACAAATTGGAGGAACAGCACCCCATATTTCGCTTGGGCAGCTTACATCCCAGCGGTATGAACATTGACCTCTAATTTCAAGTAGCCCTTGCTTTCCCTCTCTCTCTCCTTCCCAGTTCTCCCACCAGCTACTGTCTCCGACTACATTTTATCTCTGTCCCGCCCACTCCCCTGACATCAGTCTGAAGAAGGGTCTCGACCCGAAACATCACCTATTCCTTCTCTCCAGAGATGCTGCCTGTCCCGCTGAGTTACTCCAGTATTTTGTGTCAACCTTCGATTTAAACCAGCATCCGCAGTTCTTTCCTACACATGTTAGCAAAGACGCTGTATGACTCTATGATTTAAGATAATAGGACTCACAAGGTCTGGAGGTAGATGTAAGCATTTGTTCAGTGCGAGCTTTGTTCTAACCTTGCAGAGTTTGTGACATTGCTAGAGGGTGCACCTTTTCAAACTTAACTCTATTTTTTTTTGTGGATGAATTGCTATCGGAAACGAGGAACATTTTGCTGAGTGGTAGCATCAGTTTTGCACGGCGTCACTGATCTGGGGCATTGTGTTCAAGGTCGTAGAGTGGCAGATCAGTAATGTGAGCACCACACCAATTATGCTGATCTTTGTAACGAGTGGGATCAGTTTTAGTTTTTTAGTTTTTAGTTTTAGAGGTACAGCGGAGAAGCAGGCCCACCGAGTCCGCAACGACCAGCGATCCCCGGACATTAGCACTATCCTTCACACACTGGGGCCAATTCACATTTACACCAAGCCAATTAACCTGCAAACCTGGCACGTCTTTGGAGTGTGGGAGGAAACCGAAGTTCCCGGAGAAAACCCACGCAGGTCATGAGGAGAACGTACAAACCCCATACAGACAAACACCCATAGTCAGGATCGAACCCGGGTCTCTGGCGCTATAAGGCAGCAACTCTTACCATGTTGCCTATATCCACCATGTGCATTCACTACAATGTGAAGAGCAGAGGCTTTTTTGAAGCTCAGAATATGACTTCCAATTGCCCAAAGTTACTCAGAATGTTGAATTGACAATTTTGAATGTGAACATCACTTGTGATGGAAACATTCCCAGTAATGTCAAAACTGTCGTAATATCGCAAGGAAACATCCTGACTCTTCCTCACCGAGTGACACAGCCCTCCTTGACCAGAGTAGGAGAATCAAGAACCATAGGACATAGGTTTAAGGTGAAGGGGAATGATTTAATAGAAATCTGAGAGGTAATGTTCACACAAAGGATAGTGGGTGTACGGAACAGGCTGCTGCAGGAGGTAGTTGAGGCTGGTACAATTGCAACGTTTAAGAAACATCTAGACAGGTACATGGATAGGACAGGTTTAGAGGGATATGGGCCAAAACGCAGACAGGTGGGACCAGTGTAGATGGACATGTTGGTCGGTATGGGCAAGTTGTGCCCAAGGGCCTGTATCCACACTGTATGACTCTGTGACTTGGATAACAGTAAAAGATTGTTGATAATGTGTTAGCTCATCACATTGACAAATGCTCCTTTACTCAGTACATTGAAAGTTGTGAGTTGCAAATATTTACTTCTGCCTGTAGCTGATAGTTCGGGCACCCATGGTGAACAACAATGATAGATTCCGACTGCTGTTGATTTCTTGCATTGGCTTTGACATTTGCCACGAGATTGATGCGTTGTCCCCCCATTCCCTGCTGACCGGAATGAAGGGACTATGATCACGTCCGGGCAGAGGAGATTAGTTTAACTTGGCATCACGTACGGCATGGACATTGTGGGCCGAACTGCTGTTCCTGTGCTGTACGTTTCCATGTGCTATGATTGAGAAAGTAGCCTCCAGAGAAAACCAGCTGAGATGTGGACTGGGATGTTTTCGGTGGAAGTTACTAAATGCAACCACGTGCCTTCCCTTCCTTGCACGCTGACTGTATGGAAACTGTAAAGGGCCTGTCCCACTTAGGCTATTTATAGGCTTCTGCCGGCGACTGTCATAGTTGTAGCAGGTCGCCGAAAAACCGGCGACTGGACCCCCCTTCCACATAAAATTTGAAATGGAATGATTACTTCTAACAACAACAAAAAACGGTCAGCACCGGCGACAACCTACGTTAACCTGGCGACAACTACGACAGCACCTACGTCAGGAGAAGTTCAAGCTACGCTCATTGGCGTCAAACCCACTGTCGCCGACTGTCTCCGAAAAATTTTCAACATGTTGAAAATCCAGCGGTGACCAAAAGGACGCTACGACTCTTTGGGCGACTAAGGAGACTACTCATGACCATACAGGCGGCACCCCGGTTTAGTCGCCTTTTTTAGTCGCCTAAAAAAATCGCCTAAGTGTGACAGGCCATTAACTCCTTCATCAGAACATAGGAGGGTGATTGAAAATCTGATTGAGTGGAACCGGAGCAAACAATCCTACCCTCAACGTTAACAAGATCAAGAAACTGATGGTTGAGTTCAGAATGTGGAAGCCAAGTGTCCAGGCACCTATCTTCAGCAGTGGAATGGTGGTGGAGAAAATTAATAACTTCACGCTTCTCGGCACACACATCTCCAATCATCTGTTCTGGGTCCAACACTGATGCAAGAAAGCTCATCAATGCCTCTACTTCCTCAGAAGAACTCACCAGGCGCCTTGTTATCAGACTTCCCCGATGGACCTTCCATGAACCAGGATAGGCACAAAAAGCTGGAGTAACTCAGCGTGTCAGACGGCGTCTCTGGAGAAAAGCAATAGGGTACGTTTCGGGTCGAGACCCTTCTTCAGACTAGCTACGATTCCTCCATCCATAATCCATGGTAGAATCATGATTTTCCAACCTACTTCATTGCAGACACTGGACATTTTCTCTGGAACTGTTCCACTACAATGATGAGAAGCTGTATGCTGCACTCTGGTATCTTTTCCTTCACTCTACCTTTTGTACTTGTGTTTGGCTTGATTGTATTCATTGTGTTATGTGATTTTATTGGATAGCACGCAAAACAAAAGCTTTTCATTGTACCTTGATACAGGCGCCAATAAGAAACCTAAACCTAGAAGTTTGAGCAGATTTAGCATGTCACCAAATGTTCTATCAAAATTCTACAGGTCTGAAGAAGGGTCTCGACCCAGAACGTCACCCATTCCTTCTCCCCAGAGATGCTGCCTGAGCCGCTTAGTTACTCCAGCATTTTGTGTCCATCTTTGGTGTAAACCAGCATCTGGCAGTTCCTTCCTACACATTCCACAGGTATACAGTGGAGAGCAAGAAGATAGACACAAAAAGCTGTAGTAACTCAGCCTGAGAACCAATATCCTGATGGTTTGTCCAGTGTCCGTAACATCCAAAGCTCAACCATTCGCACATTTGCTTTATCGTAGTAGTTCATTTCACCGGACGGCACAGTGGCGCAGCGGCAGAGTTGCTGCCTCACAGCGCCAGGCATCCGGGTTTGCTCGGATTTAGTAGATGAGGTTGGAGGAGGTGCAAGTGAACCTCTGCCTAACCTGAAAGGACTGTCGGGGTCCCTGGACAGAGTCGAGGGAGGAGGTACAGCAACAGGTGTTGCATCTTCTGCGGTTGCAGGGGAAGGTACCTGGGGAGGGGGTGGTTTGGGTGGGAAGGGATGAGTTAGGCAGAGGTTCACTTGCACCTCCTCCAATCTCATCCACTGTGTCCGTTGTTCAAGATGTGGACGTTTATACATCAGCGAGACCAAACGCAGAATGAGCGATCGTTTCACGGAACACCTTCACTCAGCCCGCATGTACCAACCTGATCTCCCGTTGCTTGACACTTTAATTCTCCTTCCCATTCCCACACAGACCTTTCTATCCTCGGTCTCCTCAGAATGAGGCTAAACACAAATTGGAGGAACAGCATCTCATATTTCGCTTGGGCAGCTTACAGCCCAGTGGTATGAATATTGATTTCTCTCATTTCAGGTAGCCCCGGCATTCCCTCTTTCTCTCTATCCCTCCCCCACCAAGTTGCACTAACTTCTCGTTTTCACCCTACAAACACCTAACAATGGCCTGTTTCCTTTATCATCGTTACTTTTTTGCATATCTTTCATTCATTGTTCTTTATCTCTCCACATCACCGTCTACATCTCTCGTTTCCTTTATCCCTAACCAGTCTGAAGAAGGGTCTCGACCCGAAACATCACCCATTCCTTCTCTCCAGAGATGCTGCCTGTCCCGCTGAGTTACTCCAGCTTTTTGTGTCTATCTTCGGTTTAAACCAGCATCTGCAGTTCCTTCTTACACATTTAACATACAAACCTGTACATCTTTGGAGTGTGGAGGAAACCTGAGCACCCGGATGAAAACGCACGCAGGTCACGGGGGGAACGTACAAACTGCGTACAGACAGCACCCGTAGTCAGGATCGAACCCAGGTCTCTGGCACTGTAAGGCAGCAACTCTACCGCTGCGCCACCATGCCGCCTTAGCTTGTAGGGAATGGATAATGTAGTACTAGTGTGAACATGTGATCAAGTTCAAGTGAGTTTATTGTCATATGTCCCCGACAGGACAATGAAATTCTTGCTTTGCTTCAGCACAACAGAACATAGTAGGCATTGACTACAAAACAGTTCAGTGTGTCCATATACCATTGTATAAATATATACACACATGAATAAATAGACTGATAACGTGCAAATAACAGATAATGGGTTATTAATGATCAGAGTTTTGTCCGAGCCAGGTTTAATAGCCTGATGGCTGTGGGGAAGTAGCTATTCCTGAACCTGGTTGTTGCAGTCTTCAGGCTTCTGTACCTTCTACCTGAAGGTAGCAGGGAGATGAGTGTGTGGCCAGGATGGTGTGGGTCCTTGATGATACTGCCAGCCATTTTACGGCAGCGACTGCGATAAATGGACTCAGCATGGACTCGGTGGGCCAAAGGGCCTGTTTCCATGCTCTATCTCTAAACTATGAACCCTGGAATATTGACGGTCTTCCTTATGCAGGGCACAGGTGATCTTTTTAATCCAGAAGTTGTTCTTTAGCCTAGTGGCTCGAAATATGTAGTATGGGAGAAAACTCTCAGATTAGATGATTTGTTGTGACGGTAGGTACAGTGAACCGGTATAGCGTTCTGGCATCTCTATAAAGTTGAAAACCAGGTATTCAAATGTTTTGATTTTTTTAGAGTTTAATTGTATATTATTTTCATAATAAGTTAACATGTGTTGATTTTATGGTGGGGTATTTTGATGGGAAAAATAGTTGATAAATGTAGCTTAATTTTTAACCAATGCCGACAAAAAAGTGTTGCTCAGCATTAATGATGAACGAAGGCACAGATCAAACCTAGTACTATGGACACCACCCTTCCATGGTCATCTGGCCATGATTTATCTGGTCTTTTGCTACCTCCAGTAACACCCCCCTCCCCCCCCCCCACCCTCTACTTTCAGTCTGAAGAAGGGTTCCGATCCGAAACATCACCCATCCTTTTTCTCCAGAGATGCTGCCTGACCCGCTGAGTCGCTCCAGCACTCCAGTGTCTATCCCCAGCATCTTTAGGTGGATGTGTACTGACTCGTTAATCCTGAGAGTTATTTCTGGGAGTTCTGGCTGCCTGAGTGTGTGCCACGCTGGACTGCAATGTGTCACTGCACCAGCCTTTCATTCAGCAAGGTGTAGGCTGGATTGGAGCACCTTGGCCATTTTGTTGAAGGACCACGATGTGATTCCCACTCTGCTGAACATCGGCGCTGCCTGAGCACACTAACCATGCATCATGTCTTGTTCCTGTTGCAGTGTGAAGCCCTTCGCCCAGCCATCGTATTCGATCCAGCCTCCAGTACCACCACCATCACAAGTAAGTGCATCGTCTGCCATTGAACGCACCTTGCTGTTGGTAGCTCTGCCCGCATGGGAAGCACATCTCCTAAGTGGCTCATTCTTTAGACTTTACACATACAGCGCGGATTACACTGGAAGATGAGATACGGAGCACCAGGATAGTATTAAATGGCAGGACATGCTGGAGTTGTATGCCAATATCCTGTCCCGTGGTAGTCAAGGTCAATCACCAGCATCAAAACGCTGGAGTAACTCAGCGGGTCGGTCGGCATCTCTGGAGATAAAGGATAGGTGACGTTTCAGGTCGGGTCTGAAGAAAGGTCCCGACCCGAAATGTCACGTATCCATTTTCTCCAGAGATGCTGCCTGACCCGCTGAGTTACTCCAGCATTTTGTGTCTATCTTTGGCATAAACCAGCATCTGCAGTTCCTTTTTATTGCATTAAATGTGCAGCAAAGACTACAGCGAGATAACTATGTCTGACCAGATTGTAACTCCATCTTTCTTAGGGCTATCGTGCACTGAGGTAGTACTTACTAGTCAGGCCGGTTCCTTGCAAACTTGATATCCAACTTTCTATTGATATTTCAGCACTTTATTGGGTGGGTGCTTGGGGGAGGTTTAACCTGCTGAATCAAAGGCTTTTCTTCCAACGTTGTCCAGTGGTAGACTGAGTCAAACCTTGGGCTTGATCTTGTTGCTTTGTTTCTTCTGCAGGCTACGAACCCTTGGGCCCTCTCACACCTCCTGCCACTATCCCAGTGTGGCAGGACCGAACCATTGCCTCCTCCAAACTCAGGCTGCTGGAGTATTCTGCCTTTGTGGAAGTGCAGAGAGACCCAGAGACGGTAAGGATACCTCCTCAGATCATCTTTCCCTCTCGCTTGGCTCACGTGGGTTGGAACGGCTCCAAGTTTCTGTTTGTTTCATAAGTTCATAAGACACAGGAGCATTAATTGGCCATTGCCCATCGGGTCTGCTCCATCATTCGATCATGGCTGACCTATTTTTCCCATCAGACATAGGAGCTGAATCAGGCCATTCGGCCCATCGGGTCTTCTCCGCCATTCAATCATGGCTGATCTAATTTTCCCATAAGACATAGGAGCAGAATGAGCCATTCAGCCCATCGAGTGTACCCTGCCATTCCATCAAGGCTGATCTATCGTTCCCTCTCAACCCCATTCTCGAGCCTTCTCATAAATTTTGACACCCTGACTAATCAAGAACCCGCTTTAAAAACACCCAACGACTTGGCAGATGTCAGGTAGTCTTTGGAGGATCAGGACAAAGAATGAAACATAACCCAGGCATCTCTTTATTTGCAGTATAACAAACACCTCTTCGTACACATTGGTCAGACAAACCCATCCTACAACGACCCGCTCCTGGAGGCTGTGGACATCCGTCAGATCTACGACAAATTCCCAGAGAAAAAAGGGAGGGCTAAAGGAATTGTTCGAGAAAGGGCCACAGAACGCTTTCTTCTTAGTGAAGTTCTGGGTAAGAACTATTTCTCATCTCCCTCTCTCTCTCTCTCTCTCCTCTTCTCACATGCTCTATGTTGTTGAGGAACACGTAAACAGCAGCCAAAAATGTTCCAACACTCCTTCATGCCCAGCATCCCAGCATTTATTTAGCACGGTGGCGCAGCAGTAGAGTTGCTGCTTTACAGCGCCAGAGACCCGGGTTCGATACTGACTACGGGTGCTGTCCATACAGAGTTTGTATGTTCTCCCCGTGACCTGCGTGGGTTTTCTCCGTGGGATCTCAGGTTTCCTCACACACTCCAAAGACGTACAGGTTTGTAGGTTAATTGGCTTGGTATAAGTGTAAAATTGTCCCTAGTGTGCGTCGGATAATGTAAGTGTGTGAGGATCGCTGGTTGGTGATTTTAAATTTTGCAAATATACAAAGCAAATTAGCCTACAAACATGTCCGTCTTTGGAATGTAGGAGGAAACCGGAGATCCAGGGGAAAACCCACGTAGGTCACGGGGAGAACGTACAAACTCCACACAGACTGGCGCAGCGGTAGAGTTTCTCCCTTACAGCGCCAGAGACCCGGGTTCGATCCTGACCATGGGTGCTGTCCCGTACAGAATTTGTACCTTTTCCCTGTGACCACGTGGGTTTTCACCGAGTGTTCTGGTTTCCTCCCACACTCCAAAGAAGTACAGGTTTGTCGGTTAATTGGCTTCTGTAAATTGTAAATTGTCCCCAGTGTGTAGGATTGCTAGTGTACAGGGTGATAGCTGGTCGAAGTTGACACAGTGGGCCAAAGGGCCTGTTTCCATGTTGTATCTCTATAAAGTCTAAAGTTTAACCAAACAATGTTGTGAGAGTACCATCACCAGAATAGCTGCTGAGGCTCAACATCACTTCCCATGCAGTAAGGGATGAGCAGACATGCTGAGACACAAGGATCTACAGATGCTGGTTTACAAAAAAGAGACATAAGGTGCTGCAGTAACCCAGTGGGCCGGGCAGCATCTCTGAAGAACATGGATAGGTGATGTTTCGGGTCAGGATCTTTCTTCAGGCTTTGTTTCAATAGACAATAGGTGCAGGAGTAGGCCATTCGGCCCTACGAGCCAGCACCGCCATTCAATGTTATCATGGCTGATCATCCCCAATCAGTACCCCGTTCCTGCCTTCTCCCCATATCCCCTGACTCTGCTCTTTTTAAGAGCCCTATCTAGCTCTCTCTTGAAAGCATCCAGAGAACCCCGCCTCCACTGCCCTCTGAGGCAGAGAATTCCACAGACTCACCACTCTCTGTGAGAAAAAGTGTTTCCTCGTCTCCATTCTAAATGGCTTACTCCTTATTCTTAAACTGTGGCCAGTTTCAGGTCGGGATCTTTCTTCGTTGACTATGTCTGTGACGCCCATTGAAATATATTAATAGCAAGGTCAGAAGTTCATCAAGTGTGTCCATTGTGATTCAGTGTGATGCAGCCCGTTATCTTGGGACCATCCTGGCTTTGTTCATTGCGGCACTTCTCCAATTACATGTGGGAGTATCAGCTCCACAGAGTACATCTTTGATGTTTGCTGCTTTATACAATGGTGGATACGAAACAGATGGAACATAAGCAAAATATTTATGATTCAAAATCTGTCTGATCAAAAGATAGTGTTAAAGAAAAGCCCTTATAAGTATTAAAAAAAACACATGTGTTAAGCTGGATCAAGATGCCAGGTTCATTGTATCTTTCTAAATTATGGAAGTCCTTCTGAGAAAGTATACATGTATGTATGGCAGAGTTGCCATGGTAACAAAGTGTTTTTAGACAACATCCTTGCTGCTGCCGCCAGGAATGTACGTTAATCTCCGTGTCAGTACTGTAAGCCAATCTAAAAGATATGAAGATCTCAGTATTAGTCTCCCCATGGGCACATCTCGCAACCTTATCAACATTTATTGCAATCAGCCTGAAGAAGGGTCCTGACCTGCACTGTCACCCGTCCGTGTCCTGGTGAGATGTTGCCTGACCCGCTGAGTTACTTCAGCACTTTGTGTCTTTCTTTAGTATGAATAATCTAACTGCTAAGTTCCCAAGTTCACAAGTTATAGTAGAGTTAGGCCAGTCGGCCCATCGAGTCTACTCCGATCAGTTATGCTGATCTCTGCCACTTAATCCCATTTTCCTGATTTCTCTCCATAACCCCTGACACCCGTTCCAATCAAGAATTTGTCTTTCTCTGCCTTAAAAATATCCACTGATGGCCTCCACAGCCCTCTGTGTATAAATGTGTACTTATGTGGCAATGAGTTCCACAGATTGACTACCCTCGGTCTGAAGAAGTTCCTCCTCACCTTCTTTCTAAAAGAGCGCCCTTTAATTCTGCGGCTACGACCTCTGGTCCTAGACTCTCCCACCAATGGAAACATCCTTTCCACATCTACTCTATCTATGACTTTCATTATAAGTTTTAATGAGGTGCCCCCTCAACCTTCTAAACTCCAGCAAGTAGAGGCCTAGTGCTGTCAAACGCTCATCATATGCTAACCCACTCATTCCTGGAATCATTCTTGCAAATCTAGTTGTGGCAGTTGTTTCTTTCACAGCATCACATGAATGGTTGAGGTACCATGTCCCTTCTAGCTATGCCTACTCAGAGCAAGTTGTGTTCCCCTTGTCCTTGAAGTTGATGGAGACTTCGATCTTTTAGTTTGAAAACACGAGGAACTGCAGATGTTGGAATCCCGAGCCAAACACAAAGTGCTGTAGGAACCCAGCGACATCTGTGGAGGAAATGGACAGATGATGTTTGGGATCGGAACTCTTCTTCAGCAGTTGGGGGGAGAAAGATGGAAGACAGAGATGGGGCGGGTTTGTTCTGTCTGACCTGCGTGTTGTTAAACCAGTTCTGTGTGATTATCAACCAGATTGAAACCACTGGTTGTACGGAGAGTGAAACTGTAAACAGCTGCGAGACTTCCCTGTCAGGTAGCAGAACTACAGGTAAACGCTGTTACCTGTGATGCAAGGATGAGGTGAATAAAGAAGGACAGTTTATTCGGGATACCACAGAGGAGGCAAAAATCCAAGGATTTTTTCAGAAACATTTGGCTGATGAAGTGGGATTTGTTAAGAAGTGATGCAATGAAAATGTGGAATCAGTAGGTTCCTCCTATAGATGTTCGTGCTTTGGATGTGAGCAATATGTCATAGCGAGGAGCTTAATGTCTTGCCTTTGAAGAACATAGAAACATGAAGTCACACAGCAGGCAATGAGCACTTTGGATAATGGAGTCCAAGTCAATGTTAAGCATTGCCGTTATCCCTCCACTAATCCCATTTCATTTTCCGCAAATTTCCATCAACTCGTCCCACATTCTACCACCCATCTCACACCAGGGGATGATTTATAGTTGTCCATTATAGTTCATACGTTCCAGGAGCAGAATTTGGCCGTTCGGCCCATCGAGTCTACTCCGCCATTCAATCATGGCTGATCTATCTTTCCCTCTCAACCCCATTCTCCTGCCTTCGCCCCGTAACCCCTGCCTCCCGTACTAATGAAGAATCTTGTCAATCTCCACCTTACAAAATGTGGCCCCGCGGAGATCCGACAGGTTGTACTGGAGGCAACCCTTTGGTTTGCACTGCCTGAGACATAGACAACACTCCTGGATTGCCCCACCTTGCAAAGCAGCCACAGCAACTGGGCGTCAGGAACAGGCAGCTGCAGACAGCAATTGTGACAGCAAGGATGTTGTGGGTGGCCACAACAAAGCAAAGGCCAGGAGAACATAATCTAGTCTGTTGTTCCACTGTGCTCTTGCTGAGTGTCCATCCTTTTACAACGGAGTTTGTACGTTCTCCCCGTGACCTGCGTGGGTTTTCTACGGGATCTTCGGTTTCCTCCCACACTCCAAAGACGTACAGGTTGTAGGTCAATTGGCTCGGTATAAGTGTAAATTGTCCCTGGTGTGTGCAGGATTGTGCTAGTGTGCGGAGATCGCTGGTCGGTGCGGACTCGGTGGGCCGATGGGCCTGTTTCTGCGCTGTATCTCTGGAACTAAAAACTAAAAAATATAAGGTGCTACATAAATACAATTTGGTGCTGGTAGTTTTAGTTTAGGGATACTGCATGGAAACAAGCCCACTGAGTCCGCCGTGACCGGCCATCACCCGCACACTAGCCCTATCCTACACGCTGGGGACAATTTTACCGAAGCCAATTAACCTACAAACCCACACGTCTTTGGAATGTGTGAGGAAACCAGAGCAACTCTACCGCTGCACCACCGTCCCGCCCAGTCCTGTTTAATTCTGTGTATCGTTTCCCCAGGCGGACCTGAACAGCAACATCCAGGATGGACCTGGGGCCTTTTATGGCGTCAGCAGCCAATACACCAGCTCTGAGAACGTGACCATAACTTGCTCCACGAAGGTCTGCTCCTTTGGAAAACAAGTGGTAGAGAAGGTGGAGGTGAGTGGCCCCTCTAGAAACTTTACTGGAAACACAAGGTGAAACTCCAGTTAACAGGTGTTGCAGAAGACATCAAAAGATATTGAACGTTGGCATTGACGGCCTGCTGAGCCTCACAGTTGGGGAAGGGATGGCAACAGTTCCTTAACGGATTCTGTTAGTGTCAGGTTTTGGCATTGAGGCTGCACTTAATCTGCAGTGGGAGATCCTGCAGTGGAATACTGAGCTAGGATGCCTTATGTGTAAAGTGAATGTGAAGCCAGAAGGCTTCCCGACAGGCCGCGGCTGTGGACCGGGAACGCGGCCGGAGGCCTTTATCGAGGCGCCGCAGTCTCGATGCCTCTTGGATCGTCGCGTAAAAGTCCGGTCCGGGGCCCTGCCGGGGTCTGGCGGGTAGAAGCCCGGGTCTGCACCACGGAGGCGGGAGGTGAAGCCTCGGTGGCGGCAGCGGTGAAGCCTCGCGATGATAGAGCCTCGGCGGTGGTGAAGCCTCGCGGCAGCGGCACTGCCTCACAGGTCGACCTGTGGTCGGCGGTCGATGAGAGCGTGGAGAAGAACAATAGACAATGGAGGACCCAGCATGGGGGGAGGGGGGGGGGCAAAAGGGGGAGCCGGCCTGCTTTGTAACTTTGTCAGTGACGTAGGTGGCTGCTATTTGTATACATTGTGTATGCAAGCAAAGAATCTCACTGTGCCTAGTCACATGTGACAATAAAGTATTCCTATTCCTAAATAGATCAAAACTAGTTCTGCACCCAACTTTGTGTTTTTGGTCCAACAGACTCTACAATTTACCCTCGAAATAACATGGAGAAGGCTGGCGTCCATTATTGCCGATTGTCCCACTATAACATAGTGGGGGGGGGGAGGGGTATAACCCAAGTTTAATCCAAGCCGGGCAGGAAGACGGGAAGGGGGGGGGGGGGGGGGGCGGCGGGGGAATTCACAGGTCGGGGAACACAGAGCCCCCCGTCCCACACGTGGTGCGCCAGGGACGGGCCTGGTACTCACGCCGCCCTCATGCTGCTCGTTCTCTCTGCTCCCGTGACCGGAAGCATACGCCACTTGGCGCTATCTCGTTGCTTAATTGGCGGGAGGGGGGGATAGTGCATTGGGAGTCTCGGACCAAAGTCCGCTATATAGAGGTCAGTTGTTGCAAGGATTTACTGTATAATAAATTATTTATTTCCAAATCTTCACCCACAGACAGGAATATGCCCCGACTAGAGAATGGAAGGTTTGTATATCGGATCCATCGCTCCCCAATGTGTGAATACATGATCAACTTCATCCACAAACTCAAGCATTTACCAGAGAAGTACATGATGAATAGTGTGCTCGAGAACTTCACCATCTTGCAGGTAAGTAGCAGCATGGCGATTTGGTGTTTGAGAACGCAGGGGGAGGGAGAATTACACGGAGGGAAAGAACTGCAGATGCCGGTTTAAATTGAAGGTAGACACAAAATGCTGGAATAACTCCACGGGACAGGCAACATCTCTGGAGAGAAGGAATGGGTGACGTTTCGGGTCGAGATCCTTCTTCAGACTGATGTCAGGGAGTGGGTGGGCCAGATATAGAATGTAGTCAGAGACAGTAAGACTGGTGGGAGAACTGGGAAAGGGGAGGGGATGGAGAGAGTGGGAAAGCAAGGGCTATTTGAAGTTAGAGAAGTCAAAGTTCATACCGCTGGGGTGTAAGCTGCCCAAGTGAAATATGAGGTGCTGTACCTCCAATTTGCGCTGGGCCTCACTCTGACAATGGAGGAGGCCCAGGACAGAAAGGTCAGATTGGGAATTGGAGGGGGAGTTAAAGTGCTGAGCAACCGGGAGATCAGGTAGGTTAAGGCGGACTGAATGGAGGTGTTCAGCGAAATGATCGCTGAGCCTGAGCTTGGTCTCGCCGATATACAGGAGGTTGACACCTGGAACAGCGGATACAGTAGATGAGGTTGGAGGAGGTGCAAGTAAACTTTTGCCTCACCTGAAAAGATTGTCGGGGTCCTTGGATGGAGTCGAGGGGGGAGGTAAAGGGCCAGGTGTTGCATCTCCTGTGGTTGCAGGGGAACGTATCTGGGAAGGGGGTGGTTTGGGTGGGAAGGGACGAGTTGACCAGGGAGTTGCGGAGGACTCTGCGGAAAGCAGAAAGGGGTGGAGATGGAAAGATGTGGCCAGTAGTGGGATCCTGTTGGAGGTGGCGAAAGTGTTGGAGGATTATATGCTGTATGGGACAGCTGATGGGGTGGAAGGTGAGGACCAATCTGTCCTTGTTGCGAATGGGGGGAGGGGGAGCAAGAGTGGAGCTGCGGGATATCGAGGAGACCCTAGTGAGAGCCTCATCTATAATGGAAGAGGGGATACACTCTCTGATACACCTCATCCTGGGCGCAGATGCGGCGTAGACGGAGGAATTGTGAGTAGGGGATAGAGTCTTTACAGGAAGCAGGGTGGGAAGAAGTGTAGTCTAGATAGCTATGGGAGTCAGTGGGTTTGTAGTAGATGTCAGTACAAACCCACAAAGTTTGAAGCTGCAGTTTGTACATCTTTACCTCCGATGATGGAGAGGTACATTTGGTCCAAAAGACAAAGGAAGCATAAGATCTTTATGGAATAGAAAGCAAGCAGGAGAGAACTCAAGAAGGGAATTAGTGGAACCAAAGGAAGTCATGAAATCTCCTTGTTAAATCAGTTTTTTTTTTTAAATCTCGGCTTTTTATACATATTAAAGTGAGAGAGTATCGATGGGGAAGGTAGATCAACTCAATAATTAAGGAAGGAATGGAGTCAGGATTGAAGCCTGGTCTCTGGCACTGTAAGGCAGCAACTCTACTGCTGCAGCACCATGCCGTCCATATGGAGGATAGTGAGATCAACATGGTGTATACGAATATTCCCCCGCATTTAGAGATCAAGAATGAAGCGCTGATGGGTTTCTTGAAGAGCATTAAGGTATACAAGTCCCCAGGGCCTGATGGGATCTATTTCAGGTTATTGAGAGAGGCAAGAGAGAAAATTGCAGGGACGTTGATGAAGATCTTTGTGTCCTCACGAGCCCAAGGAGAGTAGCAAGCTTCACACAGACTGCACTCAAAGCCAAGATTGAACCAAGACCGCAGGAGTGGCGAGGCAGCGAGTCTACGAGCACACCACTGCGCCGCCTATAGTAGTAGTCCTGCATCTTTGTGCTTTGATCCTGCAGTATTTGTCCTGCATCGCTGTGCTTCACCTTTCTTTATTTCTCTCTCTCTCTCTGCCAGGTTGTGACCAACCGGGACACCCAGGAGACCTTGCTGTGTATAGCATTTGTGTTTGAGGTGTCGACAAGCGAGCATGGTGCACAGCACCACGTGTACCGGCTGGTGAAGGACTAGTGCGCCCGTGCCCAAACATCCCCTACACAGAGGGTGCTGCCACCTGCCAAGTATCTACACATCTGGTGCCTGCTCATTTTACCAAACGCAAAACAAAAAATCTATTTTTTCACGGAAACACAGATATTTTTACGTTGTTACGAAGAAATGTAAAAAGACAAAAAAATGAACTATTGTGAAGTCAAAGAACAATATTCTGCACTACTTCTGTGAGGGTCATATATATGTGTGTGTTTTTATTCACTCTCTCCAGAACCCGAGCTCATTGAGAGGTGACGGTACAGTTTTTCTTCCTTTTTCAAACAAAAAATATTTACACTTCAGGGATAGTAAGTATTGGATAAAGATCACTTTCAGAAAGTGTGTGTTAATGAGGGCTTGTATGTAGGAATGTTATCTATAATAGTTTTTTTTGGAGGGGGGGGAAGAGGGAGAGAACAGAGTAAAACACCTACGTTTTGTTTGTTTGCAATCATAAAATGACTGTTCAACCCAAAATCTGTGAGCAATGGGAGGGTGTCCTCTTTGTAGCCTTTGCATTCGCTGTCGCACTTGACGGGGGGGTCGGTACGACCACCGTCTTTCGACTCCTCGGAGTGATTTTTTTTTTTTTGTGCGGTTTGGAGTCGAAGATGTCTTTGGGCAGGACAAGTTGCAAGGTATTTATGGTTTATCGGAAGGGGCTCCCTTCGTATCTAGCCTTATTGGCAGATTTGCTCGGTCAGGCAAGGTTGGCACAACGGGGGCTTGTCTGTAAAAGCAGGAGCGTGGCAAAACGGCCAGGGATTGCCAGCCTGCACCCCTTGCTTCATAACAACTCGGAAGTTGGATCAGGGCGAATAACTTGTTCGGTTACCCATAAATGTTTTTTGTGGGTTGAAGTTAAGGTACTGGGAGAGTTTTCTCCCGCCTGGTTGTCCCTACCTCCCGAGGGTACTCATGTTTGGATGCAGTTCCATAGGTGTTGCTGCTCGCTGGCACCTCATCTGATGGGTTACTTTCTGCCAGTGAGCCTATAATGTGAATATTGACATGGTACTTTATTGGTCAACAGGATTATCCCAAGCAGTTGGCTCGAAACTAAAAGGAACTTTTCCTGTTAACATATCAGTGTTTTTAATTTGTCTTTTAAATCTGCCTTTTAAAGCATCTGTAGTCTGTAGAAAGTCTGTAGAAAGTTTGAAATCTCTCCTGGGGAAAAATACTATCACTGCAGTCCATATCTAGTGGGTAGCATACTAGAAATAGGGGATACACTGTCTGATTTTAATTAGCTCTCTCCAAAGTGACTCTGAATCTTTGTGCTTGTAGGATCAAATAGTTTGAACTCATTGAAGTAAAATCATGAGCCAAAGGAGGGATTGTCTCTGTATCAAATGAAAAAGGAAGGGGGTGTTAGGGCTGAGGAGAAAGAAAATCGCAGTCCCAAAAAAAGAGCACCAAGCAGGTTCTGGATAATTAGTAATGTAAAAAAAAAATCGACACATTTTCACTTGAAATGGTCTCATTTCATTTTTGGCCAATCTTGCCAAAGTCATACAATTCCCATCTAAGGCAAACGGCGCCTAAAAAAAATGAGAGTTTGTCTGAAGTAGCCAAAGAGAGATTAACGTTGTGAGAAACTGCATCACGTCCTGTCCTTGGTCTGTGAAGTAACACCGAGGGCCTGGGAACTCGTCTGTATAGTTTCTGACTTTCTAAAGGATCTTTATCATCTCCCCTAAAATGACTCATGATATAATTCAAGTAGCGGAAGATCGAAAGTCTTGCATTTATATAGCGGCTTTTACAGCTTCAGATCAACACCCAGCCAATGAAATAGTTTTTGAAATGTCGTCTCTGTTGTCGGGTAGGAAACATGGCAGCCATTTTGTGCACAGTAAGCTTCCACAAAACAGCTATGTGATGATGATGAGATAACATGTTCAATACGTAGGAGGGCAGGCGATTATAGCTGAATGAATACCCTGAAGGCAGCGTGGGATAGACAGTGTACATGTTTTAATGGTAATGGGGCTAAGCACTTTGGTCATTTATCTGGCCTGATGCCATTTAAGCTATCCGTTGCCTTTTCAGAGCACTAAATTGCTATAATAGCGCACTCTTGGATTGCTTGAGGAGTTGGCCAGAGTGTGGTGAAGCTACGTTCTGCCTACCAATATGTTTCATGGTTGTGAAGAACAGGTTGGAACATAAGAGAGTCACAGAAAGCTGGAGTAACTCAGCGGGTCAGGCAGCATCTCAGGAGAAAAAGGAATAGGCGATGTTTTGAGTCGAGACCCTTCTTCAGACTGAGAGTCGGGGGAGAGGGAAACGAGAGATCTAGAAGGTACGCCAGAACAAATGAATGAAAGATATGAACATACTTGCATTTAAAACAAAGATAAGGAAGGCTGAAACTGGTATTACCGGTACTTCATTTCAGGAGTCTACAAAGGAAGGAGGAAGAAGACAGGAGAAAGCAAGTGAACAGAAATAGAGCATGAATTTCAGAGGTCAATTTTTCTAGTTTTCATGAATGTGACAGTGTATGGGGTAAGCTGAGGAAGCATTATTTTAATACCACACACAACACTGTTTTTCCTGTCTGTTTTGATTGGGAATTTTATTTCCTCCCTCAATTTTCTATCCAGCAATTTTCCAATTCCTTATCTCAGGAGGATGGGGGGGAGGTGTACAGCCAGATTATCTTCCAGCGTTTTCCAGCAGAGCAGCACAGTGGCTCAGCAGTAGAGTTGCTGCCTTACAGCGCCAGAGCCCCGTGTTCGATCCTGACTATGGGTGCTGTCTGTTTGGAGTTTGTCTATTCTCCGTGTGACCGCGTGGGTATTCTCCGGGTGCACCGCTTTCCTCCCACGCTCCAAAGACGAACAGGTTTATAAGTTAATTGGCTTCTGCAAATTGTCCCTGTAGGATAGTGCTAGTGTACGGGGTGAGTGCGGACTTGGGGGCTGAAGGGCCTGTTTCCAGGGCTGTATTTCTAAAGTCTAAAGTTTCAGGACACTGGTGTGGTATTTTGCAATAAGGCCATGTTAGTTTTAATTCATTACTTTCTTTTGGTGTGCGTTGGCAACAACTACACTGTGTCTCAAAGCTTATTCCATTGATCAGGAACTGCTGGGTAGATTGAAATCAGCTTTCTAACGCACGTGTAAAATGGGAAGGCGTAGGAAGGAACTGCAGATGCTGGTTTACACCGAAGATAGACACAAAATGCTGGAGTAACTCAACGGGCCAGGCAGCATCTCTGGAGAAAAGGAATAGGTGACTTTTCGGGTCGCCACCCTTCTTCAGACTGGGAGGAAACCAAGCGGAGAGAGGGAAACTAGAGGTAGAGGGCAAATTGGAGATGGTTCACTGCTCCTTTCCACAACCATTGACTCAGGGGTCTCTGGCGGAAAAGGAAAAAAATCCCATCCTGGGACAAGGCTCTGTATTTTAGCCCCTGTTCAGGTGTAACACTGGTGGCCATGTACACATTATTTGGTTGGGCTAAATTCTGTCTTCAGATCCTGTCCAGAAATGCACTCCTTCTAATACATTGACTTGTTGGTCACCAGTCCATGAAGACTGGAAATGCTAGGATACCATTTGGGGTGCGCTTGAATGATGCAATTTTATTTTTGGGGTGCTAATAAGCTTTTCGTCAAAGGCAGCCAGGTGAATACTTCCATTCTCTCGGTGCCTTGGCTTTACACATCACACCATGTACATTTTTCCACAGCTGGAGATGTACTGCCTGCTCCTCCTCTCACAAGACTGCAGGCAGTGGGAGAAATGGAGAGGCAATGTAGGCCAGCGCTTGCAAGGAGGGAAGTGCGAACAATAGCGGTCGGTACTGGAGGTGAGAGATTGGAGAACACTGACAATTGGTACTTTACAGTGATCAGGGAGGTCTGATTGTTGTGAGGAGGGGGTGGAGTGATGTTAATCAGGAAGAACTGGGAATTTATTTGGGAAACATGGAGTGGAAAGACAAGTTTTTTGGGAAGTTTGTGGATGTGTTTGGGAGGATTGGGACAGGCAGCACATCAGGGTAATGGTGGAGACAGGGAACTGTAGGGTTGGTGGAGGTCCTTGTATCAAGTGACTGGTCAGAGACTGGGGACTGTTTAGAAATTTGGAGAGCAGAGGGCTTGCCAGAGATGTAGACGATTCATTTACTTACCATCCAGTGACGAATAAAACTTGATTGATTGATTGATTGATTGATCCAGGCCTCCCTGTCAGGTGCAGTGCAAGTAAAACCATGTTGTCCCAGGAATGCTCAATGATGGGTGCCCCAGAACAATACGGTCCATGTGCTCCACAAAGCACTGAATGGAGTGTTGCATGGGAAAGGATGTTATCACATTCTCTCTGGCAGGAAAGTGGCATCAGGGTTGCAAGGGTGACTCACAACAGAAGCTGCCGTGTAAACATTTCCAAGTGATGTGCAATGTCATGGACGTGACGATTATTGTTTTAAAGGCCAGAGTCAATAGGGTTGCTAGGCAGCCATCTATTTCTCATGTCCCAATGTAAAACTGATTTCCAATGATTCTATGATACGTTATTGTCACATGTACCTAGGTACAGTGAAATGTTTTGTTTGGCAAACACCCGGAAAATCATAGAGTAGACTTCACCAAGGCAGTACACAGGTGTCGCCACGTTTTGGCGACGACAGTTACAATAGTTTACACAAAAGTTACAAAAGTTATTTCTACTGCCTGCCGCCGCATATGGCAGCAGCCCCCCCCCCCCCCAACACCCCATTCCAGACCCCCCTTCGTTCTCGGCACCACTGTGTTAAAAAACTGGGAACTCATGTATTCTGTACATTCAGGGCACACTTTACCTCTAAAGCATTAGATGGATGCACAAATCTTTGGAAAGCTTTTTGTCGTATCTGCAATGAGTTGACTTTACCGAGCACCTCTGGAATAGATTCAATTTTGATTGGGAAAGTGACGTATTCCTGCATGCTTCTGAAGTTGTTATATTTAATACGGAGATGGGTTTTTTTTGAATTGCATGCTCTTACTGCTAACATTTTCCCAACATTTTTCTTGTGATCAATCTTTACTAACTTCCACCATTACGATTACCACTAATTAGCTTTGTGACCAGGTCAGTATTTACCCTCCTCCTTTCCCTTCCCCTTTCTTGTTGGCATTTACTAACACAATCTCATGGACAAGACTGTTACAGAATTAAGAGGTTTAGCTCTGATCAAAGGAACTGTGCAATCAGAATACATGATCCTGGCATGTGTCCAAAAGAACTCTAATTTTGTGTAACTAATACTAGCACGGTTCGACCCATCAATGAAACTACCCAAAATAATTATTTGATTTGGTACGATTTTAGCAAACATTGGTGCTTTTGCCATTTTACCTTGACATCCTATTCTCTTTCCACCATTAGTACAGTGAATCATTGTTGCTTTTCCCGTTAATAAGGCATTTGGCACCAAACCAAGCGAGGTATAAGAACATAAAGAAGGAATGGGATAGAGTCTCAGAGAGAGTTTACTATTTTACTCTTCTTCTTCAGTAGGTAATAACAATAATGAATTTTGACACCTTAGCCTATCAACAGTATGTGCCCAAAAAGCATCTGTGGAGAAAATGGGCACTAGGTGGAGCTAGTGCAGGGTTGCCTGCTGTGTTCCAAGAGCGAGATTGGTATCTTCAGAAACAGTGGGAGCTGGAAGGTAGAGTTGGGGAGGGTTGGCGGTGGGGATAGGGATGGGATACAAGAACTGAACACTTTACTCATTTTAGTCAGGAGTCCGTATAATACTTAGTACTGCTCAGTACTGCTGGTGTAAACACTCCCCTTCTCCCAACCCCACTCTCGCACTCCCCTTACCCCCCCCCCCCCCCCCCACCCAATCCACTCCATTTAGGCTTCTGTCCACACATCTCCTGCAGAGCTTATGAACAAAAGAAAGCCGTCAATACACAGACACCCCCCCCCACCCCCCAACAACATCTGTGAACGACTACCTCTGGAAAATGAAGATGTGGGCTGCTCAAAAGCACGAACAAAACACCCCTGTCTAACTAAGAGAGGAAAGAATGAGCAGAGAATTGGATTGTTTTGTAATTTAATTTCTTTTACACCAGAATTAACGTTTTCTTATTTTAAAAGATGTAACAAAATAGTGGGAGTGGAAGAATATTAGAAAAGTAGTGGGTTCTTTTCTATATATATTCTATATATATATTATATATATGACATATAAAAGGCACTCAGTGATGGTACTCAGGCATTGTTGCATTTGAGTATCAAAACCTAAATTTGTTAGCAGTCTCACCTAGCACTTAACTCTGCTGTAAATATCTTGTACACAATATTTCTATTGTGGTTATCCTACCACATTCACATTTACTCCAGTTTTTTAAAGCCTTTTTGTTAGCCAGGACAGACAGTATTCTGTTCCTTCCTGTAATATAACCTAGTTTTTGAATTGTTTTCTAAAGCAATAGGTACGTTTATGTATCAAAATAATGCAGACCCATGATTGGGAGGATGGGTACAAAGCAGCACAATGGGTACAAATGTTTGCTGGAGGAACTCAGTGGGTCAGACAGCAACTGGGGAAGGAATGAAATGTAGGACATTATGGGCCGGGACTCTTCAGACTACCAGTTGAAGCAGGGTCCCAACCCGTAACGTCGTATGTCCGTTTTCCTCCACAGATGCTGCCTGACCCGCAAAGTTCCTCCAACAGTTTGGTTTTTTTTTGCTCACGATCCAGCGTGTGCAATCTTTTGAGTCTCCAGGGACAAAGGTTGGCTGTAATGGGCAGCTGTGGAAAGTCTAATGTTGGTTTGACGTTTTAAGGGCCGCCTTTGGTTTGTGATGAGCACTAACCTTGTTTTCTCGAAGTCTCATTCAACCAGGCATGTGGTTATTGTAGGTATTGCATTGCACCTGCAGAACATGTTCAAGGTTTGGGAGATGTCGAGGAAAGGAATGCAGTTACAGGGCAACTCTCTGGAAGTCACATTCCATCTTCAGATGTAAGGACCGAGATGACCCGGGGCTATAAACAGAAGGTCAATCTTAGAGCCTGATAGGATACCTGACTCAATTGCAATATCACAGAACCTAACTCAAGTTAAGATGAAGGCTTAACTACAATAGCTTCCCATGTGCACCCTTCATAATGGCAGCTTGGTGTCTCTGTACAATATCTGCATTGCTGAAGGCTTTCCACTTATTAAGGCCGAGTTGGAAATTTTTCCATTACGCCCACTCCCTGGCTGAGAAACTAATGTTTAAAAAAAATTGCATGTGGCTCAACACCCTCTAGACAAAAGGCCTACAAGATAAAATGGAAGACTATTATGAAAAGGACAGATAGAGGTAAATATTCCTCAGGCCACTGTACATTGTGATATCTAGGGGTCGACAATTTTCACTGGAATTAATCTGCACAAGACGTTTTTAGGGTGGCATTCATGATGTCTCTTTGTACAGTGGCCTGAGGTCTGTCCACCCTGCAATCTTTCACAGGTTAATGGTGATTAGAAATATTCATCCCTTGGTTTGCTGCCAATGTTGTGTTTTTCTTTAATACTTTAGCGTTTAAACTAGGAAGCCATGTCAATAGGATTTGGGTTGTTTTTTGAAGAAACTTTCTAATACTACCTGTGAAGGCTGACAAAAGGGACAATCTGTTTGGAAAAAAATGTCCTTCTTGTTTATTGTATTGTATAGGAACGTTACCTCCTCGGCCAATATTGATGGACTGTTTTTTTCCCCTCATAATTTTGTCTCACAAAACTAGGGTACGTGGCCTAAATGAGATTACCCATTAACTCTGCGTGTAACACTCCATCTCTTTGAAGTAGCTTTGAGTCCACAGAAGTCAGACTCATACAAAGAAGGACAGATAGAACAGAGTCGGTGGGAGATTGGGAAAGGAGGGACTTTTGATGGTGGGCTTTAGCAGTGGGTCGCACGTGTTTGCATCTCGCTTTCTCCAATAGTCATTTGTTTCAAATCTTATGGAACCAATTTAGTCCATACTGCCAATTATCTAAATGCCTTGATTGTCTTATAAGTCCGCCTCAATGCTCTCAAACTTTCAAAAAGGATATTTTGTACTTTTATGAATGGGAACTTGCGTTTTATCAGAAAGTTTTACCTAATTCCTTTGGGGAAGTTCAATCACTGTCAAGAGAAAGGTCATCTGTCAGTTGAACCTTCTCCACCTGCAGCTTCCGACTTGCCCTCCAACGCCAAAACCTTTCCTACTACCTCTTTTTCCCATTTCTTCCAAACTCTAAATCCAATGGAGGACACGTTCCTCCCCCTCCCCGCATGCATGTCTGACACTTCATTTACAGTCAAGGACTACTTGCAGTCCTGGCCATCCCATCTTCAAGCCCAAATGGTTCAATCCTAGTTGCAGCTTGATCGGCTTTTATTACAGTGTTACTGGCCGGTCTACAATGCTGCTTGCAATATGTGGATGAAGGTTTGGAAAGTGATAAATTTAAAGTTGACGTGGATGCGAGCAAATTCTAAGCTGTGGGTAGAATCAGTTTGGGCTGCAAGCAAACTAATAGCAGCCTGGAATTAACCAGGCTCCTGTCACGAATTTTTATGGTACATATAAGTTTGGACCATGACTTTTAACACTCCGTTTGCTTGTACCTCAAACAATGGAGTTCTTAACCTCTCTCAGTATTCCCTCTTTCCATTACCTAGAGAGTTATAAAAATCTAAATCTAAGATCATATTTTCATTAATTATACAAAATGGCATCCGCTCGTTTCAACGTGAACGTTAACCCTGTCTAATTTTTTTTTTGGCAAACGCATTGGTATTGGAAATGCAAGTTATTGACCAGAAGATGGCAGCTCTGCTGTCTTCCTTAATTGATCTCAGAGTCCCGATCAAAGCAGTACATCTGACAGGAATCGAGCATAAGCAACACAGTGAGACCCACTGTTGTAAGTTAAGGCCCAAAGGAGTTAAAATATGGGCTTTGAGAAACATTTGTATCGTCGTTAAGCCTACCGCGAAGGACTTTAACATGCAGGTACTTACAGATATGAGGGTCATTGTTCTCTAATGGCAATCCCTAAACTGTGTATTCTTGATGGAGTACAGTGCTTTTGTTTTTATTCCTCTAAACCATATTTTGTCACATGGTGAAAAGGTAATTTGAAACAGTAAAGATGTGTTAATGTGTGATGATATTGTTTCTATGTATATTTTTCTGAACTGTGAGGGGGTTTTTATTATATATCCATTGTATATGTCCATCAACTTAATCTTGGTGCCTTCAGAGCCAGATCCTTAAACAAAATAACAGAACAAAGCAATAAATATTTGTTGGTGGGTGTGTATCTTTCAGTGTGAGAAGTGTGGCTTTTTTTTTTAAGACTGAGAAGCGCATGAACAGTGGGACTGGAATATACTGGTTATATGAGTGTACAAAATCTTGGGAGGAATAGATCGGGTAGACGCACAAGTCTCTTGTCATGAGTAGGGAATCGAGTAGGTTTAAGGTGAGGGGGAAAAGATTTATTCGGATCTAAGAGGTAACCTTTTCCACATAAAGGATGATGGGGTATGGAATGAGCTGCAGAGGAGGCTATATGAGGTAGGGACTATTGCAATGTTTAAGAAACATTTAGAGAGGTACATGGATAGTATAGGTTTCGAGGGATATGGGCCAAATGCAGGCAGGTGGGATTAGTGCAGATGGGACATGTTGATCGGTGTGGGAAAGTTGGGCCAAAGGGCCTGTTTCCATGCGCTATGACTCCATGATTGGGCTAATAATGAGAGTTAATCGCATTGGCAATGTTCAGTTGTGGGGGGTGGGAGATTGCAACCTTCGCGTGGTCGGCCCGGTTTCAACGAATGCAATTAACCTGGCGTGCACAATCAAATAAGATCAAATAGAACAAGTTGTCCTGCAACTTTAGGCTGTGCACACCATACGCAAGAAGAAGAAGTTGTAAAACAAATCTGGGAAAAAGAAAAAATGTAACCAGTAAAGGTATCTGTTATATCGTTGTTAAATCCAAATGATTGAGGTCTCTAATCTGTTTGTGTGATAGATCGGGGGAGGGGGGGGGGGGGGGTATGGTGAGAGTATGGGTGGCACAGAGGCGCAGTGGTAGAGTTGCTGCCTCCATAACCTCCACTGATTCTAGATATTAACTATTATCTGCGTAAAAAAACATACCACTCAAACCTTCTTTAAAGTTCCTTCGAGATGGACACAAAAAGCTGGTGTAACTCAGCGATTCAGGCAGCATCTCTGGAGAGAAGGAATAAGTGATGTTTTGGGTCGTGACCCTTCTCCAGACTGAGAGTCCAGGGAAATTCCTTCCCCTCATCTTAAACCTGTGCCCTCTTTTTTTTTATGCCCCCTATCGGTTTGAAACAGATTTTGACAACACTCAACGCTCTCTATGTCTCTTACAATTTTATAAATCTCTATCAGGTCATCCCACAGCCTGCTTCACTCCAGGAGAACAAGCACAACCTGTCCAATCTCTCCTTATAATTAATGCCCTCCAATCAAGGTAACATCCTCCTGTGCGGTCACATCTTACCTATAGGTTGCGAGACTCCAAGTGCGGACTAACCAATGTTTTGTCAACATAACATGATGTCCTAATTCTTATATTCTATGCCCCATCCAATCAAGGCAGCATGCCATATGCCCTTTTCACCACCCTATCAACCTGTGTGGCCATTTTCAAGGCAGTTCATACGTTTTAGGAGCAGAATTAGGCCATTCGGCCCATCAAGTCTACTCCACCATTCAATCATGGCTGACCTATCGAGCCCTCTCAACCCAATTTTCCTGCCTTCTCCCCATAACTCCTGGCAACCTTACTCAAGACGTATGGCCTTCTACCCCAAGGTCTCTCTGTTCACCAAGACTCCTAGGGCCCTACTATATGTGTAAGTCCTATCCTTATTTGACTTACCAAAATGCATCACCTCACACTTGTCAAGATTAAATTCCATCAATCTGACCAACGCTCCAGCTGACCTATAAGTTGCCTTAGATAAACTTCTTTGCTATCTGTGACATGGTCAATCCTTGTGTCATCTGCAGACTTGCTAATCATACAACCTCCTTTCACATCCAAGTAATTATAAGATAGACACAAAATGTTGGAGTAACTCAGCGGGACAGGCAGCATCTCTGGAAACAATGGATAGGTGAGGTTTTGGGTTGGAACCCTTCTTCAGATTGATTGGAGGGGGGGGGGTAGGGTGGGGGGGGGGTGGTGGGTAGTGGAACCAAGGTCGATGATAGGCCGATTGTTGGATAGGGATGGTGTGAACCCGAGGGATACATCATTGCAAACTTTGGAACTAGTTCACAGATTTTAGCAGAGAAAGAGGCACGGGGGGGGGGGGGGGGGGGGTGGGGGGAAGAGGGACGGAGGGGGAGGGGGAAGTGAGTATTTGTAGAAGTTTCCTACAATTAGAGAGTTCAATGTTCATACCGCAAGCTACCCAAGTAAAATATATGGTGCTGTTCCACCAGTTTACCTAAAATTGGAGAATTCAATGTTCATACCATTGGGTTGTGAACTATTCAAGCGGAATATGAGGTGGTATTCCTCACTCTGCCAATGGAGGCGGTCCCAAGACGAAAGGTCAGTATAGGAATGGGAAGGGGAGTTAAAATGGTTAGCAACCGGAAGATCCAGTAGGCCTTGGCGGACCGAACATAAGTGTTCAGCAAAAAGGTTGTAGACTTTACAGTTTGTCAGGAGTATACATTAATGCATATACTGCTAAAAGCAACATTTTCATTGTACCTGTACCTCACTGGACGTGCAAATGACAATAAACTTAACTTGACCTGAGCAAACATCAAAGGTCCCAGCACCGATACTTTCAGTGCAGCACAGACACAGACTTCCAATCAAAAGCTTCTCTCCACCACCACCCTTGGCATCTTGTCACCAAGTCCAAAGTCAGTGGGACAGCTTTCCTTCAAAAGTAACATGAAGATTTTTATGTTATCAATCTGTTATACAAAATGCACACATTAAAGAAGATGATACAAGGGAACTTTTATGTAATCAGACAAAATGTGTAGGAAGGAACTTCAGATGCTGGTTTACACCAAAGATAGGCACAATCTGCTGGAGTAACTCAGCGGCCCAGGCAGCTTCTCTGGAGAGAAGGAATGGGTAACATTTCAGGTCGAGATCCTTCTTCAGTCTGGGTGAGGACTGAATCTGAAGAAGGGTCTCGACCCGAAGCTGTTGAGACCAGAGATGCTGCCTGTCCCGCTGAGTTACTCCAGCACTTTGTGTCTATATTTTATGTAATCAGATATGCCTTTGCTAAATGTATAATTGGAGAGTAGGAGACGGGCTTTGACACTGTGAAAAAGAGTTATTTTAACTTCTCATTTGCCCCCAACCCAACTGTACTTGGGGGATGACACAGATAGTTGCAGTAACTCAGCGGGTCAGGCAGCATCTCTGGAGAAAAGGAACAGATAACTCCTCGGGTCGAGACCCCTCTCCAGACTTGATGGTTAACAGACCCCCTCATCCCTCAATTTATAAATCATAGGATGAATGAATAAACAGTCAAAGCAACTTGCAAACTATCACTGCAGTGCTAATAGGGGCAGCAAATTACGAAAACTACACCCTAATTTTAAGAATATTAAAATATATCTACAGGTCTAAATTTGTTAAACCACAATGAAACAGACATTTATATTTTATCTTCAAATTAGCCAATAGTCTTTAAAAACATTGATGAGATCAGCATTCTAGATTGGAAACAATGAATTACAAGAATATAGAAAGGACAAACTGCTGACCCATAGAGTCATACAGTGCAGAGACAGGCCCTTCGCCCAACTTGCCCACACTGCCCAACATATCCCATCTATACTAGTTCCACCTGCCAGTGTTTGGCCCATATCCCTCCAAACCTGTCTTGTCCATGAACCTGTCTAATTGTTTCTTAAACATTGCGATAGTACTTGCCTCAACTAGCTCCTCTGGCAGCTCATTCCATACACCCACCACCCTTTGTGTGAAAAAGTTACCCCTCAGATTCCTATTAAATCTTTCCCCCTTCACAAACTATGTCCTCTGGTACTCGTTTCCCCGACTCTGGGCAAGAGACTCTGTGCGTCTACCCGATCTATTCCTCTCATGACTTTATACACCTCTATAAGATCACCCCTGGTCCAAGGAGTAGAGTCCTAGCCTGCTCAACCTCTCCCTATAGGTCAGGCCCTCAAGTCCTGGCAACATCCTTGTAAATCCTCTCTGCACCCTTTCCAGCTTGAATTTCACAACTATTCCCCAACCAGATTGAGCTCAGCCTTTGCACTTCCAAAATAAAGAGCATATGGTCTCACCATGTCTAGATAGAATGTAGCAATGTGAAACTCCACCCATCTCCAATCAAACCTCCCCTCACCTATGCCTACCTGCCATTTGTAGACACACGGAACTGCAGATGCTTGTTTACCAAGGAAAGATGAAATGCTGGAGTAACCCGCTGAGATACTCCAGCATTTTGTCTCTACCTGTCACTTGCCTGGTTTTGTTCTGCCCTCACCTCTCTTTTGCATCATTCTCCTCCCTGCCGCCATCAGTCTGAAGAAGGGGCCCAACCTGAAACGCCACCTGTCTACCTGTCTATCCCTACTGAAAACAATGCAACACATACCTAGAATACTGATTATATTGAAGTGAGAGAGAGGCTTAGCAGTGGGCACTCCAAAATTAAGCACAATCAATTCTCACCCATTTTTGCCATGCTGATTTTCTCTGGAGTGATGAGATAAATAGAATGATGGAGTAGACAAATATGCTGTCTTCCCCTCTCATCTTAAAGCTATGCTCTCTAGTTTTACCCTGGGAAATGTTCAGACTGTTTTAATTTCAGATTTCCGGCATCAGTAGCTTATTTTTAGTTTTTAAAATATCATCAAGACACATAAAGAAATGATAGGAAAGGCAATGGACCGATAACTTGGTCAATAAAGCAGGTTTTGGATAGGAAAGGTTGAGAGGGATATGGGCCAAATGCAGGTAGGTGGGACTAATGTAGATGGGGCGTCTTGGTCGGCATGGCAAGTTGAGCTGAAGGGCCTGTTCCCAATCTGTATGATTTTATGTTCAGTTTTGCAAGAGAGCCCTGCATTTGTGACTTTAAAAACAACTGTTAATAAAACCAATAGGGAAGCCAGGAAAAAAATATCTTTGCAAAGAATGGTTAGAACATGAATCTCACTACCAGAGTTGGATTTAAGGCATATGTTAGTTCATAAGTCAGAGGAGCAGAATTAGGCCCATTGGGACCATCCCGTCAACTCTGCCATTCAATCATGGCTGATCTATCTTTCCCTCTCAACCCTATTCTCCTAGCTTCTCCATTGACACCCTTACTAATCAGGAAAATCAGTGCAGAAAAACAAGAGATGGGTATGTTGGATAACTAATGGAAGGAGTGTGGGGATTTGAAGATAGATCACATTCCGCCCCCCTCCCCCACCCCACCCAGGAATACATTTGATCTGTGTTGGCAAACCTAGCAGTATGAATGTTGATTTATCTCATTTCAAGTAACTCATGCATTCCATCCCCCACTCTCCCTCCCACACCCGACCAGTTCCACTGTTCGCATTCTTGTATTTCTCTCATTAGCACACCTTCCCAGGCAACAATAGGCCATTATGGACTCCACCCTCCCTGAAGTCATCTGTTGCCAGCCCCGTTTTGTTCTGGCCTTTTCTCGCATCCAATTCCCCGCCCCCTCCCCTACCACTATCTTTCAGTCCGGAAACATCACATACAGTATCCCTTTTCTCCAGAGATGCCTGACCCACTGAGTTACTCCTGTATTCTGTGTCTAACTAGGCATTAGAAATCTGAACTGAAGACAGGTAAAACTGGAAACACACTGCGGATCGAGTAGTGTCTGGAGAAAGAGATAATATCTCAGCTCGATAGACTTGAGAGCTGGGAAAATTCAGTAAACAAATATGTTTAAACATGCAGAATTAAGGAACTGTGGATGCTAGTCTACAAAAAAAGACAAAGTTCTGTAGTAACTCAGCGGGACAGGCAGCATCTCTGGAGGACATGGATAGGTGACGTTTCTGGTCGGGACCATTCTTCAAACTGATTGTGGGGTGGGGTGGGGGGAGAAAGCTGGAAGAGAGATGGGCAAGACAAAGCCTGACAGGTAGTAGGTAAAGGGCTGCCAACATTGGGTGAGAGTTGGGAGAGAGAAATTGCGAGAGACCAAGCCCAATGTCCCCCCTCCCATTGGTACGGAGCTTTTGCATTTTTCAGCTTGAAATTGTGCAATCTGGTGCATACTGTTGCGAGTCTTTTAACTTACTCTTTTGGGGAAGGTGTGACCTGTACAGAAAGGACGGGTTGCACTTGAACCCAAGGGGAACCAATATCCTGGCGGGGAGATTTGCAAAGGCTACTGGGGAGACTTTAAACTAGAACGGTTGGGGGGAGGGACTCAAATAGAGAAAGATGATAGAAAATGTGGGAGGCAGGAGGCAGAGAAGAAGGGAAGCACTCGGACCCAAAATGTAGGGGAGAAAGAAGAAAAAGATAATAAACAGAGAATAAGTGGTGGTGGGTTTCTTAAATGTGTATATTTTAATGCTAGGAGCATTGTAAGAAAGGTGGATGAACTTAGAGTCTGGATTGACACCTGGAAGTATGATGTTGTGGCGATCAGTGAAACATGGTTGCAGGAGGGCTGTGATTGGAAACTAAATATTGCAGGATTTCATTGCTTCAGGGGTGATAGAATTGGAGGGGCAAGAGGTGGGGGTGTTGCATTGCTTGTCAAGGAAGATATTACAGCAGTGCTTTGGCAGGATAGATTAGAGGGCTCGTCTAGGGAGGCTATTGGGTGGAGCTGAGAAATGGGAAAGGTGTAGCAACACTTATAGGGGTGTATTATAGACCGCCAAATGGGGAGCGAGAATTGGAAGAGCAAATATGTAAGGAGATAGCAGATATTAGTAGTAAGCACAAGGTAGTGATTGTGGGAGATTTCAATTTTCCACACATAGACTGGGAAACACATTCTGTAAAAGGGCTGGATGGTTTGGAGTTTGTAAAATGTGTGCAGGATAGTTTTTTGCAGCAATACATAGAGGTGCCTACTAGAGAAGGGGCAGTGCTGGACCTCCTGTTAGCAAATGAGACCGGGCAGGTGGCGGAGGTAAGCGTTGGGGAGCACTTCGGGTCCAGTGATCACAATACCATTAGTTTCAATATAATTATGGAGAGGGTCAGAACTGGACCTAGGGTTGAGATTTTTGATTGGAGAAAGGCTAACTTTGAGGAGATGCGAAAGGATTTAAAAGGAGTGAATTGGGACATGTTGTTTTATGGGAAGGATGTAGAAGAGAAATGGAGGACATTTAAAGGTGAAATTTTAAGAGTACAGAATCTTTATGTACCTGTTCGGTTGAAAGGAAATAGTAAAAATTGGAAAGAGCCATGGTTTTCAAGGGAAATTGGACACTTGGTTCGGAAAAAGAGAGAGATCTACAATAAATATAGGCAGCATGGAGTAAATGAGGTGCTTGAGGAGTATAAAGAATGTAAAAAGAATATTAAGAAAGAAATTAGAAAAGCTAAAAGAAGATATGAGGTTGCTTTGGCAAGTAAGGTGAAAGTAAATCCAAAGGGTTTCTACAGCTATATTAATAGCAAAAGGATAACAAGGAATAAAATTGGTCCATTAGAGAGTCAGAGTGGACAGCTATCTGCAGAGCCAAAAGAGATGGGGGAGATACTGAACAATTTCTTTTCTTCGGTATTCACCAAGGAGAAGGATATGGAATTATGTGAGGTAAGGGAAACAAGCAGAGTAGCAATGGAAACTATGAGATTCAAAGAAGAGGAGGTGCGGACACTTTTGAAAAAGATGAAAACGGATAAGTCTCCAGGTCCTGACAGGATATTCCCGAGGACATTGAGGGAAGTTAGTGTAGAAATAGCAGGTGCTATGACAGAAATATTTCAAATGTCATTAGAAACGGGAATAGTGCCGGAGGATTGGCGTACTGCGCATGTTGTTCCGTTGTTTAAAAAGGGTTCTAAGAGTAAACCTAGCAATTATAGACCTGTTAGTTTGACGTCAGTGGTGGGAAAATTAATGGAAAGGATACTGAAAGATAATATATATAAGCATCTGGATAAGCAGGGTCTGATTAGGAACAGTCAACATGGATTTGTGCCTGGAAGGTCATGTTTGACTAATCTTCTAGAATTTTTCGAAGAGGTTACTAGGGAAATTGATGAGGGTAAAGCAGTGGATGTTGTCTATATGGACTTCACTAAGGCCTTTGACAAGGTTCCTCATGGAAGGTTGGTTAAGAAGATTCAATTGTTGGGTATTAATGGTGGAGTAGCAAGATGGATTCAACAGTGGCTGAATGGGAGATGCCAGAGAGTAATGGTGGATGGCTGTTTGTCAGGTTGGAGGCCGGTGACTAGTGGGGTGCCTCAGGGGTCTGTGTTGGGTCCACTGTTGTTTGTCATGTACATCAATGATCTGGATGATGGTGTGGAAAATTGGATTAGTAAGTATGCAGATAATACTAAGATAGGTGGTGTGGTGGATAATGAAGTAGATTTTCAAAGTCTACAGAGAGATTTAGGCCATTTGGAAGAGTGGGCTGAAAGATGGCAGATGGAGTTTAATGCTGATAAATGTGAGGTACTACATCTCGGCAGGACAAATCAAAATAGGACGTACATGGTAAACGGTAGAGAATTGAGGAATGCAGTTGAACAGAGGGATCTAGGAATAACTGTGCATAGTTCCCTGAAGGTGGAATCTCATGTAGATAGGGTGGTAAAGAAAGCTTTTGGGGTGCTGGCCTTTATAAATCAGAGCATTGAATATAGAAGTTGGGATGTAATGTTAAAATTGTACAAGGCATTGGTGAGGCCAATTCTGGAGTATGGAGTACAATTTTGGTCGTCTAATTATAGGAAGGATGTCAACAAAATAGAGAGAGTACAGAGGAGATTTACTAGAATGTTGCCTGGGTTTCAGCAACTAAGTTACAGAGAAAGGTTGAACAAGTTAGGTCTTTATTCTTTGGAGCGCAGAAGGTTAAGAGGGGACTTGATAGAGGTCTTTAAAATTATGAGCGGGTTAGACAGAGTTGACGTGGATAAGCTTTTTCCATTGAGAGTAGGGAAGATTCAAACAAGGGGACATGACTTGAGAATTAAGGGACAGAAGTTTAGGGGTAACATTAGGGGGAACTTCTTTACTCAGAGAGTGGTAGCTGTGTGGAATGAGCTTCCAGTGGAAGTGGTGGAGGCTGGTTCGATTTTATCCTTTAAAAATAGATTGGATGGGTATATGGACGGGAAAGGAATGGAGGGTTATGGTCTGAGTGCAGGTAGATGGGACTAGGGGGAAGTATTTATTATTATTATTATTATATATATATTTTTTTAATGTTCGGCACGGACTTGAAGGGCCGAGATGGCCTGTTTCCGTGTTGTAATGGTTATATGGTTATATGGTTATATGGTTACACTTGAATGCAATATTTATGCTTTAAATTGGATTAGCTATGAATAAGGTTAGGCTAAATTACATTCCTAATTACATTCCACAGTAGAGCCAGGCTCTGATCAACAGGTGCAGCACATGAATTATCATAGTATATTCATGTATGGAAATCAGATTATAATCAAACACTTGGCCCATGTTGACCTGCTTAGGTTTCCAATGCTGAACACTCCCATTGTCCCAGCATTGACTGCACACCTAGTACTATTCCAGACCTTGACTCTGGATGCACACTTGGCCTTGCTCCTAGCCCCTCTGCACTGACAATATATCTGGCCCACACATGAAGCCCCATATCTGACGCCCTGGAATTAACCTATTACTTTCAAGTTCACAGGTGCTTATCTAATGCGGTAATCTTGTATGGGGTACTTCACAGACCAAATTTTGTATTACAAAATTTGCTACATCCATTGGCTTCCTTGTTATCTAACATGCTAGTTACTTTGTCAAAGAAGTCATCAATTGGTTGAACACAATTTCTCATCCATAAAATTATACTCACTCAGCTGTATAAGTATTCTGTTCATTTCCTTCATTTTCCTAACAAACTGTCCTGAAGTCATTTTCACCCCCAATATTTTCAGTTTTTGCTGTCTTCCTCTCAGCTGGAACTTTTCCGAAATGAAAAGTCCAATAACTATATAAGCAATATTATTCTATTAAATGTGATCTTGAGAGTACATCATATTTTCTGTGGTATTCATAATACAACAATGATAAAAATATCTTTGTTTTGATTGTACCTACCAACATGCATACATTATTATATTACAGTTAATATGTATCGAGGACAAATTTTTGTTCCAATGCTCCCCATTCCCAATTACTTTTATATTGAAGTGATTGAAATCCAAGTGAAGTTTAAATGGCATCAGAAAAATAAAACCTCCGGAATGGATGATATTCATTACGTGGTTGGTTGGAGTCAGCACAATTACTATATTAAACTTTGAATCTTCAGAAGTCCTGCTTCAAGCTAAAACTAAAGACAAATAATAACCTCCTCACACATTCCCCTGCAAGTATCTCTGTCACTCCTTTAAAATATGCCCCTTTTTTGAACAAGCTCTTAAACATCGCATCTGAATCAGTTTCTATCTGATTACACTCCTTGAAGATGTTCATCTACGTGTTCAATTAATAAAACAACGAGATTGGGGGCATTTCTATTCAACCTGTCAAAGGAATTTGGGGGGGGGGGGGTTAGAAATAGTCAGTGAGGTAAACAAACATAATAGTTGAGTGGCAAATGACAATAGTGCTATCTTCCCAATATTTAACTGAAGGAAATAATGGGTTATCGGGGCTGTATGTTGTGCCAGACAGCCTGACATCTTGCATGTATTACAGACAGCCTGACACCTTGCATATTACACTTATCCCACCCCCCTGGATATTCCGGATTAATAAATTAAGGTTTTGTCAACTAATTACAAATCAGGCTAATTACAAATCAATAACATTAGCCAACTCCGAAACACGAAGCGCTGAGCATTGGGATCCAGACATCACGGACAACTGGCCTTAGTTCCCCGCTCACATCTGGCAGTGCTCTCTGTCTGAACCAGGGGCCACAGAGCATTTTTGAAAGTGGGAAGGCTGAGCGATCATTAACCACTGGCCTTGGGGGTACCTGGTGAGGGAGTGGAGCGACCGAGTGGGGGGTGTGGGTGTCCCCCCTCCCACGGTAGGGACTTTTTGAAATTTGATGTATTAAAATCATGTTTTAGTGCATTGTAGAAATATGATTTCAATGTTTTTTGTTTTAAGTATTTTTAAGAGGTAACTTTTTAAGGGGTAACTTTTTCCACACAAAGGGTGATGGGTGTATGGAACAAGCTGCCAGAGGAGGTAGTTGAGGCAGGGATTATCCCAACATTTAAGAAACGGTTAGACTGATACATGGATAGGACAGGTTTGGAGGGATATGGACCAAAACCAGGTAGTGTAGCAGGGACATGTTGGCGGGTGTGGGCAAGTTGCGCCGAAGGGCCTGTTTTCACACTGTATCACTCTATGGCTAAATTATACTTCCACCATGCATGAATGCTTCAAAATCAATGGTCGTGTTTTATTGCCATATACTCAAGCATAGAATCATAGAAAATAAGTGCAGGAATAGACCATTCGGTCCTTCGAGCCAGTACTGCCATTCAATATGATCATGGCTGTTCATCTAAAATCAGTACCTCTTTCCTGCTTTTTCCCCATATCCCTTGATTTCGCTAGCCCCAAGAGCTAAATATAACTCTATCTTGAAAACATCCAGTGAATTGGCCTCCACTGCCTTCTGTGGCAGAGAATTCCAGATTCACAACTCTGCGGGAAGAAAGTTTGTCCTCATCTCAGTCCTAACTGGCCTACCCTTTAAACTGTGACCCCCTGGTTCTGAACTCCCCCAACATCGGGAACATTTTTCCTGCAGTTACAGTAAATGAAAATCTAGCAGGCAAGCAGGATGCTTTCTCCAACCACCCCCATTTGAAGGCCACTATCTTCCACCGTTTCTACCCAGTGCTTGGTAGGTACTTCCAGCAGCCACTGGTTGTCCTCCAGGACGCACCGAGCCGCAGCCTGATCCATGCCGGTCACCTGGGCGAATTCGGCACAGCGACTCTCACGGCTTCCGACAGCCCGGGACTCTTGCACTGAGGCTGCTCCATGGCCGGAGCTGCAGCGAGCAACTCGCCAGCCCGGCAAACACTCGCCAGCCCAGGAAACACTCGCCAGCCCCGGCTCCCCGTCCGCATCTGTCCCTGCCGCTGCTTCTGCTTCCATCCCTCCCTCAGCCCCGCCTCTCCAACACCCGTGGCCCATGCAGTTTATATGAGTTTTTAAATTTTCGTTGATCACAGAGCGTGAGAAATTTGTGATCAGCGTGAGAGCGTGAGAATTTGGTGAAATGCGTGATTCTCATGCTCAATGCGTGAGAGTTGGCAGCCCTGTAGTTAGGAGAGGCAGCATGCCCGGGGAGAAGGAATGGGTGACGTTTCGGATCTCGACCTAAAACGTCACCCATGCTTTCTCCCCAGAAATGCTGCCTATCCCACTGAGTTACTCCAGCATTTCATGTCTATCATTGGTGTAAATCAGCATCTGCAGTTCCTTCCTACACACAGGTAATAGGTGGATACAGGTGAGGGTTTTCTTTGTTGATAAGCTCTGAACTACAACAGACTATTATTATTATCGCACTATATTTGTTTATTTATTGAGTATGTGTATATATTCACATTGAACTTCTCCCGTTATGTATTATGTTTACATATTCTGTTGTGCTGCAGCAAGCAACAATTTCATTGTCCTATCTGGGACATATGACAATAAAACACTCTTGACTATTGTCTTGAGATGGTTGGACAAAGACCAGAGATGAAAAGACAGAAGGTGTGAGACAAAAGGATTGAAGAGTTGCGAATCGTGAAGCTTGAGGAAGGAATGTAGGTGGAAGGGGAGGAGGAGGGGAGAAGGGCAGTGGAGGCCGGTGGATGCCTCAGAGGGCGGTGGAGCCGGTTCTCTGGATACTTTCAAGAGAGAGCTAGATAGGGCTCTTAAAGATAGCGGAGTCAGGGGATATGGGGAGAAGGCAGGAACAGGGTACTTATTGGGATGATCAGCCATGATCACATTGAATGGCGGTTGGCTCGAAGAGCCGAATGGCCTTCTCCTGCACCTATTGTCTATTGTCTATAAATAGGTGACAGTGTAGGTGGAGCACAGGAGAGGTGGGGGAGGTATATGGGGACATGCAAACAGCATGCATGAAGCAAGGAGGAGACAGATAAACGGCAACATTTTAGCTCAGCACAGATCTATATGTGATAAAACATACATCAGATTTCCTGCTGATGATAAGCAACTGAATACCTGCTCCCAGGCTGGATGGAGCCTTGTTGCCTGGGTAACCTAACCACCAGCTCTCTGCTGCAGCGCAGGACGGTGCTGGCGCGAAGCACCCCGGGACCTGTAGTTCCACGTGACCGAGAGTGCGCTCCTTTCCGGTTGGGAGTAGGCAATGGGTGAACTACACCGACCGCAAACCCGCAGGCCGGAAGCTGTCCTCAGTGCATGCCGGGAGGTTGAGCCATATAGGACGGGAAGCATTGGCGGCGGTGCGGCGTGCACTACAATACCCGGCGTGCTCAGCGTGCGGGGGGCCGGAAGCCGGGGGACAGCCGGCTGACTGTGCGAGAGGACCAGCGGCGGCCCTGGGAAGACGACGGCTCGCTGGTCGGCGGCGCATGGTGAGTACCCGCGGATGGGGGTAGGTAGGGTCAAGTCAATGGGGGCACTTTGCGGGGCCACTGCAATGCAGCCAGGGGACGCCGGCCGCAGAAGGGAGGTTTCCTCTGCCTCCAGCGGATCCCTTCTCCCTCAGGCCACAGCCCCGGGGCGCCCGCCCGCCCGCCGCCCGGCCGCCCGGCATCAACCGCTCGCTCTCCCTCCCCGGGGCTCGGGCAACAACTCCTCTTGCCTTGTGCCAAGTGTTGCCCAGAGACCCGAGGTGAGCACATCTGGTGCCTTGCTGAAGGACAAGTACACCATCAGAGGTACCGACCTCTGCCTTGCTCATTGATGCCCACCCCTAGACAAACCAAACATCGATGGATTCCCCCTATCCCCTCTAATGTTTTATTTTAATGCCTCATTAACAGGTAGATCGGGTTGTCAAAAAAAAGGCTTTTGATACATTGGCCTTCATCAGTCAGAGCATTGAGTATACAAGTTGGGAGGTCATGTTGCAGTTATGTAAAACGTTGGTGAGGCAGCACTGAGAGTATTGTATTCTGTCCTGGGCACTATGTTATACAGGAAATGTGTTGTCAAGCTGGTAAAGGGTACAGGGAAGTAAGTGTAGGAAGGAATTGCAGATGCTTGTTTAAACCAAAGACACAAAATGCTGGAGTAACCCAGCGGGACAGGCAGCATCTCTGAGGAGAATGGAATGGGTGATGTTTTGGGTCGAGACCCTTCTTCAGAGGATTTACGAGGATGTTGCCAGGACTTGAGGGTTTGAGCTACAGGGAGAGGTTGAGTAGGCTGGGACTCTTTTCCTTGGAGCACAGGAGGATGAGGGGTGATCATATAGAGGTGTATAAAATCTTGAGAGGAATAGATCGGGTAGATGTACAGAGTCTCTTGCGCAGAGTATGGGGAATTGAGGACCAGAGGAAATAGGTTTAAGGTGAAGGTGAAAAGATTTAGTAGGTTTGATATACAATGTGCTGGATAGAACTCGGCTGGTCAGGCAGCATCTGTGGAGGAAATGGGGTGTTTCAATTGATGTTTCAGGTCAGGACCCTTCTGCCAGTCTGCCCAATTCTCCACCGATGCTGCTTGACCCGCTGAGTTCCTCCAACAGGTTGACGTTGCTCAAGATTTCAGCATCTGTATGGTCTTGTGCCTGCATTTATGTCCTGTTTCTAGTTTGCCCGAGCGAGGATGATGGTCAGTGTGAGGTTGGTAGGGAGATGCTGCTGACATTATAGAAAGCAAGCATGTGGTATATTTCCAATGATTTGGTGTCCTACCGCTTCCCGCTTCTAGTTGGATGCTGTTGAGAACGAGGAGGGGTTGGGGGGGGGGGGGGGGGAGACCTGTCATTGATTTCCTGTATCATCAAGGGGCTGATTTCAAAACTAGTTTAACGCTGACATTCACATAATCGGCAAATGATTGGGCGTTGTATGGCTCTGTTTTAGTCCTATCACTAGCTGTTCTTGTTTTATTTGTCAATATTCTGGCATTTTGCATCAATATGACCTTTGTATCAACAATTTTTAAAGCTACTAAACCTGTCTTTTACAATTACCTAGCCCAAGTTCAAGGTTTAGCCACAGACCCATTTTATAGCCTATGATTTCTCAATTCAATTAAAAAAAAATGCCAGAGGTTTTGTTCAAAATCCGTTCTCGACAGTAGGACTTATCTACCTCGACAGTAGGACAGTTCCTTTCTTGTCGCCTTGTTTGGATTTAAAAATACATTCAGGTATTTTTTCAAAGAAGGGATGGTTGAAATATTTATCTTTCAAACTGCATTTATGCTATGGCTAATTTAATTGTAATGACTTGCAATGCTACAACTATAAGAACATTTCAGATATTGGCTCCACGATGTTCTTGGCGTTTGGGGAGATATGAAAGGTGCAATTTAAATGACAGATTGTTAGATCTGTAAATTATGCTGTTACTCTTTTAGATCTGTTAATTATGCTGTCAGTGTTTTTCATTATAAGTTCCTATGTTTTTTAAAGAGCTGAAGTGCCCATGCAAATGATTCCGTGGCACCATACAAATAAAGATCCTGGAGCATTTTTTAAAGAAAACTGCAGAAAATCTCGGTGGTGTCCTCTATATTTGTCCCTTTACCCATATCACTAGCATGGCAAACATTAATGGAATGACAACACTCCTGCTGGGTAGGGTCTACACTTGAAAAATATGTAACTGCCTATCATGTACCGTTAAAAGCTTTCTGATATGAACTTACTGACACATCGCATCATATGTCTTGGAGAACCCTGTAAGAATATAGCTATGCTTTTAGCTTACTGCTGTATATCTTTTAAAACCAAGTGCGAAAATGGGAACAATTGGTTCACATTGTGTTGTGGAGAGAGAAAGCATGTGCTCTCCCATCATGTTCTCAAAGCTTTTTTCCCCCAATATTTTTGATGTTTAAAGGTTTTGAAACCGATTCTTTGGCCAGGACAGGGACTGATATGAGTGCAGTGTCGGGCTTCTCTCCAACAGTCCCAAGGTTAAAGGAAAACTAGAGAATGGTAATGTTGTGTAATAGGATGAGACCTCTGGTATCTGGCAATTCATTTGCAACAATTTGATAGTTCAAAGCAGAGCTTGAAGATTACGTTTGACTGAAAAAGAGCCAAAACCTCCAAGATCTTGTGCTTTTACCTGCAAAAAAGGAAAAAAAAGGGCTGCAATTTAAAAATAAAGGTATATGGAGTGTAAAAGAGACCATCTTCATGATTTTATGTTATATCTAGGTATGATCTGGACACTGTATCAAAACGCACCATCACCAAAACATACATAATGGTTATTAAACAGAATGTTATGAATAGCCTTAAACAATTGTAGAACATGTGTCAAAGTGTAGTCAAAGAGAGAGCTTTAGAGCTCTGTCCTAGAGAAGAGTGTGGTGGAGACATTTTGAAAGAGAATTTTAGAGCTTGTGTGTTTAAATAGATATTTGGGAATGAAGAGCTGTCAGAGTGAGATAGCGTATTTTTAGGTGTTGTTTCATGTCTTTCAGAAATAGGGAGCAGTTGGTGCTTGTTAGGGCAAATGGGGAACAAATAATTCAGTAATAAGTTTGTAATGGGAATTGGATCCGTTTAACATGGCATATGTGCACCTATCAGCATTCAAGACCATAAGGCTTAGGAGCAAAATTAGGCCACCGAGTCTGCTCTGCCATTTGATCATGGCTGATCTACTTTTTACCCTCTCAATCTCATTCTCCTGCTTTCTTCCCGTAACCTTCGACGCCCTTACTAATCGAGAGCCTCTCAATCTCCGCTTTAAATATTCACTATGTCTTGGTGGTGTCAGCCGTCTGTGGCAATTAATACCACAGATTGACCACCCTCTGGCTAAAGAAATTCCTTCTCACCTCCATTCTAAAGGTACATCCTTGTTATCCCAAGGCTGTGCCTCTGGTCCTGGACACTCCCACTACTGGAAACATCCTCTCAGCATTCACACTAAGAACAGTAATGATAATATTGTAGAGATCACTTTGACACCTCTGATGTCATGATATTTTTACTGGCCATCATTGTGTTTTCCCTCTGGCGTCTAACTCATTTACCAACGTTTAGTATCTCAGTCAGAAATATTTGGTGTTATTCCAGGCCCTCTCCAGTGCTTCTTCCCAGGCAGCTCTAAAGTGTGTTACTGTGGGGGCAGACTCTGCACTGATTGCAAGGTGGTTGCTAAGATAATGGAGGATTCACGTTCAGGCCTAGGTAGCAACCATTTAACTTTTTTGTTGTTGCGTGGAAGCCACGCAAACCTGTTGTGCACTTATATTTGGCCAATGTCTTGATTTTGTTCTGACCGAGATGGGAGATGATGCAGTGGATTCAAGATGGCGCCCAACCCAGGCAACTCTGTGTGTGCTTATCAATGAAGTGGATCTACAATCACTCCAATCTTTTCAATCTCGACTCTGATGTGGATGGCTCGATTGTAATCATGTATTGTCTTTTGGTTAGATGGTTAGCAGACAACAAAAGCTTTTCACTGTACCTCGGTACACGTGACAATAAACTAAACTAGCTAGTGATGCATACACTGTTTTAACCACTATTTAGGAAAAAAGGGAAGCACAATTCTTTTTGGAGCAAAGACCATTTTCATAAAGCTCATTTTTATCTTCTGAATTATGAACCTGCCCTGACTTTTCAGTGGAGGTTTTAATGTAACCCATTCAATGATGTAGTTGGGGTTCTATTGCTCTTGAGAGAGTTGGGGAATAGGTTGTCAGGTCAGATGTGTTTGTTTCAATAGACTGTGTACATTTGTACACATCCCGAGTTATTCATTCCGTCACAGCACGGAGACAGGACATTCGGCCCATCAGGTCCGTGCTGATAAGCGATCCCCCCCCATACACTAACACTATCCTACACACTGGGGACAATTTACAATTTTGCCGAAGCCAATTAACCTACAAACCTGTACGTCTTTGGAGTGCAGGCGGAAACTGGATCACCCGGAGAAAACCCACGCAGTCACAGAGAGAACTTACAAACTCCGTACAGACAGCACCCGTAGTCGGGATCGAACCTGGGTCTCTGGTACTGTAAGGTAGCAGCTCTATCACTATGCCGCTGTTAATGCAAGGATGTACTGGTATGCTGGAGTGGTTGGTGGGGCACCAGTGATCCTTTGGATTCAAATAGTCTAATCCCTGAAGCCATGCTAATGACTATTGGCAAAGAGTGGGAGACCAACTAGAGAGCGGTCCTGACCTGTCATCTACCTCATTGGAGACCTTCGAACTATCTTTAATTGAAATTCACTGGGCTTTATCTTGCACTAAACATTATTCCCTTTATCCTGTATCTGTACACTGTGGATAGCTTGATTGTAATCTCGTATGGTATTTTCACTGACTATAACACCCAACAAAAAGCTTTTCGCTGTACCTCGGTACACATGACAATAATACTCGAGACAATAATAAACTAAACGGATTGAGCTCGGGGAGGTCTGAGGTGGGGGGGGGGGGGGGGGAAGGGTCCATCAACACTTTTCTAGGAAATGGGGATTATGCAAGTGGATGTAATTATAAGACAGTATTTGATGTGAAATCTAAGAACTTCATTAGATGGAGATGAATGTCTTATGTTGGTGGATAGAGAAGGCTGCACTGGGGGTGAGGTGAGTCTTTACCTCTGCCTTCTTGTGGCATCGGTATGCATCTCCTAACAGTCCAAAAGGCATTAGGAAAAGTAGTGCCATGCAAGATATAATAAAGGGCAATCGGGGTGAATGTACTTAATATGTCTGACTATTGGATTAAATGGAGTGTGGGAAGAGATGCAGCTTTCTGCGAGTATTGTCATGGATTTGTTCCATCCTGCATGCTTTATCGGATAAACAGAGGTCATATGCTTCAGAATACAAATGTATTTTTGTTTCTTTTTTAGCGTCTGCAGAGTTTGACCTTGTTAACCTGATACCATGTCGGAGTCGCTGGCTGCAAGGTTCAGAGTGTTCACTCTCAATTGCTGGTAAGTCTCTGGTAATTTGCAGCCATTTACTGTTCAGCGCAGATCCGTTTGTTCAAACGACACCATCAGCATTTTAAACTTCCCCTCCGGTCTCTTGCATCAGTCGTGTGCTCAGCATTGTCAGTTCTTGAATCGTTTTGCATGTAAAAAAGGAAGTGTGACAAATTCTTTAGATAATTGGCAAACGGCCATAAGGAAGATGAAAGAGAATTTTCATTTGTGGCGTAGGTTATCTGAGTTGCATTGACTGCAAGGGTGGTAGAACCAAACTCAATATTGCAAAATCAAAGTGGTGTGGATTAAAAACAATTTAAAAAAACGAGAACAGCTTTCGTGGAAAAAGAAGTATTGTTACTCAGTTGGTAACCCTTTAACAAAATTTGATGAAAGAGTTCTGTTGAAAAGGATAATTGCAGCAAATAATCTCCACAAATGCTGCTCTTTGGTTGTATATACAGCATTTTCTATTTTTCTGTGAAACTATACGATATTGGCTTTCAGAGAAGTATTTAACATGTACTCAAAAGTATGTGGAGAGAAGGGAGAATTGAAATCAGTTGGAAAGCTTTCTAAAAAACCCAGCACAATGATAGTAGGCAAAATTATTCTCTGCATTGTAGTTCTGTAAATTACCATTCGATTATGGTATTTTTTTCTAAGTGCTTTGAATGTGTTATTTAATCCTCCTGTGCAGAGTGGTAGCTAAAAGTTTGATTGGTACCCCGTCACCACCCTATATTCGTTCACCCCACCATTGGCACCTTGTGATTACCATGTGTGCGTGCGTCTACCAAAACCACCATTGTTGCCTCATTATGCTACTCCAACAGCATTTCCTTACACCAACTCTAAGCATCTGCCTTCAAGAAGGACAAGGGCAATGGCATAAAGGAGCCACATCCTCATCTAGATTCTCTTCTAAACTGCACATCATCCTGACTTGGAGATATGTTGTTTGTGGAGGACATGGATAGGCGACCAGGTTGGGACCGTTCTTTATGCTCAATGGAGTCTGCTTTCTCCACAGACACTACCCGGCCTGCTTAAGTAACCCCAGCACTTTGTGTTTTGCTCAGGGACTAAGATAAGCTAAAGATCCCAAAATCTTAGATAGTTATTCACAGATGCTGCCTGACCTGCTGAGTTCCACCAGCACTTTGTTTTTTGCTGATGATTCCAGCATATCAATTTCCATGTATCTCTGCCTCACTTTCTGGTTGGATTGTGCAGCAGAAAACTGCTCCAACGCTGCTTCAAAATAAAAAAAGAGGATGTCCACATCTAATTTTATATTGCTACTGAGTTGACGATTTAGAAAGAGGTACCATTCATGTTTAATGCAAATCTGGTTGTGTATTTCTAGCTTTGTTGTTAAAGGCAGGAACCTAGACATCTTTGGGATGTATTCTCTTTGAACAACTGCCCAGCCTATGTGCAGAGAAGGGACCAACTCCATATTTAGTCCTATTAAATTACATGGAATGTTGCTGTGTGAGCTGACCCTATGCAGTTTGGTTTCCACAGTCTTGCATTTCCATTTATTTTGTCATTGATTGGGGACTGTTTAGTTAATAGTTTGGCAATGCTAGATTTGGACTGTAGACAGATTTCCTGCCCCATTTTTCCTCGGTACACGTGACAATAAACTAACTAAACTAAAACTAAACTGAAAGAGCAGTCCAGCCAGTGCGTGATTTATAGGGTTGATGTGATTACAAACCAATTGACATTAGAGAATCATGAATGCTAAATACCAAATAGAGATAAATTTACGGACATACAGGCAAATCTTTCAGAAAAATATATGATGTAAATGTTTCAAGGCAGTGTCCATAATTTTTCAGAAGTGCTGCCTTAAAATGAAAAAGATGTCTCTGTTAGCAACAACTTGCTGCTAATGGAATGCAAAGAGGGAGCAAGGAGGCTTTTTTTAATGCCCACTAGCTGTTTCTGATTACTGTTGTAAAACTCCCTAAGAACAGCTAAACAAAGTTTCAACCTGCATTCTCACAGTAACGTCAGCCTTGAGAGTGCAGTTTCTTCTGCTAGTTCATTGCTCATCCTTATCACAGCAGTTTCTACCTCTTGTGTAATAACAAAGAATGCATTTTCCCCACTGCATCTGTACAAAGTACAGTTCATCGTAGATTGATACAGGATAAGATGATCCAATTTGGCACTCCTGTCTGTGCTGGCTTTTTGCATGGCCTTTAATTATCACACCTATAACTGCCTTTTCCCAAAAGCCTTGCAAATGTTTTCCCCTTCAAGTATTTCGCCAATTCCCTGTAGAATGTTACTGCGGAATTTCAACAGAAAGTGTAATCCAGATCATAGCAACAGCCTAGGTAAAGTAAAAATCCCCATTCCATATTGTTTGTTTGGCATTTACTGCAAATCTCTCATCACTCTTCCATTACCACAAACGCTTTCACTCCTGATCTTGTGCATATAACCATATAACCATATAACAATTACAGCACGGAAACAGGCCATCTCGGACCTTCTAGTCCGTGCCGAACACTTATTCTCCCCTAGTCCCATCTACCTGCACTCAGACCATAACCCTCCATTCCTTTCCCGTCCATATACCTATCCAATTTATTTTTAAATGATAAAATCGAACCTGCCTCCACCACTTCCACTGGAAGCTCATTCCACACAGCTACCACTCTCTGAGTAAAGAAGTTCCCCCTCATGTTACCCCTAAACTTCTGTCCCTTAATTCTCAAATCATGTCCTCTTGTTTGAATCTTCCCTACTCTCAATGGAAAAAGCTTATCCACGTCAACTCTGTCTATCCCTCTCATCATTTTAAAGACCTCTATCAAGTCCCCCCTTAACCTTCTGCGCTCCAAAGAATAAAGACCTAAAATTAAGACATGTTTAATGTCTTTACTCAACTTTCTTAAGAAGAATCCCAAATTATTGGGAAGTGCTGGAGGAACTCAGCAAATCAAGCAGCATTAGAGAAGGGAATGAACAGATGACATCTCGGGTCGGACCCCTTCTTTAGACTGAGCTGAGTAGGGTGAGAGAAAGTGGGCAAAGCCTGTCAAGTGATAGATTGATGCAGCTAAAGGAGGGGGGTGTGTGAGTTTCTCTTTCAGGCCCTTTTGAATTTTGCAAAAAGCAACAGCCCTTTAGGTCCTTATGAAACATTCTTCCTCGTGTCTGGGACTAGTGGAGAGAGGGATCTCTGGAGGCCTAGCCCACGGCTGCAGGAGAATTGATGTGTTGACAGTAGCATCTCTATTTGACCTTTTAGGTGCTCGCATCTGTCTTGAAACCCACTTGTATGTTTTGCGGGAGAAAATGTCTTCAATATAAAAGTCTTCATTGTAAAACCTAGTGTTGTAATATGCAATATATCTAACAAACTACCTTCACAATGTCCCCTTCTTTGTTACAGGGGAATCCGCTACCTCAGCAAACATTGCCGGGAGCGCTATGAAATGATTGTGCAGTTACTGAGTCAGGAGAAGTATGATGTGGTCCTCCTGCAGGAGGTAGCTTTCACTTCCCCATTATTATCTTTACTGCTTTATACAGCAACTTTCCGATCTGTTTGCCATTCTGTATTTTCGTCAGCTTTTTTGAAGTCCTTTGTCATTGGTCTACATGACAATGTAGAATAAATAACGCAAAACAAGAATAGATACAATCCAAAAACTCTTTATGGGATCATATCTAGGTCGTTGAGATCTATATATCATAGACTTGCTGAATCCTAACTGGATGAAGAAGTCAAAGAGCCGATTTGGTGGGTGAGCATTGGCAATTGACTTCCTTGGCGTTAGGGAAATCTGTTAAATTGCAAGTGTCTTCGTACTTGCAGCTTTTGAATTGAAGAAGTGATGGAATGTAGTTTCTTGCTTAGTGTCCGCGTTGAAAAGAATCCTGGTTAACAAAACAACGTACGATCTTTCCTCCAACATCAGCAGCAATTAACTCTAAACATTTTCCATCCCTAAAATTCAATTCCAGTTGCATTTCTAGCAATACTTTGCGATCGACATTAATTTGGGCAATTCAGTGGGGTGTCTGAATTGGATCCAGCTCCCTGCTTTTCATCTCCACTTGATGGCATTAATCGCTTGGAAATGGAAGACCAACCAAGCTAACCATCCATACCCAAGACTTGTTCCACAGCTTAGTGGGTTGTTGAGACTCTAGGATGCTAGATACCGCAGTCAGATCCCAGAAAGGGATCTTGCAGCTTTCAAAGTCCATTGGAGTTTTCTTCAAATGTCTCTGTCAGAAAATGTTAAAGGTGTTCAAATGCTCTTAATTTATTTTAATTAAATTTTTAAAAAATGTAGTGGCTTAAAATGCCAGTTAATTAAAATAGTACAGTAAAAGTGAATAAAAATAAGTAAAACACTCCACTTACTGTTTAATGCAGGGTTTCATTCGTATACTTGAATGAAATTGTGTTTTTTTCAACTAATCTCTGAGTTACAAACTGCCTGGGTTGCTTTGGGGACTTTGGGCTTTTTGTTTTATTTGCACTGTATTGGTTTTTATAAATGTACTGAACCTCTTTTCTTTCTGTTTATTATATCATCCATTGAGTACTATGTTTACAGCCAGTTGTACTGCTGCAAGTAAGAATCTCATTGTTCTGTTTTGGGACACACAGTATAAACAATAAAACACTTGTGATCCTTGACTCTTTCATTGCCATTTTCTGAAATACAGCTGCTTTTTAATTAGTATCATGCCATTGGGAAACATAGAAAAATAGGTGCAGGAGTAGGCCATTTGGCCCTTCGAGCCAGCACCGCCATTCAATATGATCATGGCTGATCAGCTAAAATCAGTATCCCGTTCCTGACCTTTCCCCATATCCCTTGATTACTTTAGCCCTAAGAGCTAAATCTAGCACTCTCTTGAAAACATCCAGTGAATTGGCCTCCACTGCCTTCTGTGGCAGAGAATTTTACAGAGCTAGGAGCAAACTCTGATTCTGCTTGCAACTCACGATGGAGGAGCAAGATGACGGAGGAAAATGGTTAATATGACAAAGCAGCAAGCCTTTCCCTAAGATTGTGCACAAACGTTTCTTTAACTTCATTCTCTGAAACTCTAACTATTTACGAGGATGTTGGCAGGACTTGAGAGCCTGAGCGAGAGGGAGAGGTTGAGCAGGCTAGGACTCTATTCGTTGGATTTCAGGAGGATGACGGGTGATCTTGTAGAGGTGTACAAAATCATGAGAGGATTAGATAAGGTAGATGCACAGAGTCTCTTGCCCAGAGAAGTGGAATCAAGAACCAGGGGACATTGGTTTAAGGTGAGGGGGGAAGGATTTAATAGGAAACTGTGGGGTAACTTTTTCGCACAAAGGTGGTGGGTGTATGGAAGGAGCTGCTGGAGGAGGTTGTGGAGACAGGTACTATTGCAACGTTTAAGAAACATTTAGTTAGGTACTTGGATAGGATAGATTTAGAGGGATATGGACCAAAAGCAGGTAGGTGGGACTAGTGTAGATGGGACATGTTGGTCGGTGTGGGCAAGTTGGACCGAAGAGCCTGTTTCCACGCTGTGTGCCTCTCTTTCAGACAAAATTAACTATTATTTAGTGTGAGGGGGTCAAGGAAAGAGTGTTCACGTCGCTGCCCTGTTTCCACCAATCTTTCCTCCACCAAGCACAAGAAGCGACAAGACAGACACCATTGTATGCAGATGCCAACAAGTGTCTTCAGCTCTGGCTGAACAACTTCAAATCTTGTGTGTGGACTCGATAAGAAGAAGATTTAGTGTGAGGACGTGTAGATGAACATGATATGAACTGCTCATAGGAAAGGTTTATAGAGATAATGACCAAACGCAGGCAGGTGGCACTAGTGTAGATGGGACATCTTGGTCTGCATGGCAAGTTGGACCGAAGGCCCTGTTTCCGTGCTGTATGTCTCTATGCATGGCATTGCCCTGCAAATAGTTTTTTGATTGTGGAGTTGAAAAGGTGTTAACCAGTTCTTCGACTAATGTCTTTTGTTTTGCAAATCTGAAACCAAGTAAGAAGTGGAATTTTAATCTACAGTTCGAACCGTATCAGCCCCATACTTTGTAATGCCTCAGTCACAGGTATCATTCTAGATCATGTGCAACTACATTTAGGAAGGGAAAAAGCAGCAAACGTCTGAGACAATTGTTTTACTTTCAGGTGTGGAGTGAGCAAGATTACCACTTTTTAAGAAGCAAGTTGACAAGTGCCCAGCCGTATTCCGTGTACTTCAGAAGGTATGAAGTGATATCTGTCAGAGATTGACAAAGTGAGCCCATTGCTTGACTGTGGAATGGTGATAGACTGGTGTAGAAATTAAATGATGCAATATTAAACATAGAGCCAAGGAGTTGCTAGTTTGAGTCACGATTGCTCCCTTTGATAATATCAGGTTTGGTTCGGAGATACAGTATGGAAGCAGGCCCACCAATCACCCATTCACACTAGTTGTATGTTATCCCACTTTCTCATCCAAAACCTACACACTTGGGGCATTTTACAATTAACCTACACACCTGCATGTCTTTGAGATATAGGAGGAAACCAGAGCACCTGGAGGTAACCCATGCAGTCACAGGGAGAACGTGTAAACTCCACACAGATACCACCCATTTAGGACTATACCCAGGGCTCTGGCGCTGTAAGGCACCAGCTCTACCAGCTGAACCATTGTTAGTTTTATTACAGAGAGAGCTCTGGAAGTGTGAGAAATTTATCTTTGGATTGAATACCAGATGCGTTAATCAGTTCCAGCATTTTTTTAAATTGTAATGCTTGATTTTCAGCCTTGGCAATGGCCCTTTTGTGCAACAGGGAATGATGAAGATGAAGAGGTGGCCTGTATCTACATAGGGCGGCACAGTGTTACAGCGGTAGAGGTGCTGCCTCACGGCGCCAGTGACCTGGGTTCGCTACTGACCTTGGGTGCTGTCTATGTGGAGTTTGCATGTTCTCCATCTGTGGGTTTCCTCCGAGTCCTCCAGTTTCCTCCCACATCCCAAAGACGTGCAGGTTAATTGGCCTCTGCAAATTGCCCCTTGTTTGTAAACTGGGATAACATAGAAATAGTGTACGGCTCATCAACAGTTGGCGTGAAGGGGTGGCACGGTGGCGCATCGGTAGAGTTGCTGCCCGCGTCGCCAGAGCTTGGGTTCGATCCTGACTTCGGGTGCTGTTTGTATAGAGTTTGTACATTCTCCCCGTGACCGCGTCGGTGCTCCGGTTTCCTCCCACACTCCAAAGAAGTACTGGTTTGTAGGTTAATTGGCTTGGGTAAAGATTGTAATATGTCCCTAGTGTGTAAGATAGTGTTAGTGTACAGGGATCACTGGTCGGCGCGGACTCAATGGACCAAAGGGTCTGTTTCCTAGCTGTATCTCTAAATTAAACTAAAAGATTAAGACCTACCTGGTAAATTAATGCCTCTCAACTGTGATATCTTGGAAAGCTGTAGATAGCAAAGAGTTCCGACTAAGTTAATAATACATCCCGATGTCATAATGTCTCCGTTTTGTACAGTGAATGGATCATGTGGTGATTTCTGTTTGTGCTTCTCGTTTTCATGGCACAGTGAGGTCTGACTAATTCAGAAATGCATGTAGTGACTAATGTAAGTTGTGACAACACACAGATATGAATCCACTGTGAATGTGATCTGTTGGCTCTCTTTCAGTGGCGCTATAGGAAGCGGACTGTGTGTCTTCTCCAGGTACAGAATAACTGACTCTTTCCTCTACCGCTACTCCCTGAATGGCTATCCTTATAAGGTATGGGGCAAGCGTTACTAGCCAAATTAAAAGCAAGCTTCTTATCAGTAGAAGGACACAAAGTGCTGCAGTAACTCAGCAGGACAGGCAGCATCCCTGAAGAAGGGTCCCGACCTGAATCTATACCCATCCTATTTCTCCAGAGATGCTGCCTGACCCACTGAGTTACTTTAGCACTTTGTGTCTATCTTTGGCATAAACCAGCATCTGCAGTTCCTTTCTACACATCCCTGAAGAACATGGACAGGTGACGTTTCCGGTCGAGACTGTCTTTCAGACTCTGATCCGAAACATCACCTATCCACGTTCTCCAAAAGATGCTACCTGACCTGCTGAGTTACTCCAGCACTTTGTGTCATTTTGTGTATTAACCAGCATCTGCAGTTCTTTGTTTATGCTCCGTATCGGTAGAATCTGTTTGCTGATTATTTATTCCATTTATTTCCGCATGTTGGTTATAAAGTGTTCTTGCTCAGCTGGTTAAGGGATCAAGATAAAGACAAATAAATGTCGAGAGGATTAGGAATTGTGCTGATAAGAGCCTCCTTGATGGCTATCATGTGATGTAGATTGGGCCATCTGAGTGAACATTATCTGCAGACAGCTCGAGGTTCCCGCTTCCACCTCGCCCCCTATACAAATCTATCCGGATTCAAAGTCTAGTCTGGTACAAAGAGCAGTTGGTTAACATGCTCAAGTGTAAACTAATTTCCACTGAATTGTAAGTCTGTGGATGAGAGAGGAAACCTAGAGGAAGATATCAGAGAGAAAAAATCTTGGTGTCCTGCACTGAGCAAAATGTCTTAATGTTTTGCGCTCAGTCTAAGGAATAATTCTGAATGCAGACAGCACCTTACTTTTAAACTTATTTATATTCCATGCAGTTCTGAAATCTGTAACAGACCAGAACTTCAGTTGCATATTTATCATGTGCAGAGTTCCATGTATTTCCACACATTGGTGAACTCTTGCTCAGCTCATTAAGCTGGCACGGTGGTACAGCAGTAGAGTTGCTGCCTCACAGCACCAGAGACCCGGGTTCGATCCTGACTACGTGCTTGTTTGTACGTTCTCCACGTGACCTGCGCGGGTTTTCTCCGAGATCTTTGGTTTCCTCCCACATTCCAAACATGTACAGGTTTGTAGGTTAATTGGCTTGGTAAAATTGTAAATTGTCCCTAGTGTGTGTAGAATAGTGATAATGTGCAGGGATCGCTGGTCAGCACGGACTTGGTGGGCCGAAGGGCTGATATTTCCGCACTGTATCTCTAAACTAAACAAACAAATTTATAAATTGTAGGGCTGATAAATAACATTTGTACACTGAAATACAACTCTGTTAGAAAATACTCTGTGATCCCACTGTCTTCTAGTTGCACCACGGCGACTGGTTTGGTGGGAAGTCTGTTGGCCTGGTCATTCTGAAGGTGCAAGGCATCATTGTCCATGTTTACGTGACTCATGTAAGTGGAAGCTAAGTGTGAGGTGACTTAATAATAACTTAATCAAGATACCAGCTTTGGCACCTTGTCCTGCATGAAATTGTACACCCCTCTCTTAATCTTGACCTTGGCTGCCTTTTTGTGGCTTATTTCTGTGCCTGGGGTTGTGTTAATAATGTTCCTTTTTTCTGGCCTTGCCGTCATTTCAGCCCACGTTGCCACTTCTGGCTAGACTTGTTTCCTATCCCTTGTTATAGTGCTTGCCCGCTCTGTCTCTCCCACTCTGTCCTAACAGTACTCTTCCCCTATTGCTGCCCTCCATTTATTCTCTCCACCCCATGCTGTCTGAGCTCAGGCACGTTTCCACCCCTACCTTCCCTTGTCCACCTCACTAACCTCCTCCCCGTCCCATCCCTCCACTCTGACCTGGCTGCTGGTGTATAGGATGCCGCTGGAGGCTGAAAGCTGAACCGTCCCGAGTTCGGCATCAGAGCTGACTCTCTTCTCTCCCGCAGCTTCACGCAGAGTATTGCAGGGAAAAGGACGACTATCTCCCCCACCGTCTGCTTCAGTCTTGGGAGCTGGGGCAGTTCATACGGTAAGGAGCGCGCAAAGCCGGTGTCAGTGATCCTTGCCGGACAGTTCGGTGAACCCTTTCAAAACTTTTTTTTTTGTTTCCCAGCCACACAGGAAAAACAGCCGACGTCACAATCTTGGGTGGAGACCTGAACATGCATCCCAATGACCTGGGAAACCGGCTCTTGCAGTGCTACACGGGGATGAAGGACTCATTTGTGGAGACCAAAACGTTTGAAGTAAGCACTTCCGTAAACTTTGCGGTCTTATCTTTTCCACATCATCGGGATATTTGCATCCATTGAAGTGCTGTTTGAAACGTAGTGCTGCAGGAAGTTCAGCAGACATTTGTGCGCAGCGTGCACCACATTCAGCAGCTGGTCACGACCAGATTATCCTTTTGTGTTGTGGGATAAATATTAAGAGCATTTCTCCATCCTCCAACATCATTAAATTCCTCTGGAGAGGATGCAGTCCTCCACTAGTACAGCATTGGGGGAACATTTTTCTGTACTTTTTAGTTTCCCTCTCCCCTAACTCTCAGTCTGATGAAGGGTCTCGACCCCGAAACGTCCTTTTCTCCAGCGATGCTGCCTGACCCGCAGAGTTACTCTGGGATTTTGTGTCTCTCTTCAGTGTAAACCAGCATCTGCAGTTCCATCCTACACAATGGGAGAACCATCTTGAATTGAAGCATCATTTGAACCTCTAACCATGTAAAGATCAGGAACATTTCTGTGTTTCGGACAATTTACCTCCCCCGATTCCGGTTGCTTCACACCCAAGTGGTGAGAACCATCAGGAGAATGCTCTGGATGTTAAAATCACGTTCCAGATGTTTATAAATCATAGGAGCAGAATTAGGCCATTCAGCCCATCGAGTCTACACATCCATTCAATCATAGTTGATCTATCTTTGCCTCTCAACCCCATTCTCCTGCCTCTTTCTTGTACAGGCAGCAGACTGACATAACTGGTAGAGGTTCTCCCTCACAGCTCTGATGACCCGGGTTTATTCCTGCCTTTGACACCCTTACTAATCAAAAACCTGCTAATCTTTGCTTTAGAAATACCCAATGACTTTCCCTCCACTGCCATTGTGGCGCTGAATTCCACAGATTCGCCACCCTCTAGCTAAAGATATTCCAACTCCTCTCCTTTCTGAAGGCATAACGTTTTATTCTGAGGTTTATTCTATGCCCTCTGGTCCGAGACTCCCCCAGTGGTAACATCCCGGCCTGTTACTATTCGGTAAGTTTCAATGAAGTCCCCCTCATCCTTCTAAACTCCAGCGAATACAGGCCCAGAGCTGTTGAACACTCATCATATATTAACCCAATCATTCCTGGCAGAGCTTAACGTTGACGGTGTTATCTCGTCAGCAATTTGTAGCTTGTGTAGAGATCAGTAGATGTTGCTTTTAGCTCTTACAATAACAGGAACCCAACTACCTGCCAAAACAAAGTGGAGGAATGAGGCTTCTTTAGTTAGCTGAGACTCAATTTCTAGCACTGTTTTCTTTGAGATGGGGGATTCAAGTCTAGCTCGAAACATTAGTGACACTATATAGCGAAGAGTGAATATTGGGCTTGCTTATTTTGGATGAGAGATTAAACCAATAAAGCACAGCATTTCATAAAAAAGACACAAAGTGCTAGAATAAGTCAGCGGATCATGCAGCGTTTCTGGAGAGCACGGATAGGTGATGTTTCATGTCGGGACCCTTCTTCAGGCTGTTTGTTGAAGGATGGTGGGGGAAGGAACCTGGAAGAGGGTAGGGGCAGGACAAAGCCTGGCAGATGATAGAAACAAGGAGCTGCAGGTGTTGGTTTACCAAAAAAACTGCTGGAGTAACTCGGTGTGCCAAGCGGCATCCCTGGAAAACTTGGACAGGTAACATTTCGGGTTGGGGCCCTTCCCAAATGATGGGTGGACACAGGTTTGGGGAGGTTTTAATTGGCAGATGGTTGGACAAAGGCCAGTAATGAAAAGACGGGAGTGTGAGATAAGAACAGAAGAGGTGTGAATTGTGAAGCCAGAGGAAGGAATACTGTGGAAGGGGAGAAATGGATATGAATCCACTAGGGCACAGGGAGGAGAGAGGGAAAAGTAGGGGGGGGGGGGTCGTTTTTAGGTTAGTTACCTTAAATTGGAGAATTAAATGTTCCTCGTGACACCGTTTAATAATATTTTTTATTCATCCTACTAAAGTTGGTAACAATCTTTCTGCGTCTGGTATGGGCAGCAAATTGATATAGTTGGTAGAGCTGCTGCCTCACAGTTCCAGTGACGGGTTCATTTCTACCTTTCGGTGCTGTGTGTATAGTTTCCAAATTCTCCCTGTAACCCTGTGGGTTTCTTCCAGTTGCTCTGGTTTCCAATGAATGAATGAATGAATAGGTTTATTGGCCAAGTATGTACACATACAAGGAATTTGCCTTGGTGCTCCGCTCGCAAGTAACAACACGAAATACAGTAACAATTAAGAATGACACATACCCAAAGCAGAATGGATTATCTTCGGAACAACGGAAGATAGTCCAGAACTAAATGTGCTCCAAAAGAAATTAATAGACTATGGGTTAATAACTGGAAAAAAGTTAATCCTAAAATTCTGGAAAAACGCTCCAATACCAACTATAAACATGTGGATTTCAAATATGTTCGAAACATTACACATAGAAGAGATAAGACTCCTCCTGGCAGGTAAACCAGATCACTTCCACCTGACGTGGTCTGCATTTATAGAATTATTACAAGTATAGGGTGCAAAAGTACTTTAAAAAAAAACTGAGGTCAGGTAAAGGGGGATGAAAGCTGGAGAGTTGGTATATCCCATTTGTGTGATGCAAATGCGTGATATTTGTTTTTCTCTTTTCCCTCTTTCTCTTTTTTCTTCTTTTTTAGGTTCTATTTCTTAATTCTTTTTTTTTTTTAATTTCTTTCTTATAGGGTCTTTGTTCTTTTTTGTTGTCACGTTTTTTACACTTTCACTTTTTTCCTTCACTTTCTCCTTTCTCTCAATCTCATCCTTTCCCTTTATTATTGTAAAAAATGACGGAGTACATTAATTGTAATAAGATATACGTGACGAGTACTAATGTAATTGGTTGTAATGTAATGTACTTCTAATAAATAAAAATTTAAAAAAATAATAATAATAATAATAAAGAATGACACATAAAACATTAATAACAAAACATTACAGTTTAAACATGTAAATGGAATAGGATACCAGAGCAAAATGAGGCTGCAGACTTTTGGTTGTTGAGTAGAGCTACTGCTCGTGGGGAAAAAACAGTTTTTATGTCTGGCTGTGGTGGCTTTGACAGTCCGGAGTCGCCTCCCAGACGGAAGTGCTTCAAAGAGTTTGTGGCCAGGGAGGGAGGGGTCAGAGATGATCTTACCCGCTCGCTTCCTGACCCTTTCAGTGTACAGTTCGTCAAGGGGGGGGGAATTTGCAGCCAACAACTTTCTCAGCTGATCGGACGATTCGCTGCAGCCTCCGGATTTCCTGCTTGGTGGCTGAGCCAAACCAGACTATGATGGAGAAGGTGAGGACAGACTCTATGATGGCTGTATAAAACTGGACCATCATTGCCTGTGGCAGATTGTGTTTCCGCAGCTCCTGCAGGAAGTACATCCTCGGTTGGGCCTTTTTGACTGTGGAGTCAATGGTGCCCCCCCCCCCATTTCAGGTCCCTGGAGTTGATGGTTCCAAGGACCTTAAAAACATCCCAAAGTTGTGTTTGATATTAATTGGTCACTGTAAATTGGTGCTAGTGTAGATTTTCGGGAGAGAGGACGAGGGTGAATTGCAGGAAAGTTAGAGAGAATAAAAATATGTTACAGTAGAATTGGTGTAATGGATGCTTGGTACACACTCATTAGGCCAAAGATCTGTTTCTTCTGTATATCTCACTTAATCCTGTTATATCCCAGCACACATTGACAGACTCACAGACTGACTCTCAGTCTGAAGAAGGGTCTCGACCCAAAATGTCGCCCATTCTTGCCCTCCAGCGATGCTGTCTGTCCCGCTAGGTTTTGTGAATATCTTGGGTGTAAACCAGCATTGGCGTTTCCTCCCTATACACTGTACTCCTCACAACTTGGTGTACAACTTGAGTTGAGTTTAGTTTATTGTCACATAGAAACATAGAAACATAGAAAGTAGATGCGAGAGTAGACCACCAGGCCCATCGAGCCCGCACCGCCATTCGCTCATGGCTGAACACTAAACAGACACCCTTACCCACAAACAGTAGACACAAGACACAGAACACAAGACACTACCCTCCCCTTTATATCGCTATCACCCCTCTCCACCCCAAGAACCGCGTGATCTCCTGGGGGAGGCAAAAAACCGGATAAAAACCCAGGTCCAATTCGGGAAAAAAATCTGGGAAATTCCTCTCCGACCCCAATCCAGGCGATCGACACTTGTCCAGGAGATCACTCAGGTCTTACTATACTAACCATACCTAGGTCCATATCCCTGCCCTCTCCCCGTAGCCCCTTATCCCCTTGGCAGCTAAAAAACCATCTATTTTAGACTTAAATATATTTAATGTTTCTGCTTCCACTGCTCCCTGGGGCAGTGAATTCCATAAATTAACCACCCTCTGGGTGAAGAAGTTCTTCCTCATCTCAGTTTTAAAAGAGCCCCCTCTTATTCTACAACTATGTCCCCGAGGTACAGTGAAAAGCTGTTGTTGAAAGCGGAAAGACGATCCATGATTGCAACCGAGCCACCCAGAGTGTACAGATACATGATAAAGGGAATAACGAGAGTCTCCAATGAGGTAGATAGCAGTTCAGGATCGCTCTCAAGTTGGTGATAGGATGGTCCAGTTGCCTGATAACAGCTGGGAAGAAATTGTCCCTGAATCTGGAGGTGTGTGTTTTTACACCACTAAACCTTTTGCCTGATGGGGTATAACATTTTTTTTCCCATCAGTAAACCATTATACAATATACCTGGTCCCTTCAAAACAATTATTGGAAATAGGTGAAGCTTAACATAACTGCCAACGGTTAGTTTGCCAACCTGAAAATCCTGTTTTTCTCTACCCTCTGTTTCAGTTAACATATCCTATATCCATGAATAAATATTACCTTCAATTACTGGCTTGTACAATAAAAACTTCTGTGCCACCTCATCAAATGGCTTTTGGAAATACAATTATCTTGCATTCAGGTCTGATGAAGGGTCTCGACCCAAAACGTCACCTATTCCCTTTTCTCCAGAGATGCTGCCTGACCCGCTGAGTTACTCCAGCTTTTTGTGTCTGTCTTCGGTTTAGACCAGTCCCTCCCTACACACCGAACCACATATTTTAATGTGCGGATAGGATCTCTGTGTCAGAATTCTGCTGAAGGTTCCCTGCTGAAATATTGTTTCTGCCCTGGTATGGAGCCCGACGTGCTGTCTGTATCAGTGCACACCATGCGAATGAGAGCTTGTTGTTCAAAGCTAGACCCATGACCCTTTCTCATTCCCATTCTACTGGTGGTTAACATGGGCAATGAGGGTCAACGTAAATAACCAAATGTTGATTGACCTTGATATGGTTTATTCCACTTTATCAATAGATATATTGGCAAGCACCCCTGCCCCCCCCCCCTCCCTTCCTCCGCTATCCCCACAGACTAGGGACTATTTACACTTATACCAGGCCAATTAACCTACAAACCTGTACGTCTTTGGAATGTGGGATGAAACAAAAGATCTTCGAGAAATCCTACAAGGTCACGGGGAGAACATACAAACTCCGTACAGACAGCACCCGTAGTCAGGATCGGATGGAACAGAGGTCTCCAGGTGCTGTAAGGCAGCAATTTTACCGCTGCGCCACCGTGCCGCTCTATTCTGTGGTCCCTTCCTGTTTTTTCTTTATCTTTCCCCCCTCCCCTCCACCCTCCAATACAAAGCTGCGTTGCCTGTACATGCATCAAGAAGAGCGTTGAAAAACAAATGTTTATTTTGTAAGAACAAGTTTTATTCTGCATTTTAAAGGTTTGGGTAATGATTACTGAATTCTGTACGATTGAATTTCTGTTACTCGAACATAGGGTTGCCAACTTTCTCACTCCCAAATAAGGGACAAATTCCCGAGGGCAATTCGTTGACCGACTCGGCCGTGGCTGGGTGAATGATGGGCTGGCCTGGTGCAGGACTGCACATAAAACCCAGCCGGCGGGCCAGCTGAGGAGTCTTGGCCCGCGCGACGGCGGTGCGCAACATCGCACGTAAAGTCCGGCACCCCATCCAACTCGTGAACCAATGACCAGCTAAGAAGGAGGGGTGGTGGTGTCGGCGGTAAGCGAAGGTCCGAAGGTCGGACAGCTGGCCGGGCTGCCGACTGACGGGGCCACGGGCAAGGCGCTGCTGCTGCACTCCATGGGCTGCTCTACGTCGGGACGGGTGAGGCGATGCCGGACACGGCGCTCCGACCCGACAGTCCCCTCGACCCGAGTAACAGCAGTCAAATACGGGACAAACCAATTTAGCCCAATATACGGGATGTCCCGGCTAATACGCAACAGTTGGCAACCATACTCGAACAGCTGTAAGGCAGGGGTCGGCTGTGATAACAGTTGACTAGGTAATTGTCAGATCCTGATTTGTGTCCCAGGATGAGCTGTTTGTGGAAGTGAAACCAGCAGACAAAGTTTAATTACCTCTGGTTAAAAGCTCTTTATGGTATTGATTAACCTTCACTGCAATTGGGTTCACTCACCCCTAGATTTTTGTTTACTTGCAGCAACTTAATTGCTGTTTGTCATTTAATACCCATGTTCCATTTTCCACACAGCTCCCTGAGTACGGAGGTGAGGAAGGGGGGAGGGGATCCTGTTTCATTGAGATGCTTCCCAGCATTTTGATGTTAACCCAGGACTCTGGCGCTATGAGACACCAGCTCTACCAGCTGCACCACTGTGCCAGCCTCATTGATACAGATATGGATTATGTGCAGGCAGATAAGAGTTGATCTTGACATCGTGTTCGGCACAGGCAATGTGGGCTGAAGGGCCTGCTTCTGGGGTGTACTAAAATGGGGTACAGGGCCTACATAATTGAGATTGAGAACAAGCGTATCCTAAAGATGTTTCCTCTGGGTGCTCCAGTTTTCTCCCACATCCCAAAGACGTGCAGGTTTGTAGGTTAATTGGCCTCTGTGAATTGCCCCTAGTGTGTAGGGATTGGATGCGAATGTGGGTCTAACGTACAACATATGTGAATGGGTGATCGATGCTCAGCATGGACTTGATGGGCTGAAGGGCCTGTTTCCATGCTGTAACGTACAATCAATCCCTCCATTGTCTTGGCTGAGGATCACCTCAGAACTTTTTTTTTAAATCCTGCCGTGTAACTTCAGTTCTTTGCAGTCCATTTTAAAAATAATGCAGCATCAAAGCTTCATTGGGAGTACCAATAGTTATGAGTGTAGACACAAGTTGCTGGAGTAACTCAGCGGATCAGGCAGCATTTCTGGAGAAAAAGGAATAGGTGACTTTTTGGATCGGAACCCTACTGAAGAGATTTTGTGGTGGAGCAGCCAAAATGTGTAGGAAGGGACTGCGGATGTTGGTTTATACCGAAGATAGACACAAAGTGCTGGAGTCACTCAGCGGGTTCGGGGCAGCTTCTCTGGTGAAAAGGAATAGGTGACGTTTTGTGTCTGGACCCTTCAGTTACGTGTATGCTGTGTTTCCCACAGGGCTCTGAAGGAGGTTGCACCCTGCAGGCTCAGAACTGCTACGCCACCGTTTGGGATTGTCCTTCGTTTCCCTCGGGCATTCGCATTGACTACGTTCTCTACAAGGTGAGGAGTTTGAAACTTGGAAAGCAAATTGGAAGAGGTGCTTTGAAACTGGACGAATGAGTTCCACAATAGACAATAGGTGCAGGAGTAGGGCATTTGGCCCTTCGAGCCAGCACCACCATTCAATGTGATCATGGCTGATCATCCCCAATCAGTACCCCGTTCCTGCCTTCTCCCCATATCCCCTGACTCCGCTATTTTTAAGAGCCCTATCTAGCTCTCTCTTGAAAGCATCCAGTGAACCTGCCTCCACCACCCTCTGAGGCAGAGAATTCCACACACTCACCACTCTCTGTGAGAAAAAGTGTTTCCTCGTCTCCGTTCTAAATGGCTTACTCCTTATTCTTAAACTGTGGCCCCTGGTTCTGGACTCCCCCAACATCGGGAACATGTTTCCTGCCTCTAGCGTGTCCAAGCCCTTAACAATCTTATATGTTTCAATGAGATTCCCTCTCATCCTTCTAAACTCCAGAGTGTACAATCCCAGCCGGCTCCATTCTCTCAGCATATGACAGTCCCGCCATCCCGGGAATTAACCTTGTAAACCTACGCTGCACTCCCCCAATAGCAAGAATGTCCTTCCTCAAATTAGGGGACCAAAACTGCACACAATACTCCAGGTGTGGTCTCACTGGGGCTCTTAAATTCCGAAATTTAAGGTGTCAAATAATTAAAACGATGTGTCTTTCGGCCACTGTAGGGATCGAGGGGGTTCCCTGTGATATGTGAGCACTTGATGACCACAAGTGGTACGGCTCCAGGGAAAAACATTCCATATTCAGACCATGAAGCTGTGTGCGCCACGCTGAGTGTGCAGAAAGATGAGGGCGCTGCCACTGGGGTGAAACGCGAAGAAGGTGAGTTATTTCCCACTACTGCAGTGGAACATATATACAGTGGCTTGCAAAAGTTTTCATACCCCTTGAACTTTTCCACATTTTGTCACGTTACAACCACAAACGTAAATGTATTTTATTGGGATTTTATGTGATAGACCAACACAAAGTGGTGCATAATTGTGAAGTGGAAGGAAAATGATACATGGTTTTCAAATTTTTTTACAAATAAAAAACTGAAAAGTGTTGTGTGCAAAAGTATTCAGCCCCTCCTGAGTCAATACTTTGTAGAACCACCTTTCGCTGCAATTACAGCTGCAAGTCTTTTGGGGTATGTCTCTACCAGCTTTGCATATCTAGAGACTGAAATTTTTGCCCATTCTTCTTTGCAAAATAGCTCAAGCTCAGTCAGATTGGATGGAGAGCGTCTGTGAACAGCAATTTTCAAGTCTTGCCAGAGATTCTCAATTGGATTTAGGTCTGGACTTTGACTGGGCCATTCTAACACATGAATATGCTTTGATCTAAACCATTCCATTGTAGCTCTGGCTGTATGTTTAGGGTCGTTGTCCTGCTGGAAGGTGAACCTCCCGCCCCAGTCTCAAGTCTTTTGCAGACTCTAACAGGTTTTCTTCCAAGATTGCCCTGTATTTGGCTCCATCCATCTTCCCATCAGCTCTGACCAGCTTCCCTGTCCCTGCTGAAGAAAAGCATCCCCACAGCGTGATGCTGCCACCACCATGTTTCACAGTGGGGATGGTGTGTTCAGGGTGATGTGCAGTGTTAGGTTTCCGCCACACATAGCGTTTTGCATTTAGGCCAAAAACTTCAATTTTGGTCTCATCTGACCAGAGCACCTTGCTCCACATGTTTGCTGTGTCCCCCACATGGCTTGTGGCAAACTGCAAACGGGACTTCTTATGGCTTTTTTTCAACAATGGCTTTCTTCTTGCCACTCTTCCATAAAGGCCCGATTTGTGGAGTGCACGACTAATAGTTGTCCTGTGGACAGATTCTCCCACCTGAGCTGTGGATCTCTGCAGCTCCTCCAGAGTTACCATGGGCCTCTTGGCTGCTTCTCTGATCAATGCTCTCCTTGCCCGGCCTGTCAGTTTAGGTGGACGGCCATGTCTTGGTAGGTTTGCAGTTGTGCCATACTCTTTCCATTTTCGGATGATGGATTGAACAGTGCTCCGTGAGATGTTCAAAGCTTGGGATATTTTTTTTATAACCTAACCCTGCTTTAAACTTCTCCACAACTTTATCCCTGACCTGTCTGGTGTGTTCCTTGGGCTTCATGATGCTGTTTGTTCACTAATGTTCTCTAACAAACCTCTGAGGCTTTCACAGAACAGCTGTATTTATACTGAGATTAGATTACACACAAGTGGACTCTATTTACTAATTAGGTGACTTCTGAAGGCAATTGGTTGCACTGGATTTTATTTAGGGGTATCAGAGTAAAGGGGGCTGAGTACTTTTGCACGCGACACTTTTCAGTTATTTATTTGTAAAAAAATTTGAAAACCATGTATCATTTTCCTTCCACTTCACAATTATGCACCACTTTGTGTTGGTCTATCACATAAAATCCCAATAAAATACATTTACGTTTGTGGTTGTAACGTGACAAAATGTGGAAAAGTTCAAGGGGTATGAATACTTCTGCAAGCCACTGTATATAGCTCTCGTTTCATGTCAACACAAGGAACTGCAGATGTTGGCATCTTGAGGAAAACGCACAGCGCTGGAGGAACTCAGCAGGGTCAGTCAGCATCTGTGGAGGGAATGGACAGGTGGCGTTTCAGGTCGGCTCCCTTCTTCAGACTGATGGTGGCAGGGAGGAGAGAGGTTAGGGCATGACAAAGCCAGGCAAGTGACGGGTAGAGAGAAAATGCTGGAGTAGTTCAGCGGGTTACTCCAGCATTTTGTTTCTTTCCTTGGTAAACGCCTGCAGTTCCTTGTGTCAACAAATGGCAGGTAGACATAGGTGAGGGGAGGTTTGACTGGAGGTTTGATATGCTCTTTATTCTGGAAGTGCACAGACTGAGATAAAACTGGATGGGGGAATAGTTGGAGAATTCAAGCAAGAAAGGGTGCAGAGAAGACTTTCAAGGATGTTGCCAGGACTCGAGGGCCTGAGCTATAGTGCAGGTTGAGCAGGTTAGGACTATTCCTTGGAGCACAGGAGGATGAGAGGTGAGTTTGTACTGGTGTACAAAATCGTGAGAGGAATAGCTCAGGTGCACAGTGTGTTTTGCCCAGTCGGGGAATTGAGAACCAGAGGACATGGGTTTAAGGTGAGGGGGGGGGAGATTTATTAGGAATCTGAAGGGTAACTTTTTCATGCAAAAGGTGGTAGATGTATGGAGCGAGCCGCCGGAGGAAGTAGTTGAGGCGGGGACTATCTCAACGTTTAAGAAACATTTAGACAGGTACATGGATAGGATGGGTTTAGGGGGATATGGGCCATATGCATTCAGGTGGGACTAGTGTAGATGGGGCATGTTGGCCAGTGTGGGCAAGTTGGGGCAAAAGGCCTGCTTCCACACTGTAAGACACTATAACTGCACAATAGGAAATAGATTGGATAATGGCAGAGGGAATGCTGCCATTGTGAGATAGTCCAGCACTAGAGTCCGTCAATGTAAAATAGTCATTTAGCAAATTAAAAGAATAAACTTTAGTTGCTGCAATGTATAATTAAAAGAAAGGAAAAACTCAGGATATCATAAATTGCTTCACACCTTTTGAAGTGCAATCACTATGACAATGAAGGAAACGTGAGAGCCTGTCTGATGTGCTGCGTTGTTTAAGGGATACATTCATTCCCACAACTCTAAGCAGGGCCTATAAAGTCCATAGCAAAACGTTGATGCACACTGCATGGAAACAGACCCTTCAGCCCAACTCATCCATGCTGACCCCATGATACCAAGCTTGTCGCATTTGACCCTCTGAGCCTTTCCTCTCCATGAACCACGTCTCTTCAATGTCGTGATTGTACCTGTCTCAACTAGTTTCTCTGGGCATCTCGTTCCATATTCCCACCACCCTTCCCCTCTTCTTTCCCCCTGTTATCAGGATCTTCTGAATGATCCTTCCATGAACTGGGGACTAAGAAGGAGAACATGCAAATAGGCAAGAACAGGGCACTGATTGTGGATGATCAGCCATGATCACAGTGAATGGCGGTGCTGGCTCGAACGGCCAAATGGCCTACTCCTGCACCTATTGTCTATTGTCTGTTGTCTAACTCCACACAGACAGCACCTGAGGTCAGGATCGATCCCGGGTCCCTGGCGCTGTGACGCAGCAGCTCTACCAGCTGAGCCACTGTGCCGACCAAGTATACGTTGTTGTTGTGTATCACAAGAGCCCTTCTATCTGCGATTAATAATTCTAAGTTTTATGATCCACTTTCCCTTTGTTTCTCTGCTCCCCCCAAAGTACTCCTTGCGTTGTTTTGTTGCAGAGACGAACCCACAGCTGGTGGACATCCTGAACGAAGCTCGGGCAGAAGTGAAGATTGGCATTCACGGGGCAGAGAAGATACGCTACTCCTCTGGCAGGATGGCCGTCCTGGGATTTGTCTTGCTGCTGCTCGAAGTCGTCATGGCGATCATACCACTGGTCACCACCACCGCTGAGAACTCCTTCCCTAAGGTCTCCTTCTACATCCTGGGCATGGTGGCATTTGCCGTGACGTTGCTGGCTGGAATCCTGTACGTATTTCATACGATTGAGGTGAAAATGTTGCAAGGAACGGAGGACCAAATGCGGAATACCATCCAGGCTCTGCAAGAGCAGCTGGGGGAGTGATGCCCTCGTGTGGGAGCTGGGTCAGACCACACTGTGTTTCAGCCAGAGACTGATCAGATCTGACATGCGCAAACTATAGTGAATGCAGTTCTAAATGTTATTGCGCGATGGCAGCCCTGCATGTTAGCCTTGAGAATCCATGTTGTCAAATACACTCCAGGCAGCTGTACAGTTCCATAGAGACTGGCATGTGGGGGATAATGTTGTGTGCTTCATCATAATGGGATGATATTTCGTGCACACATTTCCTTCTATCTTAGCCTCATGATCACGTGCTTACCTCTCACTTTCTCTAGTACCGCTTAACATTGTCTGGCTAATCTTGGAGACACTTCATTCAACTCTTCAGCCTGTGCCCGAATTGTGGTTGGCACCTAGGGTCAATCTAAAAGCAGGAATGTTTGGAGTTTGGGAAAGGTTGGGGTGGGGGGGGGGGTCTCCCTGCTTCCAGCCAAACCCTTTGCTTCCTGAAACCAGGATCTAAGAGAATTAATTCCCTCTGCAGATAAGCAAGACATGTAATCATTCCCAAGAAAACTAGTTCAGATCCCCACCATGGCATTTTGAGAATTTAAATTGTGGACATCTAACAAGAATTAAGCTGGTGTAAAAATGACCACAAAATGGCTGGATAGTTTGGAGCATATTCTGTAGTGAAAGAAGCCGGAATACTGTACCAGACTGAGTCCAGTGTGATGGACTCGTCATGGGGTCTGAAGTTGCCTGGTAACCCGCCCAGTTCTGTGAAACAGTTGCAAAGAAATTGAATCTTTGCCGTCCTCTCTGAGAATTGTGAATGGGAAATAAAAGGTGCCTTCGTCAGAGATGACTGAGAAAATAGATGTGCGTACTAAGGTGTTGCCTGGAAGTTTAAATTTCGACTGCGACAATGATGGCGAAACGCGACTTCCAATCTTGAAATAGATATCACGAGGGGTGAGTCATAACATTTATCCCCCTCATTGGAGATGACAGGAGGGATTGTACACACAAAGTTACTTCTTGCAATGCAAGGAGTCTTCTCTCACAGTGGTCTAACTGGCCGAGGACTACTTTCCAAGCCTGCCCATCCAGGGTCTAGCGGAAAAGGTTGTGCATTTAAGGACCAAACGCAGCTTGGCTAAAGATCCCAAATTAACCAAAAGAAGTAACTCCAACAGGATTGGAGACAGCATCTCTGGAGAAAATGAATAGGTGACGTTTGGGGGCGAGACCCTTCTTTAGACTGAGAGTCGGGGGAAAGGGAAACGAGAGATATGGACGGTGATATAGATCAAATGAATAAAAGACGTGCAAAAAAGTAATAATGATGAAGGAAACGGGCCATTGTTAGCTGTGGGCTAGGTGAAAACAAGTTATACAGACGATGAAACTCACTAGGACGACAGTGAAACTAGTACAATGGTTAGGGTGGGGGAGGGACGGAGAGAGAGGGGGATGCACAGGTTACTTGAAGTTGGAGCAATCAATATTCATACCGCTGGGTTGTAAGCTGCCCAAGCAAAATATGTGATGGTGTTCATCCAATTTGCATTGGGTATGACTCTGACAATGGAGGAGGCCCAGGACAGAAAGGTCAGTATGGGACGGGGAGTTAGTGTTTGGCAACCGGGAGATCACGTTGGCCCAGGTGGACTGAGCGTTGGCTAAAGATCTGTTGACTTTGTTCCCTCCAGTGGACCATGTATAATTGGTCACAAAGTTGGCCGCTCCCCACTGCATTTACAAAGTACCATTGATCCATTGGTCTGCAGTGACTTTTAAGCATCTTCAAAACGGCTAAACAAAATAACTGATTTAAAATATGACAGAAATTGATATCTAAATTATTTCATTAAAAATGGGTTTGTTGAGGCCCAGGCTTAGTCTCCAGTCACATTCTTAATCCAGTGTGTTTGCATCAATTTAGTCTGATTTCTGATTTAGAGTTGACTAGTTTTCTTAGACACTTATTCCACGTGTCACCTATTCTGGGAGGAAAGGAAATCTGCTTCATGTCCCAAACCTTAAATGAGAAGAAGGGTCCTGATCTGAAATGTCACCTGTCTCTTCCCTCCCCAGCTGCTTCCTGACTTGCTGAGTTCCTCCAGCACTTTGTGTTTTATTTCGAGTAATGTTAGAAAGAGTCTCTTAAATGGAAGCATGGAAATCAAACTACTTTTCCCACACAAGCTGAAAACCATAAAGGTGAATTTGGCACTTCTTTGTTAAGTAAACCAATCACAAGAATGAAACCACCATGGTTCAAAATTTAGGTGCAAATCGGCCATGATCTATTTAAATGGCAGAATAAGTTTGCTAGAACTGAATGACTTATCCTGCCCTTGCAATTTAGTTCAACAGAGCTTAACACGAATTCCCTGTTTCTACAAATGCTCACTTTACAACTGTACTACAGTCGTTTGAAAATATCTCAGCAGCCTGGCATCTGTTATAAAGATAATGAATCATTAGCTCACCAAGCCATTGTATGGGCCATTGTCAAGCCAGTTCTGTCTTTGACATTCCTGTTAAAGCTTTGATTGCACTTAATGATGACTCTGCCTAACGTAGACTCAACTTTAAGAAGATATGCTGAGTATAAATAGAACCTTTTATTTGCACAAAGCTGCTTCCATTGGGAATCGCCAGCCATTGAGTTTTCCAACTAGACATCTGCTTGATAACCTTGTATTTTCGCCACATTACAGTGCGATTGATGGAGAGATTGAAATAAAAGATCTGTGGAAGTTTCTGCTTAGTTGGGACCACAGTCTTGAATAATTATAGAGACAAAGTGCAGGAATAACTTAGCAGGTTAGGCAGCATCTCTGGAGAAAAAGGATGGGTGACGTTTCAGGTCGGGACCCTTCTTAGACAGCTATTGTTTTTTGTTTTTATTCTGCAGTCTGAAGAAGGGTCCCTATCCTTTTACTCCAGAAATGCTGACTGACCCACTGAGTTACTCCAGCACGTTGTGTCTATCTTTGGTATAAATCAGCATCTGCAGTTCCTTGTACCGGACAGTCTGAGGAAAGGTCTCGACCCGAAACGTCACCTATTCCTTTTCTCCAGCGGTGCTGTCTGACCCGCTGAGTTACCCCAGCTTTTTGTGTCTATCTGCAGTTCCTTGTTTCTACATCTCGTCTTGAATAATTGTTTGATCAACAGAAAACATTCATTTTAAAACACACGAGAGCCAAGTGGACTAATGCCCGTAAAACAAAGCTCATTTTTGGTTGGGCTGAGGTTTGGAAGGAGAGCAGAATAAAGGGAGATCGCACTCTTTGTGACCTTGAGATATTATCAGCCACTTTATAGCCCTTGATGTGCAGTCACATTTGTTACATGGGGATGAGCTGAGCCCTATTGCGTAGACTTACTGCTAACTTTATGTGATCATTCCAAGAGTACAGTGAAAATGGATTTGGTGCCTTTGAAAATATGTGCTTCAGTCTGAATTGTTGCCCAAGCTGGGTCTTAAGAGCTGGGAGGGGTGAACGGAGAGTGGGGCGAGCTGATAGAAGTATTCCAGGTTGTGAGGGGGCATAGAAAGGCTGGACAGTGAGGGGGGGGGGGAGGGGAGAACAATCAGCCAGAGGGTAACTCAGCGGGTCAGGCAGCATCTCTGGAGAACATGGACAGGTACAAAGTGCTGGAGTAACTCAGCGGGTCAGGCAGCATCTCTGGAGAACATGGGTACGCGACGTGTCAGGTCGGGACCCTTTTTCCCGTTTCTTGAAGGATCCCAACACAAAATGTCACCTATCCATGTTCACCAGTGATGTAGCCTGACTCTTTGAGTTACTCCAGCACCATGTTCTTTTGTGTAAACCAGCAGCTGCAGTCCCTTGTTTCTTCAACACCCAGTGAGTGTTTGCTATCTGGGATACACAGCTAAAGAAGGTGGTAGAGGGAGGTACTCTGTCAACATTTAAAATGTAAGGTACACAAAAATGCTGGAGAAACTCAGCGGGTGCAGCAGCATCTATGGAGCGAAGGAAATAGGTAACGTTTCGGGCCGAAACCCTTCTTCAGACACATTTAAAATGTGTCTGGATGGGCACTTGAACAACCAGGCTTACAAAGCTATGGACCGAGTGGTAGTGAATGGAATTAGCATGGGTGTATGATGGTTGCCATGGGCTTGGTGGCCGAAAGATCTGTTTCTATGCTGTGTGTCTTGGATCCTAATTATGGATTAGTCACTCTGCACAAATTTTGACCTGCCATTCTTTTGGTGGATGTGGTCAGGGAGAAATTTCTCACTGTTTTGAAAATCTGCTTTTCATTTTCCCTGCCAAAATGAACACTTTCACAATTTCCTCATAAAGTTCCAATGGCCGTATCTTGATTCATTCACTTCACCTCTTTAGACCCCGTTTGCAGCCTCATCATTGTCGCCTTATCTTTGCAAAATCATAGGTTTATGATAGGAGCAGAATTAGGCCATTCGGCCCATCAAGTCTACTCCACCATTCAATCATGGCTGATCTATCCCTCTAACCCTATTCACCTGCCTTCTCCCCATAACCCCTGACCCCTTTACTATTCAAGAATATGTCAATTTCCTCCTTAAAAATATCCATTGACTTGGCATCCACAGCCGTCTGTTGCAGAATTCCACAGATTCACCACCCTCTGACTAAAGAAATTCCTCTTTGTCTCCTTTCTAAAGGTACATCCTTTTATTCTGAGGCTGTGACCTCTGGTCCTAGACTCTCTCACGAGTGGAAACATCCTCTCCACAACCACTGTATTCAGGCTTTTCATTATTCGATAAGTATCAATGAGGTTCCCCCTCATCCTTCTAAACTTCTGAAAGTTTAGCAGCCATATATTTCTGTAACTTTATCCAGGTGATGCGGTTTGGTGCCAACCAGAATAAGTATTACATATGTCTGCTGTTTGTTTCTTGATAGCCAGCTAATCTTATATAACCGCCATTTTGTTAGCTTTATGAATGAATATGAATACATTTTATTAGCCAAGTATGTATACATACAAGGAATTTGCCTTGGTGCTTTGCTCGCAAGTAACAACACGATATACAGTAGACTATTAAAAAGAAAACATTATAATTTAAACATGTGAAGAATGAAATAAAATACCAGAGCAAAAGGAAGCTACAGACTTTTGGCTGTTGAGTAGAGCTGCTGCTTGTGGTAAAAAAAGCTGTTTTTATGTCTGGCTGTGGCGGCTTTGACAGTCCAGAGTTGCATTCCAGTGGGAAGTGCTTCAAGGAGTTTGTGGCCAGGGTGAGAGGGGTCAGAGATGATCTTACCCGCTCACTTCCTAGCCCTTGCAGTGTACAGCTCGTCGTTGCGGGGGGAAGATTGCAGCCAACAACCTTCTCGGCTGATCGACAAGCTTTTAAAGTGTAGTAGAGAGAAAGCTGTCATCAAAGTACAATTATGAATAAACCTTGATTGAAAGGAGAAATTTGCAGATTCTCAGACCTCTGATCGTTCAGGGAAATTGTAATCGATATATTTATAGCCATAATAATTTCACAGCTCACAACAAAAGATATGTGGGACTTAGAGGAGACCTCAAAGTACTGCTTACCGAATTGATAGTGATTTAGCACTGGTTTAACAAGAATCTGGTTATCCTATGGATCATGACCAGTACTGTGCCACCCACAGATCACCCATTGTGCCACCAGGATTGCTGTCCTACACAATATTTCCTGTCGATTGATCTTTGGGCATTGACTACCTAACGCTGCCATACTTGCAGTACAAGTCTTCCCCACACCCAGTTCCAAGGAAGTAGATGCCTGGTCAATAACGCTAAACATGCTTTATATTCATGTTAGCATGTCATATGATAAGTTCATATGTTCTAGGAGCAGAATGAGGCCATTCGACCCAACAAGTCTACTCTACCATTCAATCATGGCTGATCTATCTTTCCCTCTCAACCCCATTCTCCTGCCTTCTTCCCATAACCACTGGCATCTTTACTAATCAAGAATCTGTCAATCTCTGCCTTACAAATATCTATTGACTTGGCCTCCAAGGCCGTCTGTGGCAATTAATTCCACAGGTTCACCAACTTCCGACTAAAGGAATTTCTTCTCTAAAAGTATGTCCTTTCATTCTGAGGCTATGGCCTCTGGTCCTAGACTCTCCCACTTGTGGAAACAACATCTCCACATTCACTCTATCCAGGCCTTTCACTATTGGGTAAGTTTCAATGAGGTCCCCACCCCCTCATGACACTCTGTCTCTGAATTCATCAATTGACTTCAATGGAATAAATTGCAACGGCTGAATATAACACAATGCCATGAATTTCTAGCTGAGAACCGGGTACATGTTTCTGGTTTGTGATGCCTTTTGCAAGCAAGTTGGGTTGTAGCATTAGTTTATTGTCACGTGTACCGAGGTACAGTGAAAAGCTTTTCTTGGCCATTGCTTCAATATGAGCAGTCCAGGACAAGTCACTGGAGATAATTACTCCGAGGACTTTGAAGCTTTCCACCATCTCTACTTCAGCGCCGTCAATGCCGACAACCGGGCTTCCTGAAGTCGATCGTTATTTCCTTTGTCCTGCTGAAATTGGGAGAGAGGTTGTCATCTTGACACCAGGTCACGAGGTTGTCAGTCTCCTTCCTGTACTCCATCTCGTCATTATTTGATATCCGGCCCATTCTGGTGGTGTCTTATGCGAATTTGTAAATGGAATTGGATTTGTACTTGGCTGCACAAATGTATATGGAGTGAAAGAGGCTACACATTGCAACTTCAGAAGTTCTTCATTGCTAAGAGATTGGGGCAGCGTGAGATTTTGTCACTCTGGGAATGTGGCTGGGAAAGTGGGATAGCTCTATGGAAAGTTTACAACTTTTGGCTTTTTTTTCCACGCACTCATCGGCTTTACTAGGGCTGTCTTGGAGTGTTAAAAACCCACCTGCATTATCAAGATGGTTGCTATCTTCTCGTGTGTTAAGTCGTAAGCATTTGCCGTATTGCAATACACAATGCTTCAACAAATGGAAGTAAATATTAATTGCCACATGTTTACATACAGAACAATTTTGTACATGCAATGAATCAGACAGTGTGGGATTATAATTTAATTCTGTTGAAGATGGACATTAGAGTGACCATTTCCACATTGGACCACTTGAATGATGGAAGAAATATTATTTTCAGTAATGTGTTTTTTTTAAACCCAGGGTGTGAAATTCTGGACACTTAAAGCAAATGTTGAAAATGTAAATGGGTCTCATGGATTGAGCCCCCCCCCCCCCCCCACAAATCAGGATGTAAAGAAATGATGCCCCAGTAACTAAACCCTGAGCAAGTGAAGAAGGTTCCTGCAATGAATTTTTTGCCCCACACAGAAGAGGTTAATAAAAGGTAGATAGACACGAAATGCTGGAGTAACTGAGTGGGACAGGCAGCATCTCTGGAGAGGAGGAATGGGTGACGTTTCGGGTATAAAACGTGCAAGATTGTAAACTGGTCTGACTTCCCCTCTTAGTCCCCAACCGTCCAACTGGCACAGACATTGTCATTTAGCTCCGTGAGCTTTACCTCCCTCGAATTCTTTCACGTTCGGGAGTCGCTTTAATGTTCTATAAGTTTTAGAAATCGAATTAGGACATTTGTCGCATCAAGTCTACATCGGCCTGGCCTCCACAGCTGTCTGTGGCAATGAATTCCACAGATTCACCACCCACTGACTAAAGAAATTCCTCCTCATCTCCTTTCAAACAGGTGCAGCGTTTTATTTTGAGGCCTGGCTTTGTTCACACCTCAATTACATTCCATAATTGTTCTTTGTGTGGGGGAGAGAGGACATGGTGAGGGATGTTGGTGCAGGTGAGCTCTTTTTCTGGTGTTTGCAACAGACCAAGTTCAGGTAAAGGACCAATTAATGTAGCGGGGTTTATAATTTCATTCTGTTGAAGATGGACTTTAGATTGAATCATGTGACCATTTCTACATTGGACCATTTGAACGATGGAAGAAATATTATTTTCAGTCATGTACTGTTTTTAACCTTGAGTGTGAGATCTTGGTCTCTTAAGACAAACCCATAACTCATGCAGTCACAAGAACAAGAGTCATATTGTTCTTGTGAACCCCATCAGTTATGGGTTTCCTTTGGGTGCTCTAGTCTCCTATCTTAAAGGTTTACAGGGATATGGACCAAATGCAGGCAGGCAGGTGGGATTAGTGTAGCTGGGACATGTTGGCCAGTGTGGGCAAGTTGGGCCGAAGGGCCTGTTTCCACACTGTATCACTCTATGACAGTATAATAGGTTAATTGGCCACTGTAAAATGCCCCTAGTGAGTAGTTGAATCTGAGTGAGTTGATGGGGATGAGAGTGGAATAGAGTAGGATTAGTGTAAATTGGTGAGTGGTAGCTCGGCACGGACTCTGGGCCTGTTTCCATGCTGTGGTGCTCTGTGATCTCATGCTCCCCATAAGCCATAACTCAGCCCACCAACGCGCTTCAAACTTAAACATTCCTTATTTCATCTCGAATCCACATCCACTTCCAACAATGGACATCTTGGGTCTGTTCAAACAAGGCTGCAAGTTTAAAATCAAATCAGTCACAACAACTTTAACAAATGACCCCACATCTATGAAGAACTGGGAATCATTTGGTGTCGGGTTGTGGGGAGAAGGCAGGAGAATGAGATTGAGAGGGAATATGGATCAGCCATGATTGAATGGCGGAGTGGACTTGCAGGGCCGAATGGCCTAATTCTGCTCCTATAACTTAAAGAACTGGCCAAAACTCTCTTGTGTCGGGCAATTTGCATTGATAAAGGAAACCTTCCTTCCATCAGGGTGGTGGTTCATTGAACTTGGCCTTGTGCCATGCAGTATTAAAAGGGAAGAACCAAGCCCTTAATCTGAAGAGTTGTCTGATAACTTTCTTAAAGGCTACTCTCGTCTCTTTAATTAATTGCACCCTCCGTTGTATTATTAAAGTAAAGAGAAAACCATGTTCATGATTGAACACATTTTTCAATGTAGCTATAATCCATAGGTTCCTGTGTGTTGTACTGTAATCTTAAATTAAGAAACTCTTCCACGTGTGTTAAGTATGTAATACTAGTTCTTAGATGCTTATTAATCTCAGGAACACTGTTGATTCATTCCTTCACCTCTATGATTTGTGGCAATAGATCGTTCTGCAGCCTGCGAGGACCTAATAAAGCTTTAAATTCAATCTTGTTTTCTCTTCCTTTTCGATCCTGTGAGATCAACTGGTTTGGCCAGACCGTGTCCAATTTCTTGTTGTATGACTGCAGAAACCAAATTTCGTTTGAACTTCCTTTTAGGTCCAAATGATAATAAACGGTATTGTATTGTATTGTATTAAACAGAATGGAAATTGGGATGACTCGCGCTTTTACACTGAATTCAAGAAAGCTTGTCATTATCAATAGAACACTGCTTGGAGTAACTCAGCGGGCCAGGCAGCATCACTGAAGGACATGGGTAGGTGAAGATTTGGTCGGGACCCTTTAATTTGAAACGTTGCCTACAAGTCCACCACCGATTTTCTGACTCTTTTAATCCAGACAACGTTACGAAAGCACACTGGAAATCCCCCCTGGAAGTCCCCCCTAAAATGTGGTGCCTAAGCCGGGTGAGGTGGCTGATCTCCACCTCATCAGGACTTTGTGCCGATCTGCGGGTTGAATTCCCCCCCCATGCGGCTCTGGGACTCCAACAGATCCGTTCCCATTGCCGACATCAACGGCCAATGGCCAAAAGGATGGGTGATGTTTGGGGTCGGAACAGGGGACAATTAATCTACAAACCGGCGTGCCTTTGGAATGTGGGAGGAAACTGGAGCACCAGGGGGAAACCCACTAGTTCACAGGGGGAATGTGTAAACTCCACACAGACAGCACCCGTGGTCAAGATCGAACCTGGGTCTCTGGCGCTGTGAGGTAACAGTTCTACCATTGTGGTCTCCAGGGTTCCTGCCTGACCTGCTGAGTTACTCCCGCATTTTGTGTCTTTCCTTGGTAAACCAGCATCTGCAGTTCTTTGTTTCTGCTTTATAACTGCAAACCTTGGGATTGATATACAAATGGAAATGTCTGCCGTTGTTTTAAGCCTCAATGCAGTGAAGGCTGCCAGTAATAGCAGCAGCATGTGGTCTGATGGTGGGCCAAAGGGCCTGCTCCTGTGCAGTACTGTTCTAAATTGGTGGGCAAAATGTGGCGTTTGCTAATTGTACTGATTTGGGGCGGCACGGTGGTGCAGCAGTAGTCACTGCCTTACAGACACAGGTTCGACCCAGAGCACAGGTGCTCATAAGGTTGTAAGTGATTGGAGCAGAATTAGGCCATTTGGCCCATCAAGTCTACTCCACCATTCAATCATGGTTGATCTATCTCTCCCTCCTAACCCTATTCTCCTGCCTTCTCCCCATAACCCCTGACACCCGCACTAATCAAGAATCTAACTCTGCCTTAAAAATATCCATTAACTTGACCTCCACAATTTTCTGTGGCAAAGAATTCCACAGATTCACCACCCCGATTAAAGAAATTTCTCCTCATCTCCTTCCTAGAACAACATCCTTTAATTCTGAGGCTATGACCTCTAGTCCTCGACTCGCCCACCAGTGGAAACATTCTCTCCACAGCCACTATCCAACCCTTTCACTGTATATTGTCGTTCTGTACGGAGTTTGTACGTTCTCCCTGTGACCAAGTGGGTTTTCCCCGGGTGCTCCGATTTCCTCCCATGCTCCGAAGATGCACAGATTTATAGGTTAATTGGCTTGATGAAATTGTAAATTGTCCTTAGAGAAGTATTCGTGTGCAGGGATCGCTGGTCGGCGTGGATACAGTGGGCCGCAGGGCCTGTTTTCGTGCTGTATCTCTAAACTAAACAACTGGTACAAATGGGTGCGGTGTGATTTTTAGCTCAGGAATTCCTATAGCAGGAAGCAGCATTCCCATCTGTGGACTCACTTCAAAAAGCCGCTCACAATAGCAAACGATGAAACAAAAATGAGGGTTGTTTAAAAAAATATTTTGGTTTCCTTGAAACACTGAAGCAAATCTGATTCCGTTTCAGCAATACACAATTAAAAATCTAATGCTTTTCTGGAGTGAAATGCGATAGACCATTTATGGCTTTGAAAGTGCTTTCAAGTGTAAGTCACTCTTACAGCCAAATCAAGTATGTGAATAATATTGTTCCCTTTATGAAGCACTTTTATAGAAGCATTGCAGCTGACAAGGACCTTGTCCAGAATCAGCAATGATACAAATTGATATTCATACCCCACAGTGCTGTCTTGGTTTCCCCAGAGTCACACAGTATGAAAACAGGCCATTTGGTCCAACTTATAAGTTCATAAGTGATGGGAGCAGCATTAGGCCATTTGGCTCATCAAGTCTATTCTGCTATTCAATCGTGGTTGACCTATCTTAACCCCATTCTCCTGGCTTTTCCCCAGAACCCCTGACACCCGTATTAATCAACAAGCTATCTCTGCCTTAAAAACATTCATCGACTTGGACTCCAAGTCCTTCTGTGGAAATGAAATCCACAGATTCACCACCCTCTGACTTAAGAAATTCCTCCTCATCTCCTTCCCAAAGGAACATCCTTTCATTCTTAGGTTATGGTCTCTGGTCCTAGACTCTCCCACTGGTGGAAATTAATGACATTGTCAATGCCAACTAAGATGGACCACCAGGGGGCGCCGATCTATGGCAGCCTCGCCAACAGTCTGTCTTTTTGTCTTCTTTTTTTGTGTGTTTTAAAAGTTTATGTTAATGTCCTCTGGTTTGTTTTATGTGGGGGGAGGGGGTTGGGGGAAACTTTTTTCAATCTCTTACCTTGTCGGAGATGTGATCATTTTCCGGATCGTATCTCCGGTCGCTCTGTGGCCTAACATCACGGGGCTACAGGCCTTGCTCGGGACTGACTTTGAGCTCCACCGCGGGGACGTGGACTTACCATCGGAGTCTGCGATCCCTTGCCTGGGATCGACGCTCCAACCTGCGGATTTCAACATCGAGGAGCTCGCAGTCTTGGGAAGAGACCGATGTCAGGAAGCTCCAAACGACGCAGAAGGTTCGACCAGCTCTGACCCAGGGTCGATCGCCCGGTGCGGGGAGCTGACACGCCCCCCCCCCCCCCCCGATGCAGGAGCTTGATCGCCCCGATGCGGAGGGCCCAACCACCGGCTACGGGAGCCAAGATCGTCCCATCAACGGAAGCTCGAGGCCCGCGACAATGAACAATGAAGGGAAGAGATTGATCTTTTTTTATCGCCTTCCATCACAGTGAGGAATGTGTAGGAGTCACTATAGTGGATGTTCATGTTAAAATATATTTTGTGTGTTTTGTTGCTTTTGTAATGGTATGTATTGTATGGCAAATAAAATTGGAAAACATAGCTAATAAAGTATGATTATGAGATGCTCCCGTCTAAGGTGTTTTTGGCCCCATATTCCATTAAAGCTTTCCTATCCATGTAAACCCTGTGGTGTAAAAGCCTCATGCACCTAATTCACCCTTATCGTCCGCACCTCTCCCTTCCTCACCCCAATGAGCTCTCTCTGAGCTGGTCCACTGAAGTCCTGAGGCCACCACAATGGTACACAGGCTCTGATACCTCCTTATTCCACCCCTCCTTTCCCCCCTTCCCATCCTCAGCCACCGCAGAGCCCAATCTAGTCTGTGGCTATTCTGACTGCACCCCCCCAGCCCCCAAAACCAGAAGGGCAGCGCGGTGGCGCAGTGGTAGAGTTGCCAGCTTACAGCACCAGAGACCCGGGTTCAATCCTGACCACGGGTACTGTCTGCATGGGGTTGATACGGTTTCTCCATGACTGTGTGGGTTTTCACTGGGTGCTCAGGTTTCATCCTACACTCCAAGGATGTTACAGGTTTGTCGGTTAATTGGCATCTGTAAATTGTCCCTAGTGTGTAGGATTGTGCTAGTGTACAGAGTGATTGCCAGGCGGTGCGGACCCGGTGGGCCGATGGCTTGTTTCCATGCTGTATCTCTGAAGTCTAAAGAACTAGGCTGGAAACTGGCAACCAGAAGGCATATTTGTATCTCAGAAAATGTGCAAACGTCCATTCAGATGCACACAAATGGGTGGGCGATGGGGACAACTACTAAAATGGTGCCTTGCTCTGGTAACCACACGTAGTGGAATTACTAGGATTCCTTAGTCACAGTTCTCTTCGCATTACACTCTTAAATCAAATTAGTGAGACAGGACCCAACAAGATTGCTGAGATTCATGTTTATTGGAGGGTATACCTGCGTTTACTTCGTCCTAAGATGGATTGAAAATGCTGGAGTAACAGCGGGGCAGGCAGCATCTCTGCAGAGAAGGAATAGGTGACGTTTTGAATTGAGACCCTTCTTTAGACTGAGAGTTAGGGGGAAGGGAAACGAGATATGGAAAGGCATAAGGAGCATGTAAGGTGTGAAGAGAACAGATCAAGGCAGACGTTGATCTAGGAAATGATCAAGGATTGAGTTCATTGTTGGATGAGAGGGAGGTGACAACGAGGCAGACAAACAGCAAAATTAATCAGGACAGTGGAACTAGTCGGAGAACTAGGGGGGAGGGGGGAGGGACGGAGAGAGAGGGAAAGCAAGGGTTACTTGAATTTAGAGAAATTAATATTCATGCCGCTGGGTTGTAAGCTGCCCAAGCGAAATATGAGGTGCTGCTCCTCCAATTTGCGTTTGGCCTCACTCATACTTCCCCTTCTGCTTCGAGCAAGGGTGAGGACTGTGAGCTGCCTCAAGGGATATCTCACTGAACTCTCCTGGCGGGGACGTGCGGCCATGTGCAACTGGAGGAAGAAAGTTTAGGCGGTAGAAAAGTTGCACAAAGTTGGCCATGTGGAAAAAAAAAGTAGAATTCAATCCAATGAAACGAATGATTACGTTTGGGGACAGAAAACACAGCAAAGTCACACACAGCAAGAACAGCAAAAGGACACAATGTGTGTTGGTTGCACCTCTGAAGCAAATATAATATTAATATTTAAGAGGCATTTTGACAGACTACTGTGTCTACAGGTCCCTGACAGGGCAGATGAATAATGTAAAAGGACACAAAGAGCTGGAGTAACTCAGTAGCTCTGGCAGCATCTCTGGAGAAGGTGGACATTTCAGGTCAGGACCTTTGTTCAGACTGATTGTGGGGGTGGGGTGGTGTCGGGGGGGGGGGTGGAAAGAAAGGTGGGAGAGAGGAGAGGCGTGGCATGTAATAGGTGGATACAGGTGAGGGTGCGGACATGTTTTGGTTGGCAGATGGTTGGAACAAAGACCAGAGATTAAAACAAGAAGGCGTGAGACAGAGGAATGGAAGTTGCAGATTGTGAAGTTAGAGGAAGGAATGTGGGAGGAGGGGGAAGGGGAGAAATAAGTGCAAGTGCAGGAAAGCGGGTTAAAAATAGCGGGTTTTGGGGCGGGGTGGGGGAGAATGAATAACATGCAGTGGGTTGGGACACAACATTTTATGGCCAGATCTGGAGCAGGAAGGTCATTCAGGAACCGTTAGTTTACAGTGTATAGTTGTGGTCTCATAACAGGAAAGATGTGACGTAATTAGAAGAGGTCCAGAGATTTAAGATTATGTTGCTCGAGGTGGAATTATAGTTGAGAAAATTAATGTAAGACATAACTTAATTCAATTTAAAATTTTACATAGATTATATTATTCAAAAACTAGACTGAATAAATTCTATCCAAATACTTCCCCCATTTGTGATAAATGTTTATCTCAAAATGCCACTATAACACACTCTTTTGTTTCCTGCATAAAACTTTATAAATTCTGGAGCGATATCTTTGAAATATTTACAAAATTATTCAAGATAAAAATGGAAACTAATACTGAAATGATTATATTTGGAGTAACGGAAGACGGGAACAAATTGAACAAATTTCAAAATTCTTTTTTTAATTATGGGTTAACGGCAAAAAAACTTATACTTATATTTTGGAAAAATACACCCACACCAACGCTTAAAATGTGGATTTCAAACATGTTGGACACCGCACATCTTGAAGAAATGCGATTCCTCCTAATAGATAAATCAGACCAATTCTTAACGAGTTGGTCTCCATTTATCGACTTTTTGGAAGCATATGGTGCAACAAAATCGTAGAAACCAACTTTCAGGACTGGGTGAAGGATGGTCAAGAATATAAATAACGATCTCCTTAATTTCCTACTCTCTACTCTTTCTCTTTCTCTCCTTTTCTTTTCTTCACTTTCCCTCTTTCCCCCCTTTTTCCTTTTCACACACCATATATCACACGTTTTTCTATCTTTTATTTAAAAATATATATAAATAAATTAAAAAAAAAAAAAAAATAGTTGAGAAAAGACCAGCCTGCCTGGAGTTGTTTTCTGTAGAGCCGTTTTGTAGATTTATTTGATGTTTAAATGTGCAGGATCCATAGACAAGGTGAAGAGGAAGTAAAGGGCCTGTCCCACTTAGGCTATTTTTAGTCGACTGTCATAGTCGTAGCAGGTCGCCGAAAAAACGGCGACTGGACCCCCCCCCTTCGACATAAAATTTGAAATAGAATCATTACTTTAACAACAACAAAAAATGAAGTCAGCACCTGGCGACAACCTACGTTAACCTGGCGACAACTAGGACAGCACCCACGTCAGGAGAAGTCGAGCTACGCTCATTGGCGTCAAACCCACTGTCGTCGACTGTGTGAGAAAATTTTTCAACATGTTGAAAATCCAGCGGCGACCAGAAAGACGCTACGACACTTTGGGCGACTGAGGTGACCATGTGGTGACAGCCGAGTCGCCTGTAGTCGCCTAAAAATAGCCTAAGTGGGACAGTTCAGTTCAGTTTTTATTTGTCATATGTAGGTTAACACAGGGTCAACGGTACAATGAAATGTTTTTGACAAGACAACAGGTCACCTCAGCAATGATATTACAAGGATAAAATTAAGATTTAAAAAAAGGTATGCGCCGTGTAGATGGCTGCACTGACGAGAGCTCCTCAGCAAACTTGTGGACAGGCCCTTACATAGAAACATAGAAAATAGGTGCAGGCTGATCATCCAACTCAGTATCCCGTGCCTGCCTTCTCTCCATACCCCCTGATCCCTTTAGCCACAAGGGCCACATCTAACTCCCTCTTAAATATAGCCAATGAACTGGCCTCAACTACCTTCTGTGGCAGAGGATTCCACAGATTCACCACTCTCTGTGTGAAAAATGTTTTTCTCATCTCGGTCCGAAAAGACTTCCCCCTTATCCTTAAACTGTGGCCCCTTGTTCTCGACTTCCCCAACATCGGGAACAATCTTCCTGCATCTAGCCTGTCCAACCCATTAAGAATTTTGTAAGTTTCTATAAGATCCCCCCTCAATCTTCTAAATTCTAGCGAGTACAAGCCGAGTCTATCCAGTCTTTCTTCATATGAAAGTCCTGACATCCCAGGAATCAGTCTGGAATTGGCCCTTGACTATTTCTGCTGGTAAAGTGGCCTAACCAGCAGCGTAGGTTTACGGGCAAATATATATATATTTTTTTAAGTTGCAGATGCTGGTAATCTAAAATCAAATCAAAAATGCTGGTAAGATTCGGTAGTTCAGGCAGCATCTGTCCAAGGAGAAATAGAGTTATTGTTTCAAGTCCAACTTGTTTGATAAGAACTTGGAAAGAGAGTAAATTCTTTAGCTTTCAGTAGCAGACAAGCTGGGGGAGGACTCCCAATTGTAAAGTTAACTGTTTCTTTTTCCATAGACGCTGCCTCTCCTGCTGAGAATTTCTCGCACTTTGGTTTTCTGGCATACATTTAAGGTTTAATTGAAAAAGCAAAAGGAAACAGCAGATGCTGGAAAGCTGAGATTAAAAAAACAAAGCAATGGGTGGAATATTTCTACTCCTGAAGAGTTGTGGGATTTTTTGTATCCACCAGAGGGGGGCAGACTTGTACAAATAACGTCCTGAAATCACAAGGAACAGCTAAATGATGGAATACCGAGCTAAACACAAAGTGCTGGAGTAACTCAGCGGGTCAGACGACGTCTGTGGTGGCAAAGCATTGGTGATATTTTGGGTCTTCAGCCCACACCGACCAACATGTCCTAACTACACTAGTCCCATCTGCCTGCGTTTGGCCCATATCCGTCTAAAACTATCATATCCATGTACCTGTCTAAATGTTTCTTAAATGTTGCGATAGGACATGCCTCAACTACCTCCTCCGGCAGCTCGTTCCATACACCCGCCACCCTTTGTGTGAAAAAATTACCTGTCAGGTTCCTATGAAATCTTTCCCCCCCTCACCTTAAACGTATGTCCTCTGATTCTCGATTCCCTTAAGCCCCTGTACCACTTTCCCGAGTTACTCACGAACTCTCCCGAGTTCTCCCTTTGATTCGAACTCGAGGAATGTCGATAGCGAGCCCGTAGATGTTTCGTAGCGGCTCGTAATGCCAGCCGTAGGAACTCGGGGCATCAGGTAAGTCGGGACGTTTTTTCAACGTTGAAAAATGTCCATGAGTTAAAAAAATAGCCCCGAGTACCTACGAACGGCTATTACCGTAATTCTCCGAGTTCGAATCAGGGGGAAAACTCGGGAGAGTTTGTGAATAACTCGGGAAAGTGGGACAGGGCCTACTCTCTGGGCAAGAGACTCCGTGCGTCTACCCGATCTATTCCACTCATGATTTTGTACGCCTCTATAAGATCACCCCTCATCCTCCTGCGCTCCAAGGAATAGACTATAGTTCTACCTATAGCTCTCCCTATAGTTCAGATCTAACAGGGTTACAGCATAGCTGGCAAGGTGGGTGGGCCACATTCAGTGTAACACGCTGCCTCAAGCATGATGTATATACAATAAAAATATCTGCAGTAAACCTAAGAGGGTCAGGATCCATCTTCTTGAGTTTGGGATCCGGTGACTCCAAACTACACTGGCAATAGTGGGTGATGGAGAGAGGCTTGGAGCCAATACTGATGATCCCACAACTGACAACAGTTCAGTCGGTGCAGAGAAAACAATTCTGACTTTAAATTAAAGGGCAGATTATATGAATGGCGTGTTCCAAAAATTAGCTTCTCAAATATGTTGCGTTAAATTTATTTGAATGATTATCGAAGCAGAGGTGAACTTTTATGAAAGGCCTTGTCTTGGAACATTGCTCGCTTTGAATGATCTGGGACCACTTGAGGTTAAAGTGCATCAGGTCCAGGTGATGGAGGCAGCGGTGGAGAGATCTTGGGCCGCAGCTCCGGGCACCAGGACGGCATGTTGCTCCTGTAGCCTCTGCTGTTCCAGGACCGTGACCAGCCTGTCCCTCATCTTCACCACCTCGATCATCTCCCGGAAAATCCTCTCCTCTTCAAGTTGGTCCTCCTTGGTCTTCAGCGACGCTGTAAGATGCAGAGGCGGGGTTTGTTAAATTTTCAGCACATGTAGTACAAGGTGGATGGTTAGTAAAGTCTAAACCTCGAGGACAGAGGTTTCAGGTGAGAAGGGAAAGGTTCAAAGGGGAGCTGAGTTTAGTTTAAAGATACAGCACGGCAACAGGCCCTTCGGCCCACCGAGTCCATGCCGACCAGCGATCCCCGCACATTAACACTATCCTACCCTCACTAGGGATAATTTACATTTTGGTACCACGACAACTGGACCTGCACCTATTTCCCCTCATCCCTCCCCTTCCCAATCCAACTTTCTTCCTCTAGCTTCACCATTTGCAACTCTTCAATCCTTTTATCTCAGACCTTCTGACTTTTCATCTCTGGCCTTATTCCAACCATTTGCTTATCAAATAGCCGTCCTCACCTGTGTTGGCCTATTATCTGCCAGGGTTTTGTCCCGCCCCTCCTCTCTTCCATTTTTCATTACCCCCTTTCCCACCCCCCTCCCCAGTATAAGTCTGACGAAGTGTCCTGAACCGAAACATCACCTATCCAAGTTCTCCTGAGATGCTGCCTGACCCGCACTCTGGTTAGCATTCCAACAACGATCTGATTCCACCTACTTACAATGTTCCTCCTGTTTTGCTGCAGATAGAACCTGTCACAGTTACGTTTCAGCGTCTAAACCATGGCTCTAGTCCGCAGTGGCAAATCTTACCGGCCACTCTCTTCACCTCCTCCGCTTGGTCTTTAATACAGTGGGGCGGCATGGAGACGCAGCGGTAGAGTTGCTGCCTTACAGCTCTTACAGCGGTCCCGACTATGGCTGCCGTCTGTACAGAGTTTGTACGTTCTCCCCGTGACCTGCGTGGGTGTCCTCCGAGATTTTCGGTTTACCCCCCCAACTCCAAAGACGTGTACAGGTTTGAAGGTTAATTGGCTTGGTATGAATGTAAAATTGTCCCTAGTGTGTGTAGGATAGTGTTAGCGTGCGGGGATCACTAGTCAGTGCGGACTCGGTGGGCCGAAAGGCCTGTTTCCGCGCTGTATCTCTAAACAAAAAAGCGAATTCTTTCGTCTCTTACAATTCTTTTGCACCTTTCATCAGGCCAACCACGATATGCCTTGACACAACAGGTTATGTTTATACAACACATCAATACGTAAAGCATGTGTGTACTATATACAGTCTAGCACTGTATATAGTACATAGTCATAGTCTGGGAACTCTACTGAAGTGTGTGTGTGTTCTCTTAATTACTGCCACCACTGACTGATTATATGTTTCCAATACATTTCTACGGTCTATTGAATTTAGTTCTGAGCAGCAACAAAGTGAGGGTTTTACCCAACCATTCCAAAATATCACTCAAATAGAGGCAGAGTCAAATAGCGTGGAAACAGGTCCTTCAGACCAACCAGGCCATGCCAACCAACTTGCCCACCCCGAGCTGGCCCTATTTGCCTTATAATGTGCAGCACGGTGACACAGCGGTAGAGTTGCTGCCTTAGAACGTCAGAGTCCCGGGTTCGATCCTGACCACGGGGTGCTTGTCTGTACGGAGTTTGTACATTCTCCCCGTGACCTGCGTGGTTTTTCTCCCAGATGTTCGGTTTCCTCCCACACCTCAAACACGTACGGGTTTGTAGGTTGATTCAGGAGAGGAGGGGGGAAGGGGGAGGGAGGCACAAACCAGATGAGGCTCAAGGACCTCAGTAACAACATGGCAGAAGTTCTATGACCTTGCATGTTCAACTTTGAATGCAACTTTAAACATCAATCACCATTGGCCTCAGATCAATGCCACAGAAGGCTGTGGTGGCCAAGCCAATTGATATTTTTAAGCCATAGATAGATTCTTGATTAGTACGGGTGTCAGGGGTTATGGGGAGAAGGCAGGAGAATGGAGTTAAGCGGGAGAGATAGATCAGCCATGATTGAATGGCATAGGCTTGATGGGCCGAATGGCCTAATTCTGCTCCTCTCACTTGAACCTGAACAAAAGCCTCTTTAATGCCACTATCGTATCCGCCTCTACCACCACCCCTGGCAGTGTATAGCAGCCACCCACCACCATAGGTCTAAAGAAAATGGCCCTTTATATCTTCTTTAAACTTTTAAATATCTGTGGAATTCTCTGGCACAGAAGGCAGTGGAGGCCAATTCACTGGATTCTTTCAAGAGAGAGTTAGATTTAACTCTTAGGGCTAAAGGAATCAAGAGATATGGGGAAAAAGCAGGAACAGGATACTGATTTTAGATGTTAAAGAAGGAACTGCAGATGGTGGAAAATCGAAGGTACACAAAAATGCTGGAGAAACTCAGCGGGTGCAGCAGCATCAATGGAGCGAAGGAAATAGGCAACGTTTCGGGCCGAAACCCTTCAGCCTGAACGTTGCATATCTCCTTCGCTCCATAGATGCTGCTGCACCCGCTGAGTTTCTCCAGCATTTTTGTGTACCTACTGATTTTAGATGATCAGCCATGATCATAGCAAAGGGTGGTGCTGGCTCGAAGGGCCGAATGGCCTACTCCTGCACCTATGTTTCTATGTTTGCCCTTCTCACCTTAAAGCTGTGACCTCCAGTATATGATATTTCCATCCCGGGATAAAGGTTCCAACTGACTACCCTAGTATCAGGTCGGGATACTTCTTCAGACAAGATATATAAACTTGATCCTCTCATCAAAATCATTTTAGTATCGGTAATTTAGTTTAGAAATACAGCGTGCAACCAGGCTCTTCAGCCCACAGAGTCCACACCAACTATCGATCACCCGTACACTAGTTCTATCCTGCACACTAAGGGACAATTGACAGAAGCCAAATAACCTTCAAACCTGCACGTCTTTGGAGTGTGGGAGGAAACCGGAGCAACCAGGGAAAACCCACACGGTCACAGGGAGAACGTACAAACTCCGTACAGACAGCACCCAGAGTCAGGTTCGAACCCGGGTCTCTGGTGCTGTGAGGCAGCAGCTTTACCGCTGCACCACCGTGCCTCTCCCAGTCAGAGTCTTGGCATCAGTTGTCCATTGTCACATCCCCTGTTGAACCGACACCATTTTGTTTTTTGCACTTTAGCTAACCCACAACCCGCACAGGTAATATTACCCACAAAGTCATCACTCTTTTTGTTTAAAGTATCCATTCTGTGACACCAATCCAATGCAAGCTATCAATGGTTCACCCTGATCTCTCTGCTGGTTACAACTTTAAAGCAATCCAACACACAAACATGCATCTTTTTCCATTAATCCCTGCTGACTCTGCAGTTTCCCACCTGATGTCAGGCTTTCTGGACTAGAGAGGCCACTGGTTCCTCTGCTGCCCTGAGATCCTGCCTCTGCCAGCCAAGTAGGAGATATCCCCTCCGCGCCCACCTCAATGAGTTCCGGACCCGCCTAGACGTAGAGCTTCGAATTTTCGTTACGCTGAGGGATACAGCGCGGAAACAGGCCGAAGTAGGCGGCACGGTGGCGCAGTGGTAGAGTTGCTGCCTTTCTCCGAGATCTTCGGTTTCCTCCCACGCTCCAAAGGTTTGTAGGTTAATTAGCTTGGTATAAATGTAAATTGTCCCTAGTGTGTGTAGGATCGAGTTAATGTGTGGGGGATCGCTAGCCGGACTCAGTGGGCTGAAGGGCCTGTTTCCGCGCTGCATCTCTAAACTAAATTTAACTAAAAAGCAAAATGGGGAATGTGAGGGGGGGGGGGGTGTGTACAGGAACGGAACTTACCATCCATGTCCATGTACCTTCTCAGCTCCTGCTCCAGTCTGCTCTTCTGATCCTGCAGTTCTAGTTCACGGGCACTGTGCAATTAAACACACAAAACCATTAGTCTTTTTCCTTCAGGGTCAAATGGACCCGAGCTCTCGTACAAGCAAAGGTCTCAAAACAATCAATCTCTTATTAATCAATAGTCAATCTCATAAAGTCACACAGTGTGGAAACAGGCCCTTCGGCCCAACTTGCCCATGCCAACCGACATGCCCTGTCTACACTAGTTCCATCTGCTTGTGTTTGGCCCCATATCCCTTTCCACATACGGTATGAAATCCACCCAAGTTACTTGAATCACCAAGGAATTAGTTGTAGATGGAATGCTGAAATTCCATACAGAGCAGCTCTATGAGTGCAAACAGAATTGAAAGCGTTCTCACCTGATCATCAGCTCGGACTCCTCGTTTAAGAGCTTGTTCTTGTCCTGTACCAGCGTGAACCAGGACTGCATCATTTGTGGGTGGTCCCCTGTGGCAGAGTCAGCATTTGTTACATTTCATTTATCCAATCTATCCCGTTATTGCTAGATCTCTGTCTCACCAACTTCAAAAAAATAATATAATAATCCTTTTGCCTCCAGGAGACCCTGTCTTTAGTTTTTAGTTTTAGAGATACAGTCTGGTAACAGGCCCTTCTGCCCACCGAGTCCATGCCGGCCAGCGATCCCTGCACACTAACACTATCCTACCCACACTAGGGACACATTACTATTTTACAGGAGCCACCAGTGAAAACCCACGCAGGTCACGGGAAGAATGTACAAACTCCGTCCAGATAGCACCCGTGGTCAGGATCGAACCCGGGTCCCTGGCGCTGTGAGGCAGCAACTCTACCGCACTGGTGCTTTGGTAGGTTACAGGGTAACCCTTTGGAGACCAAATTCAACCTGACTTCACATCATCCATATATTTGTCTTTATTCTGGTAATAACTCTCAGCACAAGCTTAGGGCACAAGGGCTAATGTTGCTGCCTTACAGCACCAGAGACCCGGGTTCATTCCCGACTATGGGTGCTGTCTGTACAGAGTTTGTACGTTCTCCCTGTGACCGCGTGGGTTTTCTCCGGGTGCTCTGGTTTCCTCCCACACTCCAAAGACGCACAGGTTTGTGGGTTAATTGGCTTCGGTAAGTTGTAAAATTGTGCCTAGTGTGTAGGATAGCATTGGTCGGCGCGTACTGAGTGGGCTGAAGGGCCTGTGTCCGCGCTGTATCTCCAAAGTCTAGTACGGAGGTGAAATGGCATTGGGAGGATAGATGTCATTAATTTCTGTACAGCACTTATTCATATAGGCCATATTGTGTTGAGTGTGGCCATTTTCCTGGTTGCCGTGCTTTTTTACAGCACAGTGGAGCCCTCTACTGGTGGGAAGGTTGCTCTGCAAGACTCTCAAAAGAAGAACCCTCCCTTATTTCAGCCATGTTCAGCTTAAAAATTAATGTTAATATTATTCAGTAGATCCATAATCCCAAATGACCATTTACCCCCCTCAGTTTTGGCTCATATGTGTCACTGATGTTTTTATCCACACTTTGGAAAGGTGAATATAAAATGCTGGAGTAACTCAGCGGGACAGGCAGCATCTCTGTATAGAAGGAATGGGCGACGATTCGGGTCGAGACCCTTCTTCAGACTGAGAGTCAGGGGAGAGGGAGACACAGAGATAAGGAAGGGGAAGGTGTGAAAACAAGAGAACAAAGGGGATGGTGATCAAGGAAATTGTGGAATAGATCATTGTTAGTTTGGGGAAGCTGGCAACGAGGCATACGAAGATAAAATTCAATCAGGAGGATAGTCAGACTGGTTGGAAAAATAGGAGGCAGGGGGGTGTAAGCTGCCCAAGCGAAATATGAGGTGCTGACCTATCTTCTTGAACTGCTGCAGTTTGTGTGGTGAAAGGATTCCCACAGACCCTTGAGGTGGGACCTTTCCGAATTTCGACTGTGCCAAAGAAGAAATGTAACCTTGACAGATTGATTGATAATGGAGACGGGGCCTACCGAGTCCACGCCGGCCATCGATCACCCCTTCACAACTAGTTCTATGTTCTCCCACTTTCACCTCAACTCACCACACACTAAGGGCAATTTGCAAAGGACATTTATTGTCACCTACACCAATTGGTGCAGTGAAATTTGAGCTACCATGAGCTCAGAATAACCTACAAACCTGCAAGACTTTGGGAAGTGGGAGGAATCTGGAATCTGGAGGAAACCCACACAGTCATGGAGAGAACGTGGAAGCTCCACTGTGACAGCACCCGAGGTCAGGATCGAACCCTGGTCTCTGGGACTGTGAGACATCAGCCCTACCAGCTGCACCACTGTGCACTCAGATCAGCATGGTAATGTAATGCAGAGGGAAACTTGGGGGTCCGTAAGTCACAGGAGCCAAAGCAGGCCATTCGACCCATACTCCGCCATTCAATCATGGCTGACCTATCTTTCCCTCTCAACCCCATTCTCCTGCCTTCTCCCCACAGCCCCCGACACCCGTACTAATCAGCAATCCACTCAGTGGCTTTGGAAAGCTGGCGACTCTTACCTCCACCATGGCGTAATTCCTTCTCCAGCAGAATCCCTTTCTGCTCCAGCTCATGGTACAACTGTGCAATCTCTTCCAACTGCCTCTGAATCATCTGCAGGGAGGAATAAAGGAGAGAATAGAGGCTTCATTCAACCCAAACCCTCAGGCTCACATGTGTGGGTTTATTGAGGAGTGTAAAGTTGTATGCCCGGGGCCAAAGGAAGACCCTCAGAGGCTGAAACCAACTTCGAGCACATCCCCAACATTGGGCAGAACAAAAAGGAGCCATGTTCATTGATCCCAAAGACCACGTGCCATTATGTCCATCTACTCATAGAGTCATAGAGCATGGATACAGGTCCTTCAGCCCAACATGCCCACGCCAACCAACATGCCCCATGTACATTACACCACCTTCCTGCGATTGGCTCATATGCCTATATATGTATAGAGAGGAGCGGTAGAGTTGCTACCTTACAGTGCCTGACACCCAGGTTCGATCCTGACTACGGGTGCTGTCTGTACGGAGTTTGTATCGTGACCGAGAGAGTTTTCTCCAGGAGCTCCGGTTTCCTCCCACATTCCAAAGAACGTACAGGTTTGTGGGTTAATTAGCTTTGGTAAGGTAAAAATTCTAAATTGTCCCTAGTGTGTAGGATACTGCTAGTGTATGGGGATCACTGGTCGGTGTGGACTTGGTGGGCCGAAGGGCCTGTTTTCGCGCTGTATCTCTAAAGTGAAGGTGGTGTGTCAGTGCACATGGGAGTCACTTGACTGGGATCATTGAACAAGATATATTCTGGACCAGGATAAAGCATAAGGGATATGGAGCAATGAGAAGTGAATTGCAGACCATCCAGGATCTAAATGAAGGGGCAGAAGTGGCTGAGCGAGCCAAGTAGCTGAATAGCTTTCCTCTGTTTATGATGTTTCCATATTGCTAAGATGACCAAGCGACAGCACCAGCTCCATTATATAAGCCAATACAGAACATGCAGAAGAAAATATAACCCAGGAAGTGTTTGATAGTGTCCAGTTACACATTTAAACATGGATTGTGAGAGTAAGGGATGAATGAGGGACTCGAGAGACTGTCTTGAGATTCAGAAACAGTGCAAGAAGTGCACTTAGACAGGACAGGTTTAGAGGGATTTGGGCCAAACGCAGGCAGGTGGGACTAGTGTGAAAATGGGACGTTGGCCGGTGTGGGCAAGTTGGGCCGAAGGGCCTGTTTCCAGGCTGTAAGACTATAAATCTTCATTATGGCGTGGGGAAGATGCATTGAGGCGGGAGAACGTGTACTGGGTCTGGTAGAAACATGGGTTTGATGTTCAGATGAAGGTACACGATAGTAACATTGAAACTACAGAGAATCATGAAAGCTGTCTCCTGTTGCATGAATTCATCGCTGATGAGCAATAAGCAACAGGTGATCTTTGCCTGTTGTAAATGCAAGACTTTGTAAATGTGACTGAATGTATCTCCAGTTCATATCCTGTAACTCTTATGAATATATATATATAAATATATATATATTTCCAATTATTTTTAAAAGCTACTATTGAGTAAGGGCGGCACGATGGCGCAGCGGTAGAGTTGCTGCCTTACAGCGCCAGAGACCCGGGTTCGATCCTGACTACCGGTGCTGTCTGTACGGAGTTTGCACGTTTTCCCTGTTACTGCATAGGTTATCTGCAGGAGCTCCAAAGACGTGGAGGTTTGTAGATTAATTGGCTTCTGTAAATTGTCCTTAGTGTGCAGGGTAGAACTAGTGTATGGATAATCTCTGCTCGGCACGGACTCGGTGGAATGAAGGGTCAGTTTCAACGCTGTCTCTTTAAAACTAAAAACTAAAACTCCCTTCTGACGTATTCCATAAGATAACAACTCTGTTTAATCGTATTTCTCCTTACCTCCCCATTCTTAAATCTGTGCTGTCGCATCACTGACTCTCTCTCAGGTCCCTTTGCCTTTGAACATCAAAGGAATGTGCCATTTCTCCAGTTGATGATGCACTTGTGGGTCATGAATGTCACTTGCCATTTAGCAGCTTGTGCCTCAGTATTATCTGGGCCCTACACTGTGCAGGTGTGCAGTGCCTCGTGTTTTGTGCAGTGCAAATACAATTGAGTGTTGTGCAATCGTCAAAAAAACATTCCTACATCACGGTGTAGGCACGGGGCAGCACGGTGGTGCTGCGGTAGAGTTACTGCCTGACAGCGCCAGAGATCCGGATTCCATCCTGACTACGGGTGCTGTCTGTATGGAGCTATTATGATTTTGTGTGTGGTGTTAAGTGTCTGTGTTAGTCTATGTCCAACATGACGGGCGGAAGGGAGAGTGTACGCTGGCGCGGTTTGGCTGCCGCTGCTCTCCCTTCATGTTGTGTTTTCTGAATTTTGTTGTTGTCTTTTTTTGGATCGAATTTCTGTTTTTAATCTGTGTATTTGTGATGTCTTTATAACTTGTTTTACTCTGATTATATGTTTATATGTTTCTTAAATTGTAAGGTGTCCTAGAGACCTCGGTATTAGGCGCCCTTAAAATAAAATCTATTATTATTATTATTATTACTTCATCACTTCCTCTCACGACTTTAAAGGCTCAGTGTTTAAACCTTCCTCAACCTTCCCTGCTCTGAGGTGAACAATCCGTGGTGATGATGGTGAATGCAGATACAACAGTGGCATTTAGGAGGCTTTCAGATAGGCCCACGGATATGCAGGGAATGGAGGGTATGGATCAATAGACAATAGGTGCAGGAGTTAGGTCATTCAGCCCTTCGAGCCAGCACCACCATTCACTGTGATCATGGCTGATCATCCACATTCAGTACCCCATTCCTGCCTCACCATATCTCCTGATTCCGCTATCTTTAAGAGCTCTATCTAACTCTCTCTTGAAAGCATCCAGAGAATTGGCCTCCACTGCCCCAGAGGCAGAGAACGCTTGCAGGCAGAGGAGATTAGTTCAACTTGGCATTATGTTTGCCACAAACATTGTGATATTCTGTGTTCCATATAATCCCATTTCTCAGATGATGGGAGTGTTCTACCATTTTAATTTAGATAAGTAAACCAGTCCTGGGAAGTATTTGCATAACTGGTGATTGGGACACTGAGATATATACTTTCACTTTCCCCCTCTATTCTTGCACAGTAGCGTCTGTTTCCCAAACGCCTCCCCATACACACACAAAAAAAGCTGCCTCTAACGTGCCCCTTCTCAACGGGAACTGAGTGCGGTGTGCAATCTACCGTGTGTGGTGGCACAGTGCCAGAGACCTGGGTTCAATCCTGACCTCGGGTGCTGTCTGTGTGGAGCTTGCACATCCTTAGAATAATGAAAGGCTTGGATAGAGTGGAGGTGGAGAGGATGTTTCCACTGGTGGGGGAGTCTAGGAATTTCTTTTAGGAAGGAGATGAGGAGGAATTTCTTTAGTCAGGGGGTGGTGAATCTGTGGAATTCTTTGCCGCAGACGGATGTGGTGGCCAAGTCAGTGGATATATTTAAGGCCAGGCAAGATAGATTCTTGATTAGTATGGGTGTCAGAGGTTATGGGGAGAAGGCAGGAGTATGGGATTAGGAGGGAGAGATAGATCAGCCATGATTGAATGGCGGAGTAGACTTGATGGACCGAATGGCTTGATTCAGCTCCTATCACTTATGATCTTATGATCTCTCTGTGACCACGTGGGTTTCCTCCAGGTGCTCTGGTTTCCTTCCACGTCGCAAAGATGTGCGAGTTTGTAGGTTAACTGGCCTCTGTAAATTGCCCCTGGTGTGTAGGGAGTGGATGAAATGTGGGATACCATATAACTGGTGTGAATGGGTGATCGCTGGTCAGCGTGGATTCAGAGGGCTGAAAGACCTGTGCCCCTGCAGTATCTCTAAACTAAACCAAACTATGTCTCCGATCCTCTTGATTTGATTTGAACGTACGTGCCAGTGCTCCCTTGACGGTCGGTGAGATGAAAGTTAAAAATAATGAAGTGAGTTTTTGGTTATCCAATTCCATCATTAAAAGAGGATATAAGGACTTGAATACATAGATAGTATTTTACATCACCTGTGCGTTCATTAACCTGGCCATCTCTCCCTGCTTCACACGACGTTCAATGGTTCTCCGTTGCCACGTTTCCCGCTTTGCGGCCGATTCCACCGGGCTTAATTGCTGCGCCATAAAGAATATTTTCGCATTTTGACATCGGAGTTTGGATATCATTCAAATACAGATAGACACTGGAGTAACTCAGCGGCAGGCAGTCACAGACAGCATCCCTGGAGAGAAGGAATAGGTGATGTTTCCGGTCGAGGCCCTTCTTCAGACTAGTCTAGACACGAAACGTCACCCATTCCTTCCCTCCAGAGATGCTGCCTATCCCGCTGAGATACTCCAGCTTTTTGTGTCTATCTTCGGTTTAAACCAGCATCTGGTTTAACCAGCATTCAAATGCAGTGTGCAGGTTAGGTATAACGGCGTGTGCATCACTGGAGACCTTTGTTCCATCTTTAATCGGACTTTCATGTTATATCTTTGTACTAAATGTTGTACCCTTTATCCTGTACGCGTGCAATATGGACAGCTTGATTGTAATAATGCATAATCTTTCCTTTGGCTGGATAGCATGAAAACAAATGCTTTTCACTGTACCCCGGTTCGCATGACAATAATAAACTAAACTAAACTGTCCCTCAACTGTGAGGGAGTTGTGCAAAATAGTTTGTATATCAGTTATAATATACGAGAGACAACTATTCATATGCTGGACACAACTGTATATAAACTGCAGACACCTACATGTGTGCTGCATAAAAGTACACCCAAACTCTACACTCCTTTTCTTGCTTCTCCAGTCCCGTTCCCTCCTCCCCCACCTATAAGTTCACAGGTTATAGGAGTAGAATTCGGCCCATCGAGTCTACTCCGCCATTCAATCATGGCTGATCTCTGCCTCCTAATCCCATTTTCCTGCTTTCTCCCCATAACCCTCGACACCCGTTCTAATCAAGAACTTGTCTATCGCTGCCTTAAAAATATCCACTGACTTGGCCTCCACAGCCCTCTGTGGCAATGAGTTCCACATATTAACTATCCTCTGACTAAAGAAGTTCCTCCTCACCTCATTTATAAAAGAGCGCCCTTTCATTCTGAGGCTTAGACTCTCCCACCAGTGGAAACATTCTCTCCACATCCACTCTATCTATGCCTTTCATTATTCTGTAAGTTGCAATGAGGTCCCCCCTCAACCTTCTAAACTCCAGTGAGTACAGGCCCAGTGCTGTCAAACGCTCATCATATGCCAACCCACTTCCCCACCTCTGTCTTTGTTTGAAGAAGGGTTCCGACCAGAAATGTTACCTATTTCTTTCAAACATTCATATTGTGTGTATGGGACAGTAAATCAACAGCCCATCTTGCACCCCCTCCCCGCCCCATTTAATTTGTACTGATCCGACACAGGAGGCAAATATGAAATATTGCAATAAAATATATAATTAGACTTTAAGTCTCTTCACTTAACAGGATTGAACACCCACTAACTCATCACATGAACCCCACAAGATGAGATGGAAGACTAGTTTTGCATCCCACCCTCTGTTAATCTGTGTGCTGACTTCAATGAAGAATAACAGCACGAAGGGGTTGGAAGTATAATTCCTGTCAGTTTCTCAACACATGGATTAGGTGAAAATTGCTGCTCAACTATTTCAGCAGGGCCACCTACAGATAGTGTAGATGCAAATAAATTGGTTTGTAACATTCATTTCTTATATGAGGGCGGCACGATGGCATAGTTGCTGCCTTATGGCCCCAGAGACCCGGGTTCGATCCTGACTACGGGTGCTTGGCCGTACAGAGTTTTGTACGTTTTCTCTGTGACCTGCGTGGGTTTTCTCCAGGAGCTCCGGTTTCCTCCCACACTCCAAAGACCTACAGGTTTGTAAGTTAATTGGCTTTGGTAAAATTGTAAAATGTCCCCAGTGTGTGTAGGATAGTGCTCGTGTGCGTGGATCACTGGCCGGCGCGTACTTGGTGGGCCGAAGGGCCTGCTTCCTCGCTGTATCTCTAAACTAAAGAAAACTAAAATAAGGAGTCGCTTGAACTCACGATTTTGGGCAGTGGTTCAGCGTTGCACTCAAGTTCATCTTCACTTGAGGACTCCTCCTCATCTTCATCCAAGTCCTCGTCATCATTCAGGTCACAAGATTTGACTGGGTAAAGAAACACACAATCACACAGTAAGCACTTTGCCTCAACAGTAGATTTAGGGGGCCCAATATCCGATTGTAAGAGTGTCGGAAGGGACTGCAGATGCTGGTTTATAACAAAGACAGGCACAAAATGTTGGAGTAACTCAGCGGGTCAGGCAGCACCTCCATAGAAATGGAATAGAGACATAGAAAATAGGTGTCGGATTGGGCCATTCAGCCCTTCGAGCCAGAATCGCCATTCAATATGATCGTGGCTGATCATCCAAAATCAGTACCCTGTCCCATATCCCTTGATTTTGATAGCCCTAAGAGCTAAATCTAACTCTCTCTTGAAAGAATAGGTGTTAGCCCTAAGAGCTAAATCTAACTCTCTCTTGAATTGAAAGAATAGGTGATGTTTCACAAATTCACAAGTTCCAGGAGCAGAATTGGGGCTATTCGGCCCATCAAGTCTACTCCGCCGTTCAATCATGGCTCATCTACCTGTCCGTCTCACCCTCATTCTTCTGCCTTCTCCCCATAACCCGACACCCGTACCAATCAATAATCTGTCAATCTCCGCCTGTTTCGGGTCTGAACCCTTCTTCAGAGTGAGAGAGGGTGTTGCAGAACTCCCATTAGAGAGAAGAGGAGAACCTCTTCAAAGTAGGCATACCTTGAGGAGCTTTTGAGGTGGAGAAGACACGATGTGTAGGAAGGAACTACTCTTTCAGTCTGAAGAAAGGTTCAGACCAGAAACATTGCCTATTCCTTTTCTCCAGAGATACTGCCTGACCCACTGAGTTACTCCAGCTTTGTGTGTCTATCTGACTGCAGGGGATGAGATGGTTTGTGGCAGGCAAGGAAGTGCAACAAAGGGGTGTCCTCTGGTCAGTGAGAGGGCAGTTATTTAACTAAGACCACGCTCTTCAGTTCACTTTGTTCAAGTGAACCTTGCCCTCTGAGTCTGTATAAAATCAGAAAATTAGTAAATCTTCCCGACTACAATCAGACCTCAGAAGGGTCTTGAACCAAAATGTCGCCTTTCCATTCCTTCCACAGATGCTGCCTGACCACCTGAGTTACTCCAGCACATTGTCTTTTACGCAAGATTGCAGCACCCGCTGTTCCTTGCGTCTCCGGTAAATCAGAAATATAACCCCTGCCAGCTGGAATTCAAAGGATATTTTTCCATTCCACAAATAAATGGAACAGACGTGACTATTGCTTGCACAAATACCCAAGAACATCATTAATTATTCTAAAGTTAGACACAAAAATGCTGGAGTAACTCGGCGGGTCAGGCAGCATCTGTGGAGAAAACGAATAGATGACGTTTCGGATCGAGACCCTTCTTCCGACTGTCGGATGAAGGGTCTCGACACGAAACATCTCCTGTTCCTTTTCTCCAGAAATGCTGCCTGATCTGCTGAATTATTCCAGCATTTTATGTCTATCTCCGGTGTAAATCAGCAAATGCAGTTCCTTCCTACACATTGATTATTCCATAGGTTCTAGCAGCAGAATTAAACCATTCGGCCCATCAAGTCTACTCCACCATTCAATCATGGCTGATCTATCTTTCCCTCTCAACCCCATTCTACTGCCTTCTCCCCATAACCCAACACCCGTACTAATCAAGAATCTATCTCTGCCTTAAAAAGACGGCGGGGAGGAAGTGGGGACGATAAATGGAAAACAAAGGGAAGGTCCATGAGAAGGGTGGAAGGGAGGAGTATAAAAACCAAATGGGCCAGGGTGCGAGACCAAAGAAGGTGATAATCAATCAAATAAGGCAACAAAAGATCTGACCAGAGGAGGTGTCAATGGGGAAAGCAGAACCGTTACCAGGCAGCACATAATAACATTTTGGATGCTGGAAATTTGAAATAAAGATAGAAACTGCTCATTATTTGTAGGAAACAGGCCCTGCGGCTCACCAAGTCTGCGCCGACCAGCGATCCCCATACACTTACAGTATCCTACACACTGGGGACAATTTACAATTATGACCGAGCCAATTACCTGCAAACCCGTACGCCTTTTGTGTGGGGGGAAACCGGAGCACCGGGGAAACCCATGCAGTCACGGGAAGAACGTACAAAGTCCCAACAGACAGCACCCGTGGTCAGGATCGAACCCGGGAATCTGGCGCTGTGAGGCAGCAACTCTACCGCTGCGCCACTGTGCCGCTCGATCGTGCAGCGGTAGAGTTGCTGCTTGACAACGCTAGAGACACTTCTTTATTTGGTCAGGAGATGGTTCAAGATTCATGTGACTGGAGGGATGGGGGAGGGAGAATGGAACGGGAGAACTCAGGGAGAGGGTCGATAATAGGGTGATGATTGGAGGGATTAAATGACAAATGGGCACATTATGTAAACTTAAAGAATGTAGCAATGGACTAATAAATAAATCAATCGTGGCCTAAACGTGGTGTAAATGGGAGCATTCACATGCAAAGCATGTTCAATCCTGACCCTGGGTGATGTCGTGTGGAGTTTGCACGTCCTCCCGGTGACCGCAATTATCCCTGCATGCGCTGCATTGGTCAATCGTAACCTTGCAGCAGTAGTGTGCTTATTGCATGCAGTTTCCCAGTAAGTAAATTGTCCCCTGCCACTGGGAGGCACGGTGGTGCAGCGGTAGAGTTGCTGCCTTACAGCGCCAGAGACCCCGGTTTGACCCTGACTACGGGCGCCATCTGTGCAAAGTTTGTACCTTCTACCCGTGGGATTCCTCCCACCTTCCAAAGACGTGCAGGTTTGTAGGTAAATTGGCTTCTGTAACATTGTCCCTAGTGTGCAGGGTAGGATATGGGTCATCGTTAGTCAGCACAGAGTCTCTAAGTCGGAGATTGACTCAGTTGGGCGAAGGGCCTGTTTCCACACTGTATCTCTAAACTAATCAAAGCTAAACTCTGCTTCTGACCAGTGTCAACTGAATGGCACCATAGCACAACGAGGAGAGGCATTGCCTCACAGCTCCAGTGACCCAGGTTCAGTCCTTACTTCTGTCTATGTGGAGTTTGCACATTTTCCCTGAGACTGTCTTCGGTGGCCTCATTTTTTCCCCTCCCACATCTCCCTCAAGTACGCAGCGCGGTGGCGCAGCTGGTAGAGCCGCTGCCTCACCGCGCTAGGGATCCAGGTTCGATCCTGACCTCGGATGATGTGCAGTGTGCATGGTTTCCCACTGGGTGCTCCCACATTCCACAGATGCGCAGGTCTTTTGGTTAATTGGCCCCTGTAAATTGCCCCTAGTGGACGTGAAAGTGGGATAGCATAAAGCTAGTATGAGCGTGATTGATGGTCCCCATTTACACCTCCTCTGGTCAGTGTGGACTCGGTGGGCCAAAGGATCCATTTCCAATCAATTAATTAAAGAAATGTGGATTAATGATGTGGTTTGCTGTGCTGGCTCGAAGGGCCAAATGGCCTACTCCTGCACCTATTATCTATTAATTGCCCACTCTAAATTGTCCCTTGAGTATTGGTAAATCTGTGGAGAATCTATAGGAGCATGGAAAGAACAAAATGGGTTAGAATAGGATGAGGATAAAAATATGTACTTGATCATCGGTATGGACTCAATGGGCTGAAGGGCCTGTTTATTACCGAATAGTGAAAGCCTGGATAGAGCGGATGTGGAGAGGATGTTTCTACTCGTGGGAGAGTTTGGGACCAGAGGCCACAGCCTCAAAATAAAAGGGGCATACCTTTAGAAAGATGAGGAGGAATTTCTTTGGTCAGAGGGTGGTGAATCTGTGGAAGTTATTGCCACAGACAGCTGTGGAGGCCAAGTCAATGGATTTCTTTAAGGCGGAGATTGACAGATTCTTGATTCGGAAGGGTGTTGGGGTTATGGGGGGGAAGGCAGGCGAATGGGGTTGAGAGCGACTTGATGGGCCGAATGGCCTAATTCTGCTTCTGTCACTCGTGAACTTTCTCTGCTGTATCACTCCATGACTCAGCGGGTGATGTGGATAACCGGCATTGTTGGGCTGGGGAATGGTTGCATGACCCTGGGATCAGGTGGACAAATGCTATGTACTGCCTATGCACATGTGCAAGCTTGGGAAGCGTACAGGAGAGTGTTGGAGAGTGTTCAACGTACCACCACGCAGTCAGAGTCAACCCTTCAGAGAGAGCGTGAGAGTAAAAGGATGAGCATAAACTGCCCTCAACCAGTGAATTGGAATAAATCTTATGGATTAAATTTTAAGAATTCGAATTTCTCACGCAGGACCCTTCAAACAGGAGATAACTATCCAAGGAAATGACAGACTCCATTACACGAACAACAGGCAGACAGACGCCTGTGGCAACTCTGCAGTTGTGGGCTGTACAAAAGAATTTCACACTGCTCTGCATACGTGCCAATGAAGAACCATTGAATCATTGTGTACAAGATGGATACATAGCGCTGGAGTAACTCAGCGGGTCAGGCAGCATCTCTGGAGAAAAGGGATGAGTGATGTTTCGGGTGGAGAAAGCTGTCTGAAGGAGGGTCCCGACCCGAAACGTCACCCATCCTTTTCCTCCAGAGATGCTGCCTGTCCCGTTGAGTGACTCCAGCACTTTGTGTCTATCTTTGGTATGAAGCAGCATTCTTTGTTTCCACGTCCAGCCCGTGTACAGCGCGTCAGTGTCCAGCTCTACGATCAACCTGGCTCTACAGGGGTCTCCGCCTCGAAAAGGCAGCCAGCATCATCAGAGTACCACACCACCCTGAGCACACTCTCATTTCACTCCTGCCATCGGGAAGAAGGTACAGGAGCCTGAAAACTGTAACGTCCAGGTTCAGGAACAGCTTCTTCCCTGCAGCCATCAGGCTATTAAACACTACAACCTCCAAATAAGCTCTGAACTACAGAGACTCGTGGACAATGTTTTTGTCTTTGTAGTATTATTCTTTATTGTGTGTGTGCGCTCGTGTGTGTGTGCGTGTGTGGTGCGCGCATGTGTTTACACGCTCGTGTGTGTGTGTGTGCATGCTCGTGCGTGTGCGCTCGTGTGTATGCACGCTCGTGCACGCTTGTGTGTGTGTGTGTGTGTGTGTGTGTGTGCGCACCCGCTTGTGTGCGTGCATGCGTGTGTGCGTGTACACACTGAACTTTTTTTGGTGTTTATTATGTTCACATATCTGTTGTGCTGCTGCATGTAAGTATTTGTTTATTCTGTATCGGGACACATGACAATAAAACACTCTTGATTAAAGAGAAGAGGTTGAGATCGACATAACAAAATAGATACCACATACTGGTGGTCCAAAATATTTAAAAAAATTACAGGAGGGGAACAATAAAGATCAGATTACTTCAGTGACCCAATCTGATGACACTATAATATCTGACTGAAATCATTAAATATGTTTCTCTCTCCACAGATGCAGCAGTTTGACATTTTCTGTTTTCTAATTTCAGATTTATACTATTCAGTTTTTTTATTTTCATCAGGGTTAGAGTTAAAATTACTGTCCTTTTAACATTTTATTAATAAGAAGTTGGCCGCAGGAGACGCCCCCGGGACACAAAGATGACCCGACGAAGGGGAGGAGAGGAGAGAGGGACGTCGGTTCTCGAGCGAGTGGGCCGACCGGACTTTGGACATTCAATAACGTCGACAATGTCATTATGCCAAACAACGGGCGCCACAGTGGCGCAGCGGTAGATTTACTGTCTTACAGCGCCGGAGACCCGGGTTCGATCATGACTACGTCATCTACGTCATGCTGTCTGTACGGAGTTTGTACGTTCTCCCCGTGACCTGCGTGGGTTTTCTCCGAGATCTTTGTTTTCCTCCCACACTCCAAAGACGTACAGGTTTGTAGGATAGCGTTAGTGTGCTGTCGGTGCGGACGAACTCTGTGGGCCAAAGGGCCTGTTTCTCTAAATTAAACTAAAGGCACCGAAAATGGCGCCGCCCGCACGTGTAAACTATGCAAAAATAATTAGACTGCGCAGTTGCATACGTGACAATGCACCATTGTACCTTGAGAGGTAGCTTATTGTGTGAGGACTGGTGTCAGTTTCGATACCTTGATTACCAAATTAATGAATTACAATTGACCTTGCAGAGATGAGATTAGTACAGTTAATAAGGTAAACCTACTTAAAGGATATTTTAGTCCAGACATTTACGTGAGCTAACAATGTGATAACAAATTCTCCAGAAGGGTGAAAAGAGCATCGTATCTTTTTAGATGCAGGAAACTGGAGTGAAAACCTACAGATTCTTTATTAAATATTGCACTCCTTAAAAATGGAAGTCACAGATACAGAACAAGTCTGAAAGCTCTCTTTATTTATTCATTAGGGGGGCGTGGATTTGTAAAGTTGTGGACCTTGAGGATGGGGGAATATAAGTGGAATTAAACGGTGACCATGTTATAGGACTCAGAAACACACAAATTGGTGTGTAGAAAGATTATTTATACCTGCAAGTTTAAAATATGTGTTGGAACCCGACATATTTAAGATCTGTTATGTATCAAACCCGCCATATATATGGAGTCTCCGACTTAAATGTTTTAAGTTTTAAATGTTTTAATAATGTATTGAATGATTAATATCTGAACTTTAAGACAATTCTGTTCAAGAGGAATAAATTATAAATAATAGTCATCAAGTGTTCTGAGGGACATTTTGTTAAGTGGCATCTGCAAAAAGTGGTGACCACTGCCCAGTCCATCACGGGCACTGAACTCCCCACCATCGGAGGGAGGGATCTGGAGGAGTCGCTCCCTCAAAGAGACAACCGGCATCATCAGGGACCCACACCACCCTGGCCACAATCTCATTTCACTCCTGCCATCGGGAAGAAGGTACAGGAGCCTCAAAACTGTAACGTCCAGGTTCAGGAACAGCTTCTTCCCTGCAGCCATCAGTCTATTAAACACAACAACCTCCAAATAAGCTCCGAACTACATAGACTTAGGGACATTTGTTTTGTCTTCTTGCACTGTTATTGTATGTATGTACAATAACAGTGCAAGCGCTCGAACTCCAGTATGCTGGGACCGCCGATGAGAACATCGTGGAGCAGCGGTTCTGTGGAGCGGCCCAGCTGCGACGCTGAACGGTACATCCCGGAGCCTGGGATCTCTTGCTGAGATTGCCAGTGTGTGGAGCTCCGTCCGGCGCGGTCTGTTGGCTTGGAAGGCGCGGTCTTCGGTGGGAAGGTGGTCGTTCCTGGTACCCCAAGCCGCTGGGGATTCTCCCGATGCCGGAGTACCATCACCCAGCGAGAACATCGGGCGCCGTGGCGGCGACTGTGGAGGCCTCAGTGGGCCCGACTCTGGGTGGACAAGAGGATGGGGACTGGACTTTGTGCCTTCCCCCACAGTGGGGGGATGTTTTGGTGTTGAACTTCTTTTTAATACTACGTTGTATTTTATTAGTGTGCTGCAAGGACATCTGAATTTCCCCTGAATAAGGGGATTAATAAAGTCTAATTCAATTCAATGTATGCAAACATATATGTATGTATGTATGTATGTATGTATGTATGTAAACATGTATGCATGTCTTTTTCTCATTTATTATACTGTTTACAGGGTACTAAATTTATATTTTTGTTTTGCTGCTGCAGCAGGTAAGAATTTCTGGGACATATGACAATAAAACACTCTTGATCTTTCTGATGTACAACTCTGGTCCAGCATCTGTGAGTCCAAGTCCTCAGTGTCCCCTTCACCTCTTTGCTTGTCAACATTGGGGTCCAGCTCCCTGATGTGCGCCCCCTGGTGTGCAAGAAGATGTACCGTTGAGATGCATCTCTCTCTCTCTCTGTGTGTTCTTTTGAGGAATAACACTCTGATCACTGGCATTCTTCACTGAATCAGGAAGGTCGGTTGTACAAGTTCTCTCTGTTAACTGTGCTGAAGGCAACTGAACGTGCTCAGCTGAAGGTCAATATTGTTTCTCCTTGGGTTTCTGAAAATTGCTTGTGAGATCATGAAGATAGACACAAACTGCTGGAGTAACTCAGCGGGTACAAGCAGCATCTCTGGAGAGAAGGAATAGGTGACGCCTCGGGACAAGGCCCTTCTTCAGTCCCTACTTCAGTCTGAAGAAAGGACTCGACCCAAAACATCACCGATTTCTTTTCTCCATTGATGCTGCCTGACCTGCTGGGTTACTCCAGCATTCTGTGTCAATCTTTGGTGTAATCTGCAATTCCTTCCTACACATTTTGTTAGAAAATGAATGTTGAGCATGGTTAGATATCTCCTTCTGTTATGCAGCTAGTAAAGTTGCCGCCTCACAGCGCTAAAGACCCAGCTTCGATCCTCGGGTGCTGCCTGTGTGGAGTTGGCACATTCTCAGTGACTGAAGAAGGATCTCGAGCCGAAACGTCACCCATTCCTCCCCTCCAAAGATGCTGCCTGTCCCACTGAGTAACTCCGGCATTTTGTGTCTTTGTCCCAGTGACAACGTTGGCTTCTCCGGGTGTCCCCATTTCCTTCCCACTTCCCAAAGATGTGCAGTTGTGTAGGTGAATTGTCCTTCGTAAATTGTCCCTAATGTGTCAGGAGTGGATGTGAAAATGGGATAAAATAAAGTTCATTTGAATGGGTGATGAATGGTCACAGTGGGTCCAAGGGCCTGCTTCCACACTGCGTCAAGAAACGAAATAAGTCTGAAGAAGGAACGTCACCCATTCCTTCTCTCCAGAGATGCTGCCTGTCCCGCTGAGTTACTCCAGCTTTTTGTGTCTATCTCAAATACATATCCAAACTGGACATGAGTTAAGGGCCGTCCCACTTATGCGATTTTTTCGGTGACTTGCCTGCACCCGTCATAATCGCAGCAGGTGGCCGAAAATTTTCAACATGGGACGATCAGAAAAGGTATGACTCTTTGGGCAACTACTCACGACCATACACGCATGTCGCGGGGTGACGCCTGTACGAGCGTGAGTAGTCGCCCAAAGAATCGTACCTTTTTCTGGTCGCCGCTGGATGTTCAACATGTTCGAAAATTTTCGGCCACCTGCTGCAACTATGACGGGTGCCGGACGTCTCCGAAAAAAATCATGTAAGTGGGACAGGCCCTTAACAGGGCTTCTTTTCATGTCTTACTTCTTAACTATAGATAAAGTAAATCTTATTTGAAATGGCAATAGACTCAGTGTTGGCATTTAGCTTCTAATTTAGTTTTAGTTTTAGAGTTATGGCATGGAAACAGGCCTTTCGGCCCACCGAGTCCATGCCGACCAGCGCACATATGAAAACATAAATGGCCACGAATAAAACAACAAACTATTCTACTTGTCATATGAATTATCCTAATTAATATAGCCAAGGATATCTCATTAAGCCATGAACATTTAGTTTAGTTTAGAGATACAGCATGGAAACAGGCCCTTTGGCCCACCAATTCCGCGCCGACCAGCGATCCCCCCCGCACACTAACATAATTCTACACAAAGGGAGAATTTACATTTATACCAAGCCAATTAACCTATGTTATCTGTACGTCTTTGGAGTGCGAGGGGAAACCAAAGATCTCGGAGGAAATTCATGTGGTCACAGGGAGAAGGTACAAACTCCATGCAGACAGCACCTGTAGTCAGAATCGAACCCGGGTCTCTGGCGCTGTAAGCGCTATAAGGCAGGAACTCTACCGCTGTGCCACCCCTTCATGTCCTTCATTAAGCTATATTCAATACTACTATGATGGGTCCCCAGAACACACCGCCCATTCAGTTCTCTTCTACGACTCCTTATTCTTAGAAAATGATCTAAAAGAAAACAAACACAACAGGCCACGAGAATCCTTACCTTCCTGTTCAGGCACGGAAGATACTTGGGGTATTGATATCTCTACATTTGGCAAATGAGTAACACTTGTACGTTCTTTACTTTTCTTCTCGCTTTTTGATAAACGAGAAAACACTTTGGACAAGGAATTAAGCTTAGACCTCAATGTCTCAGAGCCCGGTTTTTCATCTTGTACTAATTCCTTCGTGGTTCGATCCTTTGCTACGTCCAATTGGCGGTTTGCATGCAACGGCTGAACTGCGTTTGGACGCGACTTATTCCTTAAAGTCGGACCCGACGAGTCCCAATAAACCTGACTTCGCTCTTGGTTTTCAGCGCTCCTGCTGTCTCCTGTCCTTGGTGCAGATGAGGAGTTCATCGGGATCTTCTGCTGCCAACCCGACTCTGGGAATTCTGCGCTGATGCAAGTTGATGGAACGGGTGCCGAGTTCCCAAGTGATATTTTGTCACCTGGCCCGACACGGGGTGCTGTGCCTCCCTCCTCACCATCTGAATCAGATTCAGTTACACTCAGTCTGGACAGTCTGTGTCTTATGCTCGTCGAAAGAGAGAGTTTCTTCCTCGGCACCGGACCAATATTTCTCTCCTCGCCCCTGGCTGGTTCGCGCTCAACGTTGACTGAAGATAATGCCACTGGAAGACGGCTACACTCAGCTTCCCGCTCCGTGTCCTTTACATTCTCTTTAATGTTCACGTTATTAACCCTGGGAGAAGTTCTGCAGGCCTGGCGTTCGTTTACGGAAACTCCCTCATAGCTGGAAGTGTCCGGTGCCCTGTCGGCATTGTCCATGTGCAAAGGTTTACCGGGACGTGATGGTAAAGGCTCAGATATACGGGACTCGGGGACCTCGAACCTTGCTTCGATAATCTTATCGGAAGTTGCGATCTGCCCAGTCTTGAAGGCGTGATCTCCCTCCGCGTTGAGTTTGGTTTTATGGCCAACTGGTCTGACATTGGGACTTCCGCCATTGCTTGATGGCAAACAGGAAGATGGGACACTGCTTGCCCCAGTGAGGTCTGATGGAGGCAGAGAGGGGCATTCTTCAGTGTGACGTTTATATTCTGCCTTGTCTGGCTCACCAATATTTTTATAATCCAAAGAATTTCTTCCGGATCCTGCTGTAAGACCTGGATCACCACTGCACTCGTGGTTGGGCCTCTGGCGGCCTACCATAGATTGTGAAACAAAAGCCTGCACGTTTTTGAGAAGAATGAAAAAGACAGCATAAAAACGGACGGTTAGAAATGGGTGCCGTCTTCAGGGCTGGTGAAGCTGTTTTCATTCACTCCACGTCACCTCAAGCCGAGAGCCAGACGTGGGGGTTGTACAGACTGGTTAATGCAAGGCGAGGGCTGGCTCTGCAATGGGAATGCAGAATAGGGGCAACGCACATTGATAATACAGGGCTGTGAGGAATACAGAATGGCAATATAGGCCTGCAGGCAATACAGACTGAGTAACATGGAAACATAGAAACATAGAAAATAAGTGCAGGAGGAAGCCTTTCGGCCCTTCGAGCCAGCACCACTATTCATTGTGATCATGGCTGATCGTCCCCAATCAATAACCCGTGCCTGCCTTCTCCCCATATCCCTTGATTCCACTAGCCCCTAGAACTCTATCTAACTCTCTCTTAAATCCATCCAGTGACTTGGCCTCCACTGCCCTCTGTGGCAGGGAATTCCACAAATTCACAACTCTCTGGGTGAAAAAGTTCTCTCACCTCAGTCTTAAATGGCCTCCCCTTCATTCTAAGACTGTGGCCCCTGCTTCTGGACTCGCCCAACATTGGGAACATTTTTCCTGCATCTAGCTTGGAACAACTTGGCTAACATGGAACAAGGGAACTAGCAATGCAGAAGCAACACGATCAGCCAGTGTTTAGGCCAGTTTAATTAAGACCTATCCAATATGATAGCTGTTGAAAGCAATCTGGACCACTAATTCATATTAAAAATATGAATGCTGATCTGGTCCTCAACCACCTATCGGTTAAGACAATAAGATATGGGAGCAGAATTAGGCCATTCGGCCCATCGAGTCTACTTCGCCGTTCAATCACAACTGATCTATCTTTCCCTCTCAACCCCATTCTCCTGCCTTCTCCCCGTAACCTTTGACACCCTTCCAAATCAAGAATCTATCAATCTCTGCTTTAAAAGTACCCAATGAGTTTGGCCTCCACTGCCGCCTGTGGCAATTAATTGAACCTGTCTACGGGTGCTTGCCTGTACGGAGTTTGTACGTTCTCCCAGTGGGTTTTCTCCAGGTGCTCTGGTTTCCTCCCACACGCCAAAGATGTACAGACATTGAATTCACACACATCTCGATTTGCAATCTTATCTCTACTACACCAAGGGTCATTTTGGGGTTGTGATCCCTTTAAGATATTTTGGCGTGTAAACAACTTTCTTAGAATGCAGTTTTCCACTAAAGAGGAAAATGATTAGAAAGAGCATTGTCGCCACAGTGGGAAGTGGTCAGAAGTGAAACAGCTTGCTCCCTAATCTCGGTCATAAGTTGACCTTATAAGTCACTTCGAGAAGATATTTCTGTCGCACCAAACTGTTGTGGCATAACACTGTGCTACAAGAAAAGCACACTTCCCCCGATTCATCTATGGGTGATCTATGCTTCTACGAGAGGGAAACGAAATGTGGACAATAAAATTGGAAGGATTCTAAAGGCTTATATGTTTATGTTTAGAGATCCAGTATGGAAAAAAAGGCCCTTCGGCCCACTGATTCCATGCCACCCAATGATCACCCATTCACACTAGTTCTATATTATAGACACAAAAAGCTGGAGTAACTCAGTGGGTCAGGCAGCATCTCTGGAGAAAAGGAATCGGTGGCATTTCGGAGAAAAGGAATCGGTGGCAAGACATGAAAAAGGGTCTCGACCCGAAATGTCGCCTATTCCTTTTCTCCGGAAATGCTGTCTGACCCGCTGAGTTACTCCAGCTTTTGTGTCTATCTTCGGTTTAAACCACAAGCTCCTTCCTACACAGTTCTATAGTTCCCTCCTTTGTCATCCACTTTTGTCATACACACTGGGGACATTTTCTTTTTGCAGTAGTCAATTAACGTAAAGACCTGCGCGTGTGGGAGGAAACCGGAGCACCTGGAAGAAATCTAAGCGGTCACAGGGAGTACGTGCAAACTCCACACAGCCAGCACCCGAGGTCAGGATCGAACCCGGGTCTCTGGCTCTGTGAGGCAGCAGTTCTACCAGCTGCACCACCGTGCCGCCCTCTCAGGTTACCTCTTCCTCTCCCTAACCACCTTTTCTGCTTCAAGTTGTTCCTTTCTTGTCTCTTCCATCTTCACTGCTGCTTCTGAAAGAAAAGTCTGAAGAAGAGACCCAGCCGAAATGCCACCTTATCCATTTCCTCCACAGATGCTGCCTGACCCGCTGAATTACTCCAGCACTTTGTATTTTAGCTCAAGATGCGTGCATCTGCAGTTTATCTTGTCTCTGAAAGTAATTGTTGCCTCGACAACCTTAGTCTGCACCTTATAACAGACATTCCCCCTGTTCTCTCTCACTGTCAGTAACGAAAAATACACTTGTTTGCTCATGAATGTTTCTGCATCCAGTTCTTCTGCATCCGCTTGGGCAGTCTACATCCTGGGGGCATGAACATTGAATTCTCCCAACTCTGCTAGCCCTTGCTGTCCCCTCCCCTTCATCAGCCCTCTGGTTGTCTCCTCCCATCCCCCAGCCCTCGGGCTCCTCCTCCGCCTTTTTTCCTTTTTCCCCTTTCTTCTCCCCACCCCCTATCAGTCTGAAGAAGGGTTTCGGCCCGAAACGTTGCCTATTTCCTTCGCTCCATAGATGCTGCTGCACCCGCTGAGTTTCTCCAGCTTTTGTGTGTACCTTCCAGTTCTTCTCAACCAGATACATACCAGACAACAAGCAACAGCAGTAGGTGCACAAAAACAAACGGTGAACATCGCAAGTTTCAAACAGCAACTTTGAATTTGGTGTTAGTACAAATGGCTAACGGACAAAGCAAGTCATTGCAGGTCTCCCATGGTCAGTCACTTAACCAATCTTCATGCAACGGGAAGAAGTGTCCCGACCAGAAACGTCACCCAACCTATGTTTGGTTTAGAGATACATAGAGATACTTCGGCCCACCGTGTCCACACCGACCAGCGATCCCCGCTCACTGAAACCTATCCTACACACACTAGGATCAATTTACATTTTGACCAATGCCAATGAACTTACAAGGCTGCACGTCTTTGGAGTGTGGGAGGAAACAGGCGCACCCGGAGAAAACCCACGCGGTCAAGGGGAGAACGTGCAAACTCCGCACAGACAGCAACTGTATTCAGGATCGAACCCGTGTCTGGCGCTGTGAGACAGTTACTCTACCGCTGTGCCACCGTGCCGCCAGAGATGCTGCCTGATTCGCTAATTACTCTAGCACTTTGTGTCTTTTTTCACCACGACATCCACAACGAAGATTATAGAACAGTCATATAGGGCAGTCACGGTGGCGCAGCGGTAGAGTTGCTGCCTTACAGCGCATGCAGTGCCGGAGACCCGGGTTCGATCCCGATTACGGGTGCTGTCTGTACCCTCTCCCCGTGACCCGTGTGGGTTTTCTCCGAGATCTTCAGTTTCCTCCCACATTCCAAAGACGTACAGGTTTGTGGGTTATTTGGCTTGGTAAATGTAAAAATTGTCCCTAGTTGGTGTTGGATAGTGTTAATGTGCGGGGATCGCTGGTCAGCGCAGACCCGGTGGGCTGAAGGGCCGGTTTCTGTGTTGTATCTCTAAACTAAACTAAATTAACACATTAACAGCCTTCTTAATGGGAAGTCTGTGAAATAAACACGTTGATTAAAATGGGCCAAGGGGAACTTTCTTAAGCAGCAGTCATAGGATGAATGAGTTGTAATTTTCAACCAGTCTATAATTCAGCATGACTAAACAAGCTTGGTTGCTTCTGATTGTTCCGATTGGAGAGTGACTACCCTGACTTCTGTTCTTACCATCCAAGGCAGATAAGTACAGAAGTTATAGGGGTAGAATTAGGGCATTCGGCCCATCAAGTCTACTCCGCCATTCAATCATGGCTGATCTATCTCTCCCTCTCAACCCCGTTCTCCTGCCTTCTCCCCATGACCCCTGACACCCTCCACAAAATGCAACAGTTGACAGTAATCCGATTTTCAGTGAAGGGTTTTTAGCTACTTTTTAGTGTTACGGATACAGCGTGAGAACAGGCCCTTCGGCCCACCGTGTCCAGGCCGACCATCCTGCCCCCGTACACTAGTTCAATGTTATCCCACTTTTGCATCCCAGGGGCAATCCCAATCAACGTACAAACCTGCACGTCTTTGGAACGTGGTAGGAAACAGGAGCACCCGGAGAAAATCCACCCAGTCACAGGGGAGAACGTGCAAACTCCGAACAAACATGACCCTTATGGGAAAAATAATCGGTGGCCTTAGAGATGGAGCTATAGAGTGGTATCGCTACTGGGTGCTAACGTGTGTCGTTTTTCCAGCTATAATTCCTCCTGCACCAAGTCAGTCGGGATCAAACCCGGAGCTTTGAGGCAGCAGCTCTACCTCTGTGAGAATCTAGTCCGCTTCTTAACCAGGAGAGACCTGAACACAAATGTTTTAAGGAACGGTGTTAGTAATGCACCGGCAGCCATTTCTCTTCAGTTAAAGCCCGTCATTTTATCGGTCACATAACAGCAGTCTTCATTCATAAAATCTCATACATTGCCTTGTAAAATGTCTCGCACACTTGGGATTCCCAGCGTTTGTTAGTATGTTTAGTTGCATAGCGCAAAGATAAGAAGGACAAGAGTTCAATGATAAGGTTGTACCTGCTCCATATTTTGTGAAGGGTTCTTGTCAGCTGGTGTTAGAAGCCTCATGCCAAGTACACTGCCATGCTCTGTGCATTCAAAAGGACCTTATCACAAAGGTAGATGATACTTATTAGGGGAAAATGATCTTATAGCTTAGATTAGAGACACAGCATGGAAACAGTCCCTAAGTTCGGCTCACCGAGTCCACGTCAACCATCATTCACCCGTCCACACTGGTTCGACGTTATCCCATTTTCTCATCCACTCCCGACAAACTCGGGACAATTTGCAAAGGGCCAATTCACCAATAAACCCGCGCGTCTTTAGGATGCAGGAGGAAATTGGAGCACCCGGAGGAAACCTGTGTGGTCACAGGGAGAACGTGCAAACTCCACACTCAAGGTCAGGATCGAACACGGGTCGCTGGTGCTGCGAGTCAGCAGCTCCACCGCTGCGCCTCTGTGCTGGTTATTTAAGAATCTGGTCCCCTTGTTAACCAGGAGAGACCTGAACAGTATTGTTTTAAGAAGTGGTGTTAATAATGCATTCTCAACTATTACCCTTTAGTTAAACCGTTTGATCGGGCGGCAGCTCTACCAGTTGCACTATTGTGCCGCAGAACAACGCTCTCATATTGTTTACGGGGAAATCGGTGGCCATAGAGATGGAACTATAGAATGGGATAATGAATGGTTTCTAAGGTTTGCAGCTTCTCAACTACAATTCCCCACGCACTAAGTTAGTGTATTGTGTCTGTACCACAGGGAGAGTGGTTTGGACATGATGAGCTTCTCTGGAAGTTGAGAGACTCCCACTGGACCATCTTTAAACAACAGCACCACAACTGACTAAAAAACTAGCATCTTCCTGTTCATATGTTCATAAGTGATAGCAGCGGAATTAGGCCATTCGGCCCGTCAAGTCTACTCCGCCACTCAATCATGCCTGATCTATATTTCCCTCTCAACTCCATTCTCCTGCCTTTTCCCCATAACCCCAGCCACCCGTACTAATCACGAATCTGTCTATCTCCGCCTTAAAAATACCCATTGACTTGGCCTCCACAACCCTCTGTGGCAGAAAGCAGAACTCCGTCATAGTGGCCAGAGATATTTGGTGTGCAGTGGGATCCAAGAACCGGGAACTGAAAGTTTCATGAAGTTTTTGAGTTATAGAGAGAAACAGACCCTTCGGGCCATCCAGTCCACTCCAACCAGAGATCCCGCACGCTAACACTATCCTACACACGCAAGGGACAATTTACACGTACACCAAGCCAATTAACCTACAAACCTATACAACGTCTTTGGAGTGTGGGAGGAAACCGAAGACCTTGCAGAAAACCCACGCGGTCACGGGGAGAACGTACAAACTCTGTACAGACAGCACCCGTAGTCAGGATCGAAACCGGGTTTCCGACGCTGGCCACCATAAAGAAGAGCATACATTCTCAAACGGGGCAGCGGCGTGCATTGTTAAAACGGATCATCCTGGAGACCTTGAGCAGTTCAGGCAAGAGCAACAGTGAAAGAATCAGAGTCAGCATTTCAGGTCGACGACCTTTCAACCGAATTCGGGAATGTTATAATTCAAATGAGTTTTCAGTTTCTTTGGAGTATTGTGTGCAGTCTGGTTGTCCCATTACAGGAAGGGTGTGGTGGCTTTGGAGCTCTCTGGAGCAAAGGAATAGATTATGTTTCTGGTCAAGACCCTTCCTCAGAGAACAGAGGAGTTCGGAGCTTATTTGGAGATTGTAGTTTAATAGCCTGATGGTTGTTGGGAAGAAGTTGTTCCTGAACCTGGGCATTACAGTTTACAGGCTCCTGTACCTTCTTCCCGATGGCAGGAAGTAGATAGAGGGAACCTGAAAACTGTAAATGTCCAGGTTCAGCATTTTGTGTCTATCTTCGTTGTAAACCAGCATCTGCAGTTCCTCCCTACACATACCAAGCTAATAGATATTACTTGCTAAACCACCTCCTGAGATGGAGATAGAGAAGTCAAGAAAGGGAAGGACTATGTAGAAGTGAGAGCAAGCTGGAAATTGGCACCAAAAGTCAATGAATCTTTGGCATCGCCAACCCAGTCATCAAAGAAGTGAAGGGGAAGTCCTGAGTAGGGTTGACAATAGGACTGTTCAATGTATTTGTCGCAGAGACAGGTATAGTAACTCCCTTGTCAATTCTTCCCTTCCCTCCCGTACCACTCCCTCCCCTGGTACTTTCCCTTGCAACCGCAAGAGATGCAACACATGTCCCTTCACCTCCCCCCTCGACTCCATTCAAGGACCCAAGCAGTCGTTCCAGGTGCGACAGAGGTTCACCTGCATCTCCTCCAACCTCATCTAGATGCCAGCTGATCTACATCGGTGAGACCAAGCGGAGGCTTGGCGATCGTTTCGCCGAACACCTCCGGTCGGTCCGCAATAACCAACCTGACCTCCCGGTGGCTCAGCACTTCAACTCCCCTCCCATTCCGTATCTGACCTCTCTGTCCTGGGTCTCCTCCATGGCCACAGCGAGCAACACCGTAAATTTGAGGAAATGCACCTCGTATTCCGCTTGGGCAGTCTACATCCTGGGGGCTTGAACATTGAATTCTCCCAATTCTGCTAGCCTTGCTGTCCCCTCCCCTTCATCAGCCCTCTGGTTGTCTCCTCCCCTCCCCCAGCCCTCGGGCTCCTCCTCCGCCTTTTTCCTTTTTTCCTTTCTTCTCCCCACCCCCTATCAGTCTGAAGAAGGGTTTCGGCCCGAAACGTTGCCTATTTCCTTCGCTCCATAGATGCTGCTGCACCCACTGAGTTTCTCCAGCATTTTTGTGTACCAGGTATAGTTTAGTTTAGTTTTAGATATACAGTGCAGGAATAGGCCCTTCGGCCCAACGAGTCCACACTGACCAGCGATTCCCGTACTTTCCTGCACACTAAGGACAATTCACAATTTTTTTCCCACGGAAGCCAATTGACCTACATCTTTGGAGTGTGGGAGGAAACTGGAGCATCCAGAGAAAACCCACGCAGGTCAAGGGGAAAACGTACGAACTCCGTACAGGCAGCACCCGTAGTCAGGATCGAACCCGGGTCTCTGGCACTGTGAGGCTGCAACTTTACCGCTGCGTCACCGCACCACCCAATAACTTAACCATGATGCCACTCTTGCCTTGAAGCAAATGGCCACTCCATCTAATCGCCACTCAGATCACTTTGTTTTTGGCTACTTACACCATTCTAACAAAGCCCAATGCCAACTCTAGACACAGAGGATCATCTCCCAACTAAGCATGTCACAACCCTCTGGACTCAATACCAATGTCAACTAGTTTTAGATAACATAGAACATAAAAATGCACAGCGAAGGGACAGGCCCTTCAGCCCACAATGTCTGTGCCGAACACAATGGCAATCATCCCCTGCCTACACGTGATGCCTATCCCTCCATAGCCATGTGCCGATCTAAAAATCTCTTAAACACAACTATCAAATCCACCACCACAAATGGCAACACGTTCCAGGCACCCACCTCACTCTGTGTCAAATATTCTCCCTGCACATCTTCTTTAAACTACCCAAAATCTGACTAAATCACCAGCCTTTCCAATGTGTATTAGAGTTGGCCAGTTCTGATGAAAGCTAATCAGCTGCTTCCACCAATTCCCAATGGTCCTTTATTGTCACGTATGAACTGCACAGTGAAACTCTATCCACATATGCTTGTCCAGAAAAAATCACCCAAATGATCACTACATCTGTGAATAGGCCTCAAAGATGCCCTTAAAAATCAAAGATAGAAATTCTCTCTCTTGTTGCAATATAATGGAGATTTGTTAATTTGCTGATTGTTATTTTGTCTTAAGCCTACTTGACTTTCTTTACAATCCAATACATCTCCAATGAGTTGATGTGATTACACATTTAAAACCTACAGAAAAATTCACTTGGTTCTGCAAATCTTTGCTGGGACTGGTTGCAGTCATACAATGTGGAAACAGGCCCTTCAGCCCAACATGCCCACACCGACCAACATGTCCCATCTACACGAGGCTGTAAAAATCTACTATTACCTCAGCCTGCATCTCATGTTGGAGATACTTGTGAGAATTTAGGTTAACAAAGCAACGTTTCTGATCTCAGACCTTTCAACTCCCATCTTGTTCCAGATGTAATCAATGCAATGAACTGATATCGACAGTTGTGCTGTCGAGTCTACTGCACAGCAACCAAATCTTCCGCTCATGAAGATCAACATGTTTTGACCATTGGTCCAAACCTCCGAACTTGCTGCTGATGGCACTCAACCAGATACCCCAGCGTGGAGTAAAATGAATAAGATGTTTCTACTAGAGGTGTTGGACTAACCTTTTTCTGTGACTTTGCTTTCTTCATCCCCTTGCTTTCCAATTTCTCCAAAACCTTGAAGACCATCTATATCATCTTCTCCATCTGTGACAAAAGGGACATAAAAGATTCTTGTTGTAATGCAATCATCTTAATCGAGTTATACAGTGTCAGATGTATCATGCCTTATTTTGCAGGAACGAGCTATTAATACAGTTTTAAAATAATAATGAAAGCAACATCGCTAACTAGAGCAGGACGCATTCGTTGTCCAAACTGCTGCCTTGAATAGCTGACTATGAGCTGCCTATAAATTAGACTTTAGTGATACATTGCAGAAACAGCCCACCAAGTCCACACCGACCAGCGATCACCCCCTACACTAGCACTATCCTACACACCAGGGTCAATTTTTACAATTCACAGAAGCCAGTTCACCTACAAACCCGCATGTCTTTGGAATGTGGGAGGAAACCTGAGCACCCAGGAAAAAAAACCATGCGGTCACAGGAAGAACTCCATACAGATAGCACCCATAGTCAGGATCAAACCTAGGTCTCTGACACTGTAAGGCACCATCGCAGACTTCAAGCCGTCATTGCACCACCGTGCTGGCCCTGCTATGCATACTGTTTCTCATTCACATATTTTGTCACTTTCCAATTTTAAAATCATTGCACAGAATGAGGCGCTGCCCATATTCATGACAAAATGGAAAATCAGCTCAGATCTTCTCATTGTACCTGGTGATAGAGTCAAAGCCGTGCAACATGGAAACAGGCCCTTCAGCCCACAATCCCTATGCTACCCTTTGTACCAATCTACTCTAATCCCATTTACCTGCATTGGGTCCATAGCCTTAGCATTGGCAATTTCAGTACTTGTCTAGATTCAACTGTATTCATCAATCACCCAAAACGTCACCTATCCATGTTCTCCAGAGATGCTGCCTGACCCGCTGAATTACTCCAGCATTTTGTGGTCTATCTTTATTAGAAAAGGCTTGATGGGCTGTGTGGCCTCCTGCTCAGTAACCTGTCTATGATCTGGGTAGCATCTGTAGCATCTTTTCTTTCTTTCCTGGTCTACACTTCCTTCATAAGCTCAACCAAGCAGCCATCCTTTGAGAGTAGCATGAAGTGATGCATTCACCTTGTGGACAACTGCATGGAACAAGTATGTTGTCTGACAGATAGTCATCGAGTCATACAACGTGGAAGCAGGCCCTTCGGCCCAACTTGTCCACGCCAACCAACATGTCCCATCTACACTAGTCCCACCTGCCTGTGTTTGGCCAATAACCCTCTAAACCTGTCCAATACATGTACCAGTCCAAATGTTTCTTCAAAGTTATGATCGTACCTGCCTCAGCCACCTCTTCCTGCAACTCGTTCCTTATATTTTAGTTTAGTTTTGTTTCGAGAACAGGCACTTCGGCCCACCAAGTCCACACCGACCAATGATCACTCCATACACTAGATCTATCCTGCACACTAGGGATAATTTGCAGAATCTGCAAACCTTCAGGTCTTTGGAATGTGGGAGGAAACCAGAGCAGCCGAGGGAAACCCACATGGTCACAGGGAAAACGTGCAAACTCCGTATAGGCAGCACCCGTAGTCAGACTCGAACCCGGGTTTCTAGCGCTGTAAGGCAGCAGCTCTACTGCTGTGCTGCTCAGAATAACTACCACCTCTTGTGTAAAACAAGTTGCCCCTCAGGTTCCTATTTCATCTTCCCCCTCACCTTAAACCTATGTCCTCTGGTTTTGATGCTCTGGTTTTGCATTCACTAATATATCGTCAAGAATAAATTACTGGTTACCAATGTAAATACTACCCAATTTTGATTGTCACTTACATCCAATCTTCTCCAAAGTTCTCCCTTCCAATTCTCCATCAAGATCCTCCTGTCAAAGGAACACAGGGAAGATTTAAAAAAAACAAGCATTAGATAAGAGAAACGATTTGGTTCAAAGCTATTCATGAGTCTTCAGCTAATCAGCCATTCATCTGACCTTCATCAGTCAGAGTATTGAGTACAGAGGTTGGGAGGTCATGTTGCAGTTTAGAGTATTGTGTCCAGTTCTGGGCGCCATGTTATAGGAAAGATGTCGTCAAGCTGGAAAGGGTGCAGAGATGATTTACAAGGATGATGCCAGGACTCGAGGGCCTGAGCTATAGGGAGAGGTTAACCAGGTTAGGGCTCTATTCCTTGGAGCGCAAGAGGAAGAGGGGTGATCTCATGAGAGGAATAGATTGGGTAGACGCACAGTCTCTGGCCCAGAGCTGGGGAATCGAGAATCAGAGGACGTAGGTTAAAGGTGACGGAGGGTAAGATTTTATAGGAACCCGAGGGGTAACATTTTCACACAAGGTGTATGGAACGAGCTGCTGGAGGAGGTTGTTGAGGCAGGTACAACCGCAACGTTTACGAAACATTTGGACAGGTACATGGATAGGACAGGTGTAGAGGGATATGGGCAAAACGTAGGCAGGTGGGAGTAGTATAAATGGGACATGTCGGCCGGTGTGGGCAAGTTGGGCCGAAGTGCCTGTTTCCACTCTGTATCACTCTATGACTCTATTCAATATCCTACTTCTTCCACAGAAACCCGTACCTCCATTACTGTAATTCTTGAAACTTCTAAATTCCTAGTCACCTAGGCACTCCTCCCTGCCAATCACTACTAAATTTAAAGCCCCTCTATTAGACAATAGACAATAGGTGCAGGAGTAGGCCATTTGGCCCTTCGAGCCAGCACCACCATTCAATGTGATCATGGCTGATCATCTCCAATCAGTACCCCGTTCCTGCCTTCTCCCCATATCCCCCGACTCCGCTATTTTTAAGAGCCCTATCTAGCTCTCTCTTGAAAGCATCCAGCGAACCTGCCTCCACCGCCCTCTGAGGCAGAGAATTCCACAGACTCACCACTCTGTGAGAAAAAAATGTTTCCTCGTCTCCATTCTAAAAGCTTACTCCTTATTCTTAAACTGTGGCCCCTGGTTCTGGACTCCCCCCCAACATCAGGAACATGGTTCCTGCCTCTAGTGTGTCCAAGCCCTTAACAATCTTATATGTTTCAATGAGATCCCCTCTTAGCCTTCTAAACTCCAGAGTGTACAAGCCCAGCTGCTCCATTCTCTCAGCATACGAGTCTCGCCATCCCGGGAATTAACCTTGTAAACCTATGCTGCACCCAATTTGCCAGGGCACTGACCCCAGACTGATCAATGTAAAGCTCTCCTCATTGAAACAGGACTCCCTTTCCCTAGAACTAGTGCCAGTGATCCGTGAACCAAAGCCTATTTCTCCCCAAAATACATTCAGATCTCCGGTTGTACTTTAGTTTAGACATACAGCACAGGAAGAGGCCCTTTGAACAGTCCGCGCTGACCAGCGATCCCCGTACACTAGCACTATCCTACGCACCGGGGACAATTTACATTTTTTACCACGGCCAATTAACCTACAAACCTGTACGTCTTTGGAGTGTGGGAGGAAACCGAAGCACCCGGAGAAATCCCAGGCCAGTTACGGAGTATGTACGTTCTCTCCGTGAACGGCGTGGGTTTACTCTGGCTGCTCAGGTTTCCTCCCACACTCCAAAGACGTACAGGTTTGTTGGCTTCGGAAAAAATACTCAATTTGTCCCTCGCGTGTAGGATAGTGCAAGTGTACGGGGATCTCTGGTCAGCGCGGACTCATTGGGCCTGTGTCCGCGCTGTATCTCTAAAGCAAAGTTTAAAGTTAATAGACAGTGTGGATGAACCTTATGGGAGTATTCCATAGAAACATAGAAATATAGGTGCAGGATAAGGCCATTCGGCCCTTCCAGCCAGCACCACCATTCAATATGATCATGGCTGATCATCTAAAATCAGTACCCCGTTCCGCTTTTTCCCCATATCCCTCTATTCCTTCAGCCCTAAGAGCTAAATCTAACTCTCTCTTGAAAACATCCAGTGAATTAGCCTCCACTGCCTTCTGTGGCAGAGAATCCCACAGATTCACAACTCTTTGGGTGAAAAGGCTTTTCCTTATCTCAGTCCTAAACGGCCTACCTCTTATTCTTAAACTGTGACCCCTGGTTCTGGACTCCCCCAACATCGGGAATTTTTTTCCTGCATCTAGCCTGTCCAATCCTTTAAGAATTTTATAAGTCTCTGTAACATACCCTCTCATCCTTCTAAATTCCAGTGAATACAAACCCAGTCGACCCATTCTTTCATCATATGTCAGTCCTGCCATCCCTGGAATTAACCTGATTAACCTGGTGAACCTACGCTGCACTCTCTCAATAGCAATAATGTCCTTCCTCACATTAGGTGCCCAAAATTGCACACAATACTCCAGGTGCGGTCTCACCAGGGCCCTGCACAACTGCAGTAGGACCTCCTTGCTCCTAAACTCAAATCCTCTCGCAATGAAGGCCAACATGCCATTAGCTTTCTTCACTGCCTGCTGTACCTGCATGCTTACTATCGGTGACTGATGTGCAAGGACACACAGGTCTCGTTGCACCTCTCCTTTTCCTAATCTGACACCATTCAGATAATAATCTGCCTTCCTGTTCTTGTCACCAAATTGGATAACGTCACATTTATCCACATTATACTGCATCTGCCATGCTTCTGCCCACTCACCCAACCTATCCAAGTTACCCTGCAGCCTCATAGCATCTTCATCACAGCTCACACTGCCACCCAACTGTGTGTCATCTGCAAACTTGGAGAAGTCACATTTAATTCCCTCGTCTAAATCACTAATATATATTGTAAATAACTGGGGTCCCAACACTGAGCCTTGCAGCTCCCCACTAGTCACTGCCTGCCATTCTGAAAAGCACCCGTTTCTATTCTTTGCTTCCTATCTGCCAACCAGTTCACTATCCATGTCAATACCCTACCCCCAATATCATGTGCTCTAATTTTGCACACTAGTCTAAATAGTGTGGGACCTTGTCAAAGGCTTTTTGAAAGTCGATACACCACATCCACTGGCTCTCCCTTATCTATTCTACTTGTTACATCCTCAAAAAAAAATCCAGAAGATTAGTCAAGCATGATTTCCCCTTCATAAATCCATGCTGACTTTGACCGATCCCGTCACTGCTTTCCAAATGCGCCACTATAACATCTTTAACAATCGACTCAAGCATCTTCCCCACTACCGATGTAAGGCTAACTGGTATATAATTCTTCATTTTCTCTCCCCCTCCTTTCTTAAAAAGTGGAGTTACATTGGCTAACCCTCCAGTCCACAGGAACTGATCCAGAGTCGAGAAAACATTGGAAAATGATCACCAATGCATCCACGATTTCTAGGGCCACCTCCTTGAGTACTCTGGGATGCAGACCATCAGGTCCTGGGGATTTATCTGCCTTCGGTTCCAACTGTTTACTGAACACCATTTCCTGACTAATGTGAATTCCCTTCAGTTCCTCCCTCCCACTAAATCCTCGGACCCGCGAGGCAACGCCGCCTGACGAATTACTCCAGCACTTTGCGCTTTTTTTGTCCTAACTCAACGAAACACCAGTGTAGGGAAGTGCCGACTTAATAACCCCAATGATATAGGGATGCGTTAACATTGGATACAGAGTACAAACAAGAGCTCGGCCGTGCTCATGTATAAATATCTAACGACCAATTCACTACCTTATTTGCAGAAGCAAACTCTTCCTCTTCCTCTTCCTCCTCCTCCTCCTCCTCCTCACTGGTGCCCAATGAATCAGGGTAGTGAACGATGCAATAAAACTTGCCTGAGAGAAAAGAGGAAATTAATGATATTTTCACAACAAGTTGGATTCTATACTTCCTCACCCAATCTGCTAAAATAGGTTTCAAAGATCACAGATACATCTGGTGGCTTTAAACACAGTTAGGTGACTCGCTAACTGGTCTTAAAATGCTCTTGAAGGATTGTAATTTGCTGGTTGAAAATTAGCGTTGGTGAGCTCTCTATTTAGTTTAGTTTAGATATACAGCACAGAAGCAGGCCCTTCGGCCCACCGAGTCCGTGCCGACCAGCGATCCCCGCGCACTTCCACTATCCTACATACACTGGGGACAATTTACAATTATGCCAAGTCAATTAACCTATAAACCTGTACGTCTTTGGAGTGTGGGAGGAAACCGGAGCACCCAGAGAAAACCTATGCGGTCACAGGGAGAACGAACAAACTCCGCACAGACAGTACCCGTAGTCAGGATCGAACCCAGGACCTTGGCAGTGTAAGGCAGCAACTCTATTACTGCGCCACCCCGCCACCCAGATTGTTGGTTGGTTTTCCCCAATGCTTTTAGTATTTAAACACAGAGATGAGAGTTCATCGGTTTAGTTTAATTTATTGTCACGTGTACCGAGGCACAGTGAAAAGCTTTTGTTAAGTGCTAACCAATCAGTGGAAATACTATACATGATTACATTCGAGCCATCCACAGTGTACAGAGACATGGTAAAGGGAATAATGTTTAGTGCAAGATAAAGTCCAGTAAAGTCCGTCCGATTAAAGATAGTGCGAGGGTCTCCAATCAGGTCTGGGGAATTCTCTGCCTCAGAGGGTGGTGGAGGCCGGTTCTCTGGATACTTTCAAGAGAGAGCTAGATAAGGCTCTTAAAGATAGCGGAGTCAGGGGATATGGGGAGAAGGCAGGAACGGGGTACTGATTGGGGATGATCAGCCATGATCACATTGAATGGCGGTGCTGGCTCGAAGGGCCGAATGGCCTCCTCCTGCACCTCTTGTCTATTGTCTATTGTGGTAGGCGAGTGATTATTGTGTTGGCACACAACAGTAATCCCCGCACACAAAGACTATTCTACACACAAACACACACGACGGACACATTTTCAATTTTACCGAGACCAATTAACCTACGAACCTGTATGCCTTTGGAGTGTGGGAGGAAACCGGAGCACTCGGAGAAAACCCACGCAGGCCATAGGGAGAACGTACAAATTCCGTAGAGGGCAGCACCCGTAGTCAGGATCAAACCCGGGTCCCTGGCGCCGTAAGGCAGCAACTCTACCGCTGCGCCACCTGTTCCGAGGAGGTACAGCCACTGGGGTTACCTGCACTCCATGTTTTAATTCCCTTCCTCAATGATCACCCACCTTCTCACTTCTTGGACCTTCGGTGGGACAACCTCGCTCTGGGTCCTGTCCAAGAAGCTCTCATTTTCCCCGGAGGGTCCCGGATTCATCCAGTTCCTTAACGCGGTCTTTAAGGACTGGCATATGGGCACAATTTCCACAGGTGTGGCCATCAGGGGTACTGACTTGCCACATCCTGCAGGGGGAGCACCGCAACAACAGACCTGCCATTACCACTGCAGCTAAATCAACACTCTGAAGACCAGACTGGAGGGCCTGTCCCACTGTACGGGGTCATTCAAGAGTTCTCCCGAGATTCGAGCTTGTGTAATGTACGTAGCGGGTACGTAGGGGCTCGTACGAGTAAAAAGTATCAATTTTTTCATCACGAGTGTTTTTTTACTTGTGGACATTTTTCACAGTGTTGAAAAAACGTCACGCGTTTACCGGATTTCCCCGAGTACCTACCGTTTCTCGTACGAGCTGCTATGTGACATCCACGAGCTCCTACGTACATTACACGAGCTCGAATCAGGGGAGAACACGGGAGAACCCTTGAATTACCTCGTACAGTGGGACAGGCCCTTGAATCTTTGAGAGACTCCGTGATCACCTCCTTGCCTCAGCCTCCTCGCCAAAGACTCTTGAGCCAAGAGTGGTGGTGGAGGCAGATACGACAGTGGCGTTTAGGAGGCTTTTGGATCGGCACGTGGACGTGCAGGGAATAGAGGGAAATGGATCGTGTGCAGGGAGATGAGATCAATGCAACTAGGAATTATGTTCAGCACAAACTTTGCGGAGCCCGTTCTGGAAAATTGAAATGAAATTTTTTAATGAATAACGGGCACGGAAATGAAAGACGACGACACTTGCCATCTGTGCTATTGAAGGCGTAGTTCCCAGGGCGCAGGGTGGTGCCGCAGTGGTGGCACGTGAAACAGCCCCGGTGGAAGAATTGGCCGTCGGCGCTGAACCGTTCGACCACGTAGACGCGCTGCTTACACAAATAGCAGACCTCGCTGCTGCTGGGACCGTCACCCTTCCTCAAGGAGCCCTGAGACACAGAGGGACAACACACAAAGAGTTCACAGCAGCACGAGTTATGTACCTGGCCACAGCACTGTATATGAGAGTCGACATAACAGCCTGAAGAAGGGTCTCGACCCAAAGCCTCACCTATACCTTTTCTCCAGAGATGCTGCCTGACCCACCGAGTCACTCCAGCTTTTGGTGTCTATCTTCCACATTACACAATCTACGGACGCACCTGGTAGAGCTGCTGCCTCACAGCGCTAGAGACCCGGGTCCGGTCCCGACCCCTGGGTGCAGTCTGTGTGGAGTTTGCACGTTCTCCCTGTGACAGAGTGGGCTTTCTCTGGGTGCTCCGGTTTCCTCCCACATCCCAACCTCGTGCGGGTTTGTAAGTTGTGTGGATGCGAAAGTGGAATTACATCGTATTATTACTGCGAATGAGTGATTGATGAGCAACGTGGACTCGATCTGTCAAAGGGACTGTTCATACGCTGTATCTTTCGATCATTCGATCAACGTCAGGTACTTTCAAAGGGAGATTTGAATACATGAGCTTTAGACTGTAGAGATACAGCACGGAAACAGGCCCTTCGGCCCACCGAGTCCATGCCAACCAGTGATCACCCCGACACTAGAACGATACTACACACTAGGAACAATTTACAGATGTCAATTAACCTTCAAACCTGCACATCTTTGGAGTGTGGGAGGAAACCGGAGCACCCGGAGAAAACCCACGCAGTCACAGGGAGAAAGTACAAACTCCATATAGAAAGTACCCGTAGTCAGGATGGAACCCGGGTCTCTGGCGCTGTAAGGCAGCAACTCTGCCTCGGTACTGCCTATAGGGGAGACACTTTTAGGTCTAGGGGTGAGTCCATAAGTGATAGGAGCAGAATTAGGCCATTCAGCCCATCAAGTCTACTCCACTATTCAATCATAGCTGATCTATCTTTCCCTCTCAACCCCATTCCCCTGCCTTCTCCCCATACCCTCATCTCCCCAATGAGGATTGGAGAGGTGGGGAAACAAGAAGTGATTGAAACTAATCGGATATTTCATTCACAGATCCAGTTCAGCTATGATGGGCCAATCGCCCATTCTCTTTGCTGTAAATGTCTAAGACCTAATGGGATATATACAATGCAGTTCTTGTTTGGTAAAGTATAGTTGACACATCCCAGAACTCTGTGATCATATCCAGACCTGCATGGAGGCTGAGACCCTGACCCGTCTTTGAACCTCGCCACTTGCCTCAATGGACTCCTCTGTTTGTGCCTTGGCGTTCTCAATCCATGTTTGTCCATCCAAGGACTCCATTGAATCTTCCCTCATTGACGTCCCTGGTTCTGCCTGTGTACAAATCAAGTTCAGTCAGTCAAGTCATGATGCTGCCCTGTAGGACTTAGGTTACACCACATTCGCAGAATGCCTGGGGTGGCGCAGCGGTAGAGTTGCTGCCTTACAGCGCCAAGTACCCTGGTTCGATCCTGACCACGGGTGCTGTCTGTACAGAGTTTGTACCTTCTCCCTGCGACCACATGGGATTTTTCCGGGCGCTCCGGTTTCCTCCCACACTGCCAAGACGTGCAGGTTTGTAGGCCAATTGGCTTCAGTAAAATTGTAACATTGACACCATCCTACACACACTAGGGACAATTTACAATTATACCAAGCCAATTAACCAAGAAACCTGTACGTCTTTGGAGTGTGGGAGGAAACCGGAGATTCCTGAGAAAACTCGCGCAGGTCACGGGAAGGACGCACAAATTCCGTACAGACAGCACCCACAGTCGGTATTAAACCTGGGTCTCTGGTGCTGTAAAGGCAGCAACTCTACCACTGGGCCACCATGCCGCGATTCTGAAATAAGTAATTGCCGGATAGAAATAACTTTCAGTAGAACTGACCTTTGATCTCTTTTTCTCAGAAGCATTGTCAGCATCTGTTCTCTCCTATGAACATAAATCACATATCAGACGTCTTGTTATTCCATAACATTAGTTTCCCCTTTCATGTGCCTCTTCCATCATGAAACACACAGGTTCAATAGGTTCCTGGTCACAATCCATCATTTAGAATTAGGTTCATTTTAAGTGAGCATTCAATTGGAATAAGATTTAGTTTCGTTGAGTTTAGAGAGACAGCATGGAAACAGGCCCTTCGGCCCACTGCGGCCGCGCCGACCAGCGATCCCCACACACTAACACTATCCTACACGCACCAGGGACAATTTACATTGGTACCAAGCCAATTAACCTACTAACCTGTACGTCTTTGGAATGCGGGAGGAAACCGGAGATCCCGGAGAAAAAACACCCGTGGTCAGGATTGAACCCGGGTCTCTGGCGCTGTAAGGCAGCAACTGTATCTCGCTGTGCCGCCCAAATAAGTATCCTTCATCAAAGACAGAGGCTCTCAATGATGCCTCCACTTGGTTACATACTTTTAGATGGGTCAACAACTGCGAATATGGGCCAATGTAGTGAAACGCTCCAAGATACTTCACGAGGGTGTTACAAACAATAGAGTCACTTGGACAGGTGGAAGTTCACGCCCATGGCTAGGAAAGAGAAGTTGGGAACCAAATATGATGCCTCTGGCTGTTCCAAATCTACTGAAGGACATTTCTGCACAACCAGAGCCAGGTATGTGGGCTGACAATTAAGAGCAGTTTGTCGTGGGGCCAAGAGACTCAGTTTTCATAAGTCCAAGAAGCTGATTTGGCCATTCGGCCCATCGAGTCTACTCCGCCATTCAATCATGGCTGATCTATCTCTCCCTCTCAACCCCATTCTCCTGCCTTCTCCCCATAACCCCCGACACCCGTACAAATCAGGATCCTATCAATCTCCACCTTTAAAATGTCCATTGACTTGGCCTCCACAGCCTTCAGAGGAAAAGAATTCCACATATTCACAATCCTCTGACGAAAGAAATTCCTCCTTTCTAAAGGTACGTCCTATTATTCTGAGCCTATGGCCTCTGGTCCTCTGCTGAGAAACTATATTCTACACTGATATCTTTCTCTTTGCTCTACCTGTTGTACTTGAGCACGGCTTGCTTGGGTTCACGTGGAGTATTATCTGATTTGGTTGGAATAGCATGCAAACATAAGCTTTTCACTGAATCTCGATACCTGTGACGATAAGAAGCCAATTCACGATACCGATACTGAAAGCCTATAAAAAATATAAAGTTTTCAATTACCAGCGAGCTTCGTTTGTTGGCTACGTTTCTCCGCAGGGTATTGAGGAACATGAGGGCTGATTTAGCAGACATCAGAGTCAACGTCTTTTTGTGAACGCCTTGTTCTGAGAGAGAAAATGGCAGAGATTTTATACACAACGTGTCGGGCATCGTGTCATTTAGGAGGTACGGTGACACTGGAGTTAGAAATGTAGAAAACAGGTGCAGGAGTAGGCCATTCGGCCCTTCGAGCCAGCACCGCCATTCAATATGATCATGGCTGATCATCCAAAATCTTTGTCCCCATATCCCTTGGTTCTTTTAGCCCCAAGATCTAAATCTCTCTTGGAAAGATCCAATGAATTGGCCTCCACTGCCTTCGTGGCAGAGAATTCCACAGACTCACAACTCTTTGGGTGAAGAGGTTTTTCCTCATCTCAATCCTAAATGGCCTACTGCTTATTCTTAAACTGTGACCCCTGGTTCTGGACTTCCCCAACATCTGGAACATTTTTCCTGCATCTAGCCTGTCTAATCCCTTAAGAATTTGACATGTTTTTACAAGATCCCCTCTTATCCTTTGAAATTCCAGTGAATAAAAGCCCAGTCAACCCATTCTTTCATCATATGTCAGTCCAGCCATCCCGGGAATTAACCTGGTGAACCTACGCTGCACTCCCTCAATAGCAAGAATGTCCTTCCTCAAATTAGGGGACCAATTCTGCATGAAACCCACCTGGCGACAAGGTCTTGAAGAACTCGTTGAACTGGGTGAGGTACATGACCATGCCCAGCTTGTCCGGACTGCTGAGTGAAGCCATCTCTCTCCCAGTCATTATCGGGGAGATGCCAAACTCATTTTCAGCAGTGTTGAAGGCCAGCTGGTTGTTTTCCACCACAGATTCTTCCTTCAAACTCTCAAACTCACTGCAGGCAAGGAAGACAGTTCAGATCAACAACGATAATACTGTGCAGAAAGGAACTGCAGATGCTGGTTTGTCTCGGAGAGAGAGAGAGAGAGAGACACACACAAAAGTGCTGGAGAAAAAGGATGGGTGACGTCTCGGGTGGGGACCCTTCTTCAGGCTGAAAGTAGAGGGGAGGAAACTAGAGGTACGAAAAGGCCAGAGCAAAGCAGAACCAGCAAAAATGACCAAAGAAGGTCGGAACCCACAATGGTCCATTGTTGGCTGGAGAAGAGGTGATATCGAAGGGGTACAGGGATGCGAACAGTGGAACTAGCAGGATGACTATGCTGGTGGAGGAGGGGGGGAGGGAGGCAATGCAGGGGTTACTTGATAGTAGAGAAATCAATATTCATACCGCTGGGTTGTAAGCTGCCCAAGCGAAATACGAGGTGCTGTTCCTCCAATTTGCATTTGGTCTCACTCTGACAGTGGAGGAGGCCCAGGACAGAAAGGTTGGTGCGGGGAACGGGAAGGGGAGTTAAAACGTTTGGTAACTAGGAGATCGCGTAGGCTAAGGCGGACTGAGTGCAAGTGTTCAGCAAAATGATCACCCAGTCTGCGCTTGATCTCGCCAATATGTAGAAGCCCACACCGAGAACAATGGCTACACTAGATTAGCTTGGAGGAGGTGCAAGTGAAACAGAGATGTAATGCTGAGGCTCTATAAAGGCTCTGCTCAGGTCACATTTGGAGTACTGTGAGCAAATTTGGGCCCCATATCTGAGGAAGGATGCACTGACTCTGGAGAGGGTCCAGAGGAGGTTTACGAGAATGATTCCAGGAATGAGTGGGTTAGCACATGATAAGCGTTTGTCAGCACTGGGCCTCTACTCGCTGGAGTTGAGGGGCGACCTCATTGAAACTTATAGAATAATGAAAGGCATAGAGTGGATGTGAAAAGGATGTTTCAACTGGTGGGAGAGTCTAGGACCAGAGGTCACAGCCTCAGAATTAAAGGGCTCTCTTTTAGAAAGGAGGTGAGGAGGGTAGTTAATCTGTGGAACTCATTGCCACAGAGGGCTGTGGAGGCCAAGTCAGTGGATATTTTTAAGGCAGAGATAGACAAATTCTTGATTAGAACGGGTGTCAAGGGTTATGGGGAGAAGACAGGAAATTGGGATTATGAGGCAGAGATCGGCCATGATTGAATGGCGGGGTGGACTCGATGGGCCGAATGGCCTATTTCTACCCCTATAACTTGTGAACTTTGCCTAACTTGAAAGGACTGTCGAGGACCCCGGAGGGAGTCGGGGGAGGTGGTGCATCTCCTGCAGGGGAAAGTTCCTGGGGAGGGGGTTGGGGGAAGGGATGAGTGAACCAGGGAGTTGGGTAGAGAACAATAATACTATCCTCCTTTGACCATTTTAGATAACTATTGCCTGGGAACTGTTCGTCATCATTTTTGGCGCGCCAATTGGACTTTAACTGGTGAGAACATGATAGCGTGGCCAATACAATCAGGACAAATGAGTTAAATAGGCAACTGCACCAGTAAAAAATTTAAGGTAGACAAAAATGCTGGAGAAACTCAGCGGGTGAGGCAGCATCTATGGAGCGAAGGAAATAGGCAACGTTTCGGGTCGAGACCCTTCTTCAGACCCTCAAACAAATTAGGTATCCCCTAAAGAATCATGAAATTAGTTAAAATGGATACATAACACAAAGTAACTCATTAGGTCAGGTAGCATCTGTGGAGGGAATGGATAGGCGATGTTTCGGGTTGGGACCCTTCTTCAGGAATTATCGTTAGGTTAGGCGGGAGAGATAGATCAGCCATAATTGAATGGCGGAGCAGACTTGATGGGCCGAATGGCCTAATTCTACTCCTATTCTTCATGACCGTATGACAATACATGTAGATAGAGAGATAGAGAATGCGTATGGCATGCTTGGCTTCGTCAGCATTGAATACAAGAGTCAGGAAGGCACATTATAAAACTTGGGTTCGGCCACATTTGGAATATTGCGTGCTGTCTGGTTGCCCCATTACAGGAAGGATTTGGAGGTTTCGGAGGGGGTGCCAAAGAGGTTTTATCAGGATACTGCCTGGATTAGAGGGTAGTGGCTATAAGGAGAGGGTGGACAAACTTGAATTGTTTTCTCTAGAGCGTCAGAGGCTGAGCAAGGGCCTGAGAGCAGTTTATTAAGCTATGGGGGCATAGATAAGGTAGACAGGCAGAACCTTTCCGCAGGGTGAAAATGTCAACGACTAGAGAATATAGCTATATGTTTAAGGTGAAAGGGGGGAGTTTAAGGGATATGTGTAGGGCAAGCTCCTTTTTTTTTAATGCAGAGACTGGTGGATACCCGGATTGCGCTGGCAGCTGTGGTGGTTGGGACCAGATACGATAGTGGTGTTTAAGAGGCTTTGAGACAAGCACAAGAAATGCAGGGAAAGGAGGGATGTGGATCACAGGCAGGGAATGGAGATTAGTTCAACTTGACAACATGGTAAGGACAGATGCTGTGGGGCGAAGGACCTGTTTCTATGCTGTACTGTTATATGTTCGTGATCAGGAGTCGGGCAGGTCACGGAGACTTAAGGCCTGTCCCACCTGCATGCGACTGCATGCGCCAAGCGCAACCTAACGTGGTCGCTTGAGCCGTACAGCCTCGCGGGGCCGGTTCCACTTCGATCGCCGGTGCCGTATGGAGTTGTGCGGAGCTGGTCCCGACATCGTGCGGGGCTCCGAAAAACTGACACGGTCATATAACCATTACAGCACGGAAACAGGCCATCTCGGCCCTTGTAGTCCGTGCCGAACATTATTAATTTTATTATTTAAAAAAAAAAAAAAAATACTTCCCCCTAGTCCCATCTACCTGCACTCAGACCATAACCCTCCATTCCTTTCCCGTCCATATACTCATCCAATCTATTTTTAAAGGATAAAATCGAACCTGCCTCCACCACTTCCACTGGAAGCTCATTCCACACACCTATCACTCTCTGAGTAAAGAAGTTCCCCCTAATGTTATTCCTAGATCCCTCTGTTCAACTGCATTCCTCAATTCTCTACCAAAAATTCTCTCAAAAATTTCCGCGCGGCAACGGCCTGGCGCCCGCAGCCGCATTAAGGCCGTACGCACCGCCTCGACGGGCGTGCGCAGCATCTCGACGCTGTACGCAGCGTCTTGACGACGTACGGCTAGCGCGAACTTCCCGCGGACTTTAGCTCGAACTTCACGTCAACTCGTACGGAATCACTCGACCTCCGCGCGGCCCCCGCTTCCGGTTTGGTCGCGCTCGCCGCATGCAATCCCAAGCTCGTGGGACAGGCCCTTTACCATGTTGTTATGAATACTTGTACCCAAAAGCATTCCATTGGTGGTAAGAAGTTTTAACGAAAAGTTCAACTCTGTAGAGAGCAACGGTAAAGAGGACCGAACCCGGGTCCCTGGCACTGTAAGCGCTGTAAGGCAGAAACTCTACCGCTGCGCCACCGTGTCGCCCTTGTTATTGTTATTATAATAGACAATGGGTGCAGGAGTAGGCCATTCGGCCCTTCGAGCCAGCACTGCCCTCAGAGGGCAGTGGAGGCCGGTTCTCTGGATACTTTCAAGAGAGAGCTAGATAGGGCTCTTAAAAATAGCGGAGTCAGGGGATATGGGGAGAAGGCAGGAACGGGGTACTGATTGGGGATGATCAGCCATGATCACATTGAATGGCGGTGCTGGCTCGAAGGGCCGAATGCCCTACTCCTGCACCGATTGTCTATTGTCTATATGATCATGGTTGATCAACCCCAATCAGTACCCCGTTCCTGCCTTCTCTCCATATCCCCTGACTCCGCTATTTTTTAAGAGCCCTATTACCAATAATAATTTGTTGGAACTCACACAAGGTCAGGGCGAAAATGATGAATGAGTGCACACAGAGCCAGGCCGCTCTTCCAGGATGTCGTCAAGTCAATGACGTTCACGTTCTTGTACCCTTCTGTGTGGGTTTGCAGCCAATTGAGGAGTTCCTCGTATCCCGTGACGGAATCTGCATGAGGGCGGGGGGGGGGGGAGGGGGAGACAGTAGAGACATTCAGCAGGAGGTCAGTGGGAGAGGCTGCACATTTAACACACAAAGCATCCATAATATAACCATCGCTAACGTAACCAACTTTCACCCATAAGGACACAAAGTGCTGGAGCAACTCAGCAGGTCAGGCAGCATCCCCTGGGGAATGTAGATCGGTGACGTTTCTCTGTTCTGGACCTTTGTTCAGACTCGAGTCTGAAGAAATGGCCCGACCCAAACCAACCCCCCTTCCATTGACTCCATTTACACCTCACGCTGCCTCGCCGTAAATTAAATTGAAACGTCACCCATCCATGTTGTCCAGGGATGCTGCCTGACCTGCTGTGTTACTGATATATTGGACATACTTTGTCTTTCAGTGTCTTACCATTTCGAAGCATCTTCCCCTTTGTCGGAGTGCTGTTGTCCACCACTTCTGTGGTCTGCCCTGTATCGTATAAATGTTGCACCTAAGATAAAAGAGATGAGATAAAGTCTCCAACTGTTCTACAACTAAATGAGAAACTGAAGTGGACAACCTTCCTTCACACAGGTTTCTGAGACTCAGAAGATCCTGCAGAGTCACAGTTGATAAAAGTGTTTTAACGGGAGATTTGGGAATGTTAGTTTACAAGGATGCTGAGAAAACATATCAGACGTTAGAGGGCAGCACAGTGGCGCAGCGGTAGAGTTGCTCCAGTGAATACGGGAGACACACACAGGGCTCTTCAGTGAATCCTGGAAACTCACAGGACACATGGTGGTACAGCGGTAGAGTTGCTGCCTTACAGCGCCAGAGACCCGGGTTCCATCCTGACCTCGGGTCGTATATCTGTACAGAGTTTGAACGTTCTCCCGTGACCGCGTGGGTTTTCTCCGGGTGCTCTGGTTTCCTCCCACATTACGAAGACGTGCAGGTTTGTGGGTTAATTGGCGCCTAAGAAGATTTACAAGGATGTTGCCAGGACCCGAGGGCCTGAGCTACAGGGAGTGGGGTTGGGCAGGCTGGGACTCTGGTCCTTGTAGTGTATTAGGTTGAGAGGTTGTCTTATAGAGGTGTATAAAATCATGAGGAGAATAGATTTAAGGGGGGGGGGGGGGGAAAGATTTAATGGGAACCTCAGCAGTAACTTTTTCACACAAAAGGGTGGCGGGTGTATGGAACGAGCTGCCAGAGGAGGTAGTTGGGGCAGATATTATTGCAACTTTTAACAAACATTTTGACAGGTACATGGATAGAATGGGTTTAGAGGGATATGGGTCGCAGGCAGGTGGGACTAGTGTAGATGGGCCATGTTGGTCGGCGAGGGCAAGTTGGGCCAAAGGGCCTGTCTCCACACTGTAAGACTCTATGAGGTAGGATGAATGCATAATCTCCCCAGGGTAGAAAAACCATGAACCAGAAGACATAGATTGAAGATGAGAGGGGCAAGATTTATGAGGAACTGGAAGGGCAACTTTTTCACTCAGAGAGTGTAGGTACATGGAATGAGATAGTGGAGGCAGGTACCATAACAGCATTAAAAAGACACTTGGACAGGTTTAGAGGAATATGGGCCAAACGTTGGCAAATGGGTCTCGCTTAGAGAGGGAATCTTAGTCAGCATGGACAGGTTGGGCCGAAGGGTCTGCTTTCATGTTGTTCGACTGTTTAATCACTGTAAGCTTTAGCACAGAGTATGCTGATACGCACTTACCTGGTTAGGCTTGTGGTAGTTGAGGTTAAGATGGCAGTATCGAGTGAGCGGGTCGATGCTGTATTGACTAATCTTCTTGTTTGTGTTTGTAGGGGTAGTCTGAGACAGCAGTTGGTAGATACTTTCCCTGCACGTTCAACACAGAAGGAGGATAAGCGACAATGATATACGAGAAGCTAAACAATAGCTTTAGTTTAGGGACACAGCACGGAAACAGGCCCTTCGGCCCACTGGGTCCGTGCTGACCAGCGATCCCCGCACATTAACACTATCCTACACCAGCAAAGAACAATTTTTACATTTACCCCAAGCCAATTAACCTACAAACCTGTACGTCTTTGGAGCGTGGGAGGAAACCGAAGATCTCGGAGAAAGCCCACGCAGGTCACGGGGAGGACGTACAAACTACGTACAGGCAGCACCCGTAGTCGGGATTGAACCCGGGCCTCCGGCGCTGCATTCGCTGCAAGGCAGCAACTCTACCGCTGCGCCTCCGTGGCTTTGTTTGATAACGTTTGGAAAACGACAAAATCTTGCTCGATTTTAAATCTATGGCACTGACCATCAAACAGCCATTTGTACTTGTGAACAGACCAAGCAAACTTGACATGCATGAAACCATCTCTTATCAAACCACAATCGCCAAAGCCAAATTGGCTAAGACCATACGGTTTCCTTTTGTCATGTTGCAAATAGAGGCAATTTACTCAGAAGATCTGTGGCTTTGCAAGATGTTATTTTTTTTTAAAATTCTCACATTGTAAATGCAAAAAAAGCAATGTTTATAAATATTTCAATGTTTTTTAATGTTTAAAAAAACGGTCATAATTAGTAGAGCTAATAGAAGAATAGAATAGAAGAATAGAAACTTTATTTGCCACACGACCAGGGTTGGTGGTAATTGGGTTCGGTACATGATGGTACACTGCTTTAGCACATTAACACTAACAACAATAATAATAAAGCACATCACAAATCACAAATCTCACCAACAATACATAGTGCAAAAGAACAGACAAAAACCATAGACAAGACACTGTACACATCAAAGTCAAAAAGTTATTGGAGGGAATTAAGTGTTCTTATTGCTGAGGGGAAGAAACTGTTTTTAAAACGGGTGGATTTTGTAGCAAGTGACCTAAGGCGCCTCCCTGAAGGGAGAGACTGGAAAAGGTGGTTTGCTGGATGGGAGGGGTCCGAGATGATCTTTGTTGCCCGTTTTGAGGTACGTTGGAGGTAAATGGAATGGATTGAGGGGAGGGGAGAGTTGATGATCCTAGAGGCCTTGGAGACAATGCGCTGTATTCTGTGTAGTGAGTGACTGTCAGTGTTTCTGTACCAGACTGTGATTGAGGAGGTGATGATGCTTTCAATGATGGATTGATAGAAGCGGACCAGGAGGTGTTTGTGGACTTGATGTTTCAATCCCTGTAATAAGTCGGCACTCTTGCTATTTGCAGTGGGATTGGAGTGGTGAAAGGTAGGGTAGGTATCGGGGTCATCAGGTGGGCACCCTCCTTCTTTGACCCCCTCACCCCCATTTTCTATAATAGCCTGGTCATAGATGTAGCAACAAATCCCCTGCATCCCATTTCGACAGGGAAAATATATATATTTTTTAATATATGTGCTTATATATTTGTTCAAATAAATAAAAAGTTTGCCAAAAGTGATCACAGTTACAAATAAATTATGTGTCGGCATTGGTGCTCAAAGGGAGTCTTTGCTCTCTGTCTAAATTCCTTGGTTTTAACAAGTAAGAAAAGTACATTCATGAAACACAAGATAATCAGGAAGGCCAAAGGTTTAGACACCACTAGTAATCATTCGTCTCTTTACTCTAAAATTCTTTCTGTGTTTGCCTAAAAGCATTGCTTTTCCACAACAATATTTGGAGCCTTAAGGGCGTTGTCCCACTTTCACGAGTTATTCACGAATTCTCCCGAGTTTTCCCCTGATTCAAACTCGCAGGATGTTCGTAACGAGTCCGTAGGAGGTCGTAGGAGTTTGCAGATATAGTGTAGCGGCTCGTTATGCCAGCCGTAGGTACTCGTGGCATCAGGTAAGTCAGGACCTTTTTCTCCAGCCCGATAAAAAATGTCCACGAGTGAAAAAAAAATGGTCGGGATGAAAGAAATTAAGTCGTGAAAGTGGGACAGGCCCTTTAGGTCTTCTCAACGTTCTTTCGACTTTAGAGATACAGCGCGGAAACAGACCCTTCGGCCCATCGAGTCCACGCCGACCAGCGAGCGACCCCTGCACATTAGGCCCATTCTTTGGGAGGTGAACCATAATGTCACCCACGTGACCGGTCATATTTGACCTCTTGCCCAAAACAAACATTGCCAGCATAACATATAAAAATTTCACTTGATAAACCGAAAAAAAAGGAATCATATATGCAGTACAAAACAATATCCCTGTAATGCTTTCAGAATTAGAAAAGTTGTATTCCACAATGTTATCATTATTGTGGTCACACGCGTGAGTAAGAATGGTCCATTAACACTGCACTACACATTAACACTACCCTACCCATTAACACCACCCTACCCATTAACACTACCCTACCCACACTCGGGACAATTTAAAATTTTTACCAAGCCAATTCACCAATAAACCTGCACATCTTTCGAGTGTGGGAGGAAACCGAAGATCTCGGTGAAAACCCACATGGTCACAGGGAGAACGTACAAACTCCGTACAGAAAGCGCCCGTAGTCAGGATCGAACCCGGGTCTCTGGCGCTGTAAGGCAGTGGTTCCACCGCTACCTCACTGTGCTGCCCCTTTTGCAAGATTATTTTTTTTTTAATTCTCACATTTTTAAATGTAAAATTTAAAATTGCAAAGCAATGTTTATAAAAACTAAAAATAAAATATAAATTTTTAATATAAATTTGTTCCAAAAAAAAAAAAAGTCGCCTAATGTTATCAATTACAAATTAGTGTTGACAATAGCACTTATTCAGGGTCTTCGCCCTCTCTCTAAATTCCCCAGGCTCCACATCCAGCAGAACCTGACTGTCTGCAGTAAGACGCTGCAGATGTTCTATCAATCGGTGGTGGCCAGTGCCATCTACTTCACTGCCGTGTGCTGGGGCAGCAGGGGTGAAGTCCGCGGGCACCAACAGGATTAACAAACTCATCAGGATGATTGGCTCCATCTTGGGGACGGAGTTGGATTCATGGGAGGTGGTCTTGGAGGGGAGGATGCTCCTCAAACTGCGGAGCATCTTGGACAATACAGCTCACCCCCCTCCATGACACACTGGTCAACCTGAGGAGCACCTTCAGCAACAGACTGGTTCCACCAAGATGCAGGACAGAACGCCACAGGAGATCCTTCTTCCCTGTGGCTATCAAGCTGTACAACCCCTTCCCCTTCTGTCATGGGGTAGACTGACTCCCCTCCCACCCCCCCCCCCCCCAATCTTTGCACATCCCCAATCCTTTCCATTCGTCACTTTAATTTCTTGTTTCATGGTTTTATGACCATTGGCAGATCAATTTCCCTCCTGGGATTAATAAAGTTCTATCTTATCGGATCGTAAAACTACCTCCTGAAATCAGATTGAGGCTGGACAAACCCCATCTAAAACCATGGGACTTCTCCACCAAAATGAACTCAAAGGCTTTCTAAACTAACCAGCCCCAAGGCGTACTTCACACAAACGTTTTACCGAGAGATCAGATCTGACATCTATTTAAAAAGATGTGAAACGAGTTTTATTCTCTGATGTGTACTAATTAGATAAATATGGCATGCCACTCCCATGGATGAGGTTTGCCCTGATTTGGCACCTTCTAGCAAGTTACAGGAAGTTACCATTCAGATCCATCAAACAAGGTGAGGAACCAGCCTCTTTCAAATGCCGCACGTTTTCTCATCATCACCCGGATTTTACAAGGATGTTGCCAAGTTTTTATAAGCCTTCGCATCCTCCCCTCCAAGACCACCTCCCATGAATCCAACTCCGTCCCCAGGTTGGAGCCAGTCATCCTGATGAGTTTGTTCAGGAAACGCAGGAGGATCAGGAAGGCCACAGGTTCGGGCACCACGTGTAATCATTCTTCCCTTTCCTCTAAAATGCTGGATTTACTTTGCTTTCCGCCCTCGCCTGAAAGCTTTGCATTTCCACCACACTTTTTGGAACCCGAGGTCATCACAAAGTTCTTTAGACTTTAGAGGTACAGTGCGGAAACAGGCCCTTCGGCCCACCAGGTCCGTGCCGACCAGCGGCCCCCCCGTACACTAGCACTATCCTACACACTGGGGGCAATTTACAATTTTCAGAAGCCAATGAACCAACAAACCTGCGAGTCTTTGGAGTGCGGGAGGAAACCGGAGAAAACCCACGTGGACACAGGTAGAATGTACAAACTCAGTGCAGGCATGCACCGGTAGTCGGGATCGAACCTGGGTCTCTGGTGTTGTAAGACAGCAACTCTACTGCTGCGCCACCGTTGTCTGCTCTATCTATGCTTCTCATCATTTTATATACTTGTATCAGGTGGGACCCTCAACCTCCATCTTGTAGCTGGTTGCATCAGCCAATTCAGCTTTCGAGATTGTGGTTTGATAAAAGGTAGCGTTATCCCCCAGCAGCCCATGCATGGCCCTTCCACAAGCTGATCTTTAGTTTTAACTGTCCACAATGGCCATGATGACTATGGTAGATAGAGAAGAAGTTACTCTCCCATTCATGATTAACTAAGGTTGCTTGTGATATGGATGAAGGAAGATACAGGTGGTAAAGGCCCCCCGCCGATTATCCGGCAACTGGTGATCCGGCACCTCCTGTAATCCGGACAAAATCCCCCCTCCCCCCAATCCGGACCCCCCATGTGGTGGCTTCTTTCCACAACCCACCCATTTCCCCCCCCCCCCCACAGAGGGGAACGCACTGTCAGGGGTGGTGGTGGAGGTAGATACAATAATGGTGCTTAAGAGGCTCAGGGATATGCAGGGAGTGGAGGGATATGGATCATATGCAGGAGGATGAGAAGTTTATCTTGGTATCGTGTCCGGCACACACGTTGTGGGCCGAAGGGCCTGTTCCTGTGCTGTACCGCTCTGTATTTGACGTTCCATCAGCCTCGCCTATACGTCAGCTTAATTTATCCGACTTACATTCAGTAAAATAAGCAGACAAACTCCAAACTCCGAGACGAGGAAATGGGATGAACAGTAAAGAAGCTGACCAGCAGTGTGCGTCGGGATATATTTCAGTCTCACCTCTCGGCCAGGAGCTCCGTGGGGGCAATGCCTTTACTCCACTTCCGCACTGACCATGCAGCGTCGAAAGCTGCCAGGAATCCACGCGCGATTCCAGTGCCCAGAGGCCAGAAGGGCTGAAATTGACACGGGTTGCGGAAAAAAAAAGTGAGAATTTAGTCACTTCCATGTGGGAAATCCTGAGCATGACATAACAAGCTCAAGTCTTTTGGTTCAGTTTAGTTTTAGGGATACAGCGCAGAAACTAGCCCTTCGGCCCACCGGGTCCGCGCCGGCCAGCGATCCCCGCGCACTAACACTGTCCCACACACACACTACGGACAATTTTACCAAAACCAATTAACCTACAAACCTGCACGACTTTGGAGTGTGGGAGGAAACCGGAGCTCCCAGAGAAAACCCACGCAGTCACAGGGAGAACGTATAAATTCCGTACGGACAGCACCCGTAGTCACGATCGAACCCAGGTCTGGGGCGTTGTAAGGCAGCAACTCTACCGCTGCACCACCACTTAGCTCTGTAGCAGCACTGACTAACATAGGCAACTCTTTCTCCTCCCCAGCTAATCTCTGCTGTGGGGTTCCACAAGGTTCCATCCTTGGCCCCATTCTCTTCTCCCTGTATATGCTCCCCTTAGGCCAAGTCATTGAAAGGCACGGCATTTCCTTCCATTGCTACGCAGACGATACACATCTTTATCTCCCCCTGAAGCCCAAAAAACCAATCAAATCTGCTTAACCTTACCCGCTGCCTCGAGGATATAAAGTATTGGATGGCCCAGAACTTCCTCCAACTAAACGAGAGTAAGTCTGAGGTCATCCTTCTCGGCCCCTCGGACTCAATCAAAATGATAGCAGGCAGCCTTGGAATCCTTACCCCACTACTCAAGCCTCACGTCAAAAACCTTGGCGTGATATTTGACTCAGCACTGAAATTTGACAAACAAGTCAATGCCGTGGTAAAAGCTAGCTTCTTTCAGCTTCGGACGATAGCTAAAATAAAACAATTCCTCCAGTTTGATGACCTCGAAAAGATCATCCACACATTCATCTCCTCCCGCCTAGATTACTGCATCAGCCAATCTTCCCTGTCCCGCCTGCAACTGGTCCAAAACGCCGCAGCGAGACTCCTGACAGGCACCCGAAAAAGGGACCACATCACCCCGATCCTGGCCTCTCTCCACTGGCTCCCTGTGTGGTTCCGTATAAACTCCCTCCATGTCTACAAAGCCCTCAATGGGCTTGCCCCCACCTACATAAAAAATCTTCTCACCCACCACTCCACCTCCAGGCCCCTCAGATCGGCCGACTTGGGGTTGCTGAATATCCCACGGTCTAGGCATAAGCTCAGGGGCGACCGTGCCTTTGCGTTTGCAGCCCCTAGACTGTGGAACAGCATCCCCTTTCCCATCAGAACTGCCCCCTCCATCGACTCTTTTAAGTCAAGACTAAAAACGTATCTATACGCTCAAGCCTTTCCTGACGTCCTCTGAGTGAGGGCTACATGTATATATGTATGTAGTTTGTTTTGTTTATGCTATTCTTATAACAAATGTAAAGCATTTTCGGGTCGAGACCCGAAACGTCGCCTATTCCTTCGCTCCATAGATGCTGCCTCACCAGCTGAGTTTCTCCAGCATTTTTGTCTACCTTCAAGTTTGTAGGCTAATTGGTTTTGGTAAAATTCTTCAGATCAGTTAAAAGGAGGGATTCCGACCCGAAACATCACCCACCCTTTTACTCCAGAGATGCTGCCTGACCCGCTGAGTTACTCCAGCGGTTTGTGACTAAAAATCACCGGTTGCTTGGTTCAGCCTGACCCACTGAGTTATTAACAGTCACATTTTGAATGAGGAATAAAAGCAGTAGAAATGGTAGAAACACTCGGCGGGTCAGTCAGCATCTGCGGAAAGGGAAACAGTTTGCATCTCTGGTCAAAGGCCCTTCAAAGGCTGGTATTTAAGTCGTCAAGTCAAGAGAGTTTATTGTCATGTGTCCCAGATAGGAGAATGAAATTCTTGCTTTGCTGCAGTACAACAGAATATTAAAGGCAGATCTGTGTGTCCATATACCATAGAATATATATACACACACATAAACAGATAAAGTGCAATAGGCTGTTATAGTTCAGAGTTTGTTTGAAGTTGTGTTTAATAGTCTGATGGCTATGGGGAAGTAGCTATTCCTGAACCTGGTCGTTGCAGTCTTAAGGCTCCTGTACCTTCTACCTGAAGGCAGCGGGGAGATGAGTGTGTGGACAGGATGGTGTGGGTCCTTGATGATGCTGGCAGCACAGATACTGCCGAGTTACCACAACATTTTTTTTAAATATCAGATATCGGTTTTGTTTTTAATGAAGATTTTCATTTATATTTGGAGGTTTTTCAAGAAAGAGTTAGATTTAGCTCCGAGGGCTAACAGAATCAAGGGATATGGGGAATAAGCAGGAACGGGGTACTGATTTTGGATGATCAGCCATGATCATATTGAATGGCGGTGCTGACTCGAAGGGCCGAATGGCCTACTCCTGCACCTATTTTCTATGTTTCTATCATGGAGGATGGCTTTATCCCAAAGGACAGGCTAATGTAAAAGTCTAGGCCAAAGGCAATGGATGCTCCAAACCACACAAGTTTAGCTTAGTTTAGTTTAGAGATACAGCACGATCCCCGCGCGCACACACACACACACACACACACACACACACTAGGGACAATGTTTACATTTACACCAAGCCAATTAACCTACAAACCTGTTGTCTTTGGAGTGTGGGAGGAAAGTGAAGAACGTGGAGAAAGGCCAGGATGGGAAACACTCACCTCCACCAGGCAGTCTCCCACCAGGGCTATCAGTAGCCGCCAGCCCTGCCTCTCCTTCACCAGGGCGGAGTTTTCCGACCTGTACATGCAGGTGAAATCGAACATGGCCACATCCGGCTTGTCCTGGTGATTGGTGGCAAACTCCAAGTTTGGCAGCTGGTGCTTTGTTGAGAAGTTGGCAGCTTGTCGGGCGTACAGCTGGAGAGAGTCCAGGTCAACATTGCGGGCAGACAGCAGCGATTCCGCGTCCTGCTTGTCCTGTCAATGTACAACATATGGTGGGGGTTTCTGCCAAATATTTAGCGCGCTTACAATTTACGAGAGGGGCGTCATGGTGGCGCAGCGGTAGAGACGCTGCCTCTCATCGCCAGAGACCCGGGTTCAATCCTGACTACGGGGTGCTGTCTGTACGGAGTTTACACGTTCTCCCAGTGACCTGCTGGGTTTTCTCCGGGTGCTCCGGTTTCCTTCCACACTCCAAAGACGTACAGGCTTGTATGTTAATTGGCTTCGGTAAAAATAGCAAATTGTCCCTTGGTTGTAGCATAGTTCTAGTGTACGGGGTAACCGCTGGTCGGCGCGGACTGGATGGGCCAAAGGGCCTGTTTTCCACACTGTATCTCTAAACTAAACTAAGAATTCTTGGCCTTTTAGCTTAGTTTAGCTACACTGCGCGGAAACGGGCCCTTCGACCCACCGACTCCACGCCGTCCACCGATCCCCGCACACCGACACTACCCTACATACTAAGGATACAATTACAATGTTACAATTTCACCAAAGCCAATTAACCTGCACGTCTTTGGAATGTGGGAGGAGACCGGAGCGCCTGGAGAAGACCCACGCAGTCATGGGGAGAAGGTACAAACTCTGCACAGACAGCACCTGTGGTCAGGATCACTGGCGCTGTGAGACAGCAACTCTACCGCTGTGCCGCCCTTCTATCATGCGATCTAATGTCATGTTGGATGCACTTTACCTCACGAATGACTCCGTACTTCAGAAGGCTCTTTTTTTTCGCAGTCATCACAAAATAATGTGTATCGCCCTTGTAATACACAATGTTCTCCAGATCAATGCCTGCTTAACAAAGAGAAGATTATAAGTCTGGAATTGAAATGCCCCTACCCTACCCTGCCCTGTACTGTACTGTAGGCGGTTGGGTTATTTGGTGAAGTTAGTGGAGTAGTGGAAGAGAGAAACAATGTTATTATTGTATCTCCCACAAGTGTTTTAAGCCTTTACAAGGTTATAATTGGGGGGAATGGCAGGCTTTAGTCAAATTATTGGGGACCATCAGAGAGGAGTGGTCAGTGGGTGAGAAGGCTCTTAAGTGATGGGCTGGGGAGAAGGAGTGGTGTTAATCGAGGGATACAGCCAGTTTAGTTCATATAAGTTTGGAGATACAGCGCGGAAACAGGCCCTTCGGCCCACCGAGTCCACGACGACCAGCGATCCCCATACACTAGCACTAGCACTAGCTACACACTAGGGACAACTTTCAATCTTTACCGTAGCCAATTGACGTGCAAATCTGTACGTCTTTGGAGTGTGGGAGGGAACCGGAGCATCCGGAGAAAACTCACGCAGGTCACGGGGAGAAGGTACAAACTCCGTACAGAATGAAGGTGGGGAGAGGGAGAGGTGGAGAGGTGGGGAGGGGGGGGGAGGGTGGGGAGAGGTGCGGGGAGAGTGGGAGTTGTGGGGAAAGGAGGAGAGGTGTGGGGAGAGTGGGAGAGGTGTGGGGAGAGAGAGAGAGAGAGAGAGGTGGGATGTGAGAGAGGGAGTGAGAGAGAGACACGTCCCAATACAGAACAATAAAGTCCCTACTTGCGGCAGCATAACAGATATTTAAACATATTACTCTGTCAACACCGTTATAAACAGCAAAATGAAGTTCATCTTATTAAAGATAACGCAAAGACAAAACATTGTCCCCGAGTCTATGCAGTTCAGAGCTGAGTTAGAGGTTGTAGTGTTTAATAGCCTGTTGGCTGCAGGGAAGGAGCTATTCCTGAACCTGGACGTTACAGTTTGCAGGCTCCTGTACCTTCTTCCCGATGGCAGGGGTGAAATAAGAGTGTGCTCAGGGTGGTGTGGGTCTCTGATGATGCTGGCTGCCTTTTTGAGGCAGCGACTCCTGTAGATCCCTTCGACGGTGGGGAGGTCAGTGCCCGCGATGGACCGGGCCAGCGTTCATCACTCTTTGGATGTTGTGGTCAGCAGAGGGATGGCTGCAGTGTTGGAAACTGTGGCTGGGAGCTTTGGTGAGTGGTCTGGTCAGAGAAGGAGCGGATGCTTTTGGGGAAATGGATATTTGAGGGCAGAAGGATTAGATTTTGTGGTTGGGAGAAGGCTGGGTATTTCCTGCTTGAAAGGTCACAAGGAGTAGATTAGGCCATTCGGCCCATCAAGTCTACTCTGCCATTCAATCATGGCTGATCTATCTCTCCGTCCTAACACCATCCTCCTGCCTTCTCCCCATAACCTGCAACACATGTACTACTCAAGAATCTACCTATTTATCTCTGTCTTAAAGCGCATATATTTCGTGGCCAATGAGACAGGAAACAGGAAGTGACATTCTCTAGGCAGTAAGATGAAGTCACATACTTTAGTCGTGAATTAAAGGCACACGGTTGTGTAATGACAGCACCAGATCAGACCTGCTGTAAAATCTAACACAGAAAACCTATTGCAACAGTGGGGCTTGGAGTGATGACACCGTGTTGTGATGGGAATATTCAATGTAGTTGCAATCGGTTTAAGTGAGACAAGGAAGTGTAAGGCAGGTGCTTTGTCCAGTAAGGGGGCTTTCTCCAAGAGTTTAGTTTAGTTTAACTTAGAGATACAGAGTGGAAACAGGCCCTTCGGCCCACCGAGTCCGTGCCGACCAACGATCACCCACACACTAACACTATCCTACACACACTGGGGGCAATTTACAATTATACTGAAGCCAATTAACCTATACGTCTTTGGAGGGTGGGAGAAAACACAGCATCCGGAGAAAACTCTGGATGCATCGGGAGGACGTACAAATTCCGTACAGACAGTGCCCGTAGTCGGGATTGAAACCAGGAGTCTGGTGCTGCAAAGCAGCTACTCTACTGCTGAACACTGTGCTGCCCACTATGTTGTGGCAAAGCATTTGAGTCAGAAGGTTGTGAGTTCAAGTCTTATAGTCATACAACGTGGAAACAGGCACCTTCAGCCCAAATTGCCCACACCGGCCAACATGCCCCATCTACGCTATTCTCACCTGCCTGCATTTGGTCCATATCCCTCTAAACCTGCCCTATCCACGTACCCGTCTACTTACTCCAGGACGTGACCTGAAGTAGCTAGGTTGACACCTCAGATCAATGCAGAACAGGAGCCGTGCTATTGGGAGTGTCACCTTACAGGTAAAGCATGGAGCCACAGATCCATCTGTTTTTTTTAAACGACATTAGAGTTTCCTGACCTGTTTCCTTGTGAAGCTGCTGGAAAAACTTCTGGTTGTAGAGGTAGGCGACTCCACTAATTTCTTGGACTTTAGCTTCTGCCGTGCTGTTTTTGTTAACAAAGTTGGCCGTGATGCCAATTGCCAGTTTCCCTCTCATTTCTTTCTTCTTAAATCCTGTGAATTTCATACACGGAGCGCAGAGAGTCAGTGGACATTAAGAAAGGCCAGGTCTCTTTACTGAGTACAACAAGAAAGCAATGATAAATAACCGTGTTGTTGTTGTCCTGGCCAACTCTTCCTTGGGACATGGAGGCTTAAAGGTTGAGCATGTTTACTAGGTCGAACACCTTCGCTCAGTCCGCCTAGGCCTACACGATCTCCAAGTTGCCAAACACTTTAACTACCCCTCCCATTCCCACGCTGGCCTTTCTGTCCTGGGCCTCCTCCATTGTCAGAGTGAGGCCAAATACAAATTGGAGGAACAGCATCTCATATTTCGCTTGGGCAGCTTACAACCCAGCGGTATGAATTTTGATTTTTCTAACCAAGTAACTCTTGCTTTCCCTCCCTCCCCCACCCTAGTTCTCTGATTAGTTATACTGTCCCCATATTTAAATATTACTGATTGTATGCCTCGTTGTCAATGACCTTCCCCTCAGTCAACAATGAACCACTCTGTTTCCTTGATTATCGTTGGCTTTGATGCCCATCCATTTCTCTAGTCTCCCTCTCACCTGACTCTCAATCTGAAGAAGGGTCTTGACCCAAAGCGTCACCGTCCCCTTCTCTCCAGAGATGCTGCCCGTCCCGCTGAGTTACTCCAGCTTTGTGCCAATATCAATCCATTCCTTCATCCTTCCTGTCACTGGCAAAGACACCATTAATTTCCCATTTATGATAGTACCTCAAATCCAGTGGTTGATGCACACTATGGTGGCAAGAATGAGATAAAACCACATTGGTTGGAGTCCCATATTGCCTAAACCAGGGGTTGGCAACCTTGTTCTGCATGGGGGCCAGGACCCATGTCTGTGAGTGGATGGCGGGCCACATCCATCGCCATAGTGTGACACTTAGTGTTGTTTTTTCACATTAGTTTTCACGTGTTTTTCCAATTAGTTTTCTGCAGTTCCCAGGTCGCCTGCGTGCCCCGGGATTGGCTGCAGTTTCCAGGTTGGCTCGCCTGCCCCG
>CM075981.1:11284219-11395625 GCA_038087875.1 Malacoraja senta | reverse complement strand
AGGAGATCAGACAACATTTGACTAAAGAAGCAGTTTTTAATCCTTTTGCAAGGAGATTAATATCAAAACCATCATCTGCAGTTCCTTGTTTCTACATACAACTAGCGTGAATGGGTGATCGATGGTCAGTGTGGATGCGGTGGGCCGAAGGGCCTGTTTCCACACTGTGTCCATTCCACCATGGCTGATCTCTGCCTCCTAATCCCATTTTCCTGCCTTCTCCCCATAACCCTTGACAGACGATCTAATCAAGAATTTGTCGATCTCTGCCTAAAAAATATCCACCGACTTGGTCTCCAGTCCACAGCCCTCTGTGGCAATGAGTTCCACAGATTAACTACCCTCTGACTAAAGAAGCTCCTCCTCACCTCCTTTCTAAAAGAGCGTCCTTTAATTCTGAGGCTATGACCTCTGGTCCCAGACTCTCCCACCAGTGGAAACATTCCTTCCACATCCACTCTTTCTATGCCTTTCAATGAGGTCCCCCCTCAACCTTCTAAACTCCAGTGAGTAGAGGCCCAGTGCGGTCAAACGCTCGTCATACGCTAACCCACTCATTCCTGGAATCATTCTTGTAAGGAATCAAACCACTTACAGTGTATAGATACATGATATGGGAATAATGTTTAGGGCAAGGTATCGCCAGCAATGTCCCATCAGGGATAGACCAAGGGTCGTCATATTTTCCAAACCACCTTTAACAAACAGGATGATACTTGCCTTTGTGTTAAGGCAAGCCTGTCCTTGTTCATAATCCTCGTGTGCTGCTCGTTTATCCAACTTAACCCACAAGGCTTTGGCCTTCCAGTAGTTGAGACTGCCTTTGAGCTTGTGGTAGAAGTTGCGATAGTCAGTGGGATCCAGGCACAGATGGCGGCAGAGATCCTGGAAGCGGCTCAGCGTCTCTCTACATGTTCTTCCTTGCAGGAACATGTCAAAGAGAGGGTGAGCCTCATTGTCCATCGTGGCAGATGGTCCTCCTGAAGTCTATATGCCAGTATCCTTCAAGTCACCGCATCTGAAAGATGGAATGCAGGAGAGTGTGTGTGCCATCTTTAAACCAAACATGTTGTTCACATATGCTCAGCTTTCAACCCATGCCAATTGTTCCCACCTAGACTGGTACATGGATAGGACAGGTTTGGAGAGGCTTAGACCAAGCGCAGGCAGGTGGGAACAGTGTAGCTGGGACACGTTGTCCGGTGTGGGCAAGTTGTGCCAAAGGGCCTGTTTCCACGCTGTATCACTATGACTCTGATAAAAACAAATGCAGTCATCTTCACGTGGTCCGCCCTGTTTCGACGAATGCAATCAACCCGGCGTGCACAATCAAATAAGATCAAATAGAACAAGTTGTCCGACAACTTTAGGCTGTGCACGCCATACGCAAGAAGAAGAAGAAGCAGGATTTTCAAGAATTACGGAGACACGATCCAAAGATCCCAAAACACCAAGAACGGACAGGTTTGTAGGTTAGTTGGCTTGGCATGAATGTAAAATTGTCCCTAGTGTGTGGAGGATAGTGTTAATGTGCGAGGATCACCGGTCGGTGTGGACTCGGTGGGCCGAGGGGCCTGTTTCCGCGTTGCATCTCTAAACTAAACTAAAAAAACTCAACAAGGAACTTCAGATGCTGGAATCTTGAACAAAATATAAAGTGTTGCAGTAAGCCAATGACCCACAGAGTCACTCTAACATTTTGTGTCTTTTTCTCCAGACGTTACAGTAGGATCTTGATCAGCTGGGCACGTGGGCAGACGAATGGATCATAATGGAGTTTAATTCCGATGAATTTGAGGCGTCACATTTTGGGAAGTCTTAGGGAAGCAGGACTTTCAGAGTGAATGGTGAGGCCTGGGGAGTGTTGTAGAGCAGAGGGATCTCACAGTACAAGAACTTAGTTTAGTTTAGTTTAGAGATACAGCGCAGAAGTAGGCCTTCCGGCCCACCGGGTCCGCGCCGACCAGCGATCCTCGCACATCAACACCATCCGACACCCACTGGGGACAATTTTTACATTTACCAAGCCTATTAACCTACAAACCTGTACGTCTTTGGAGTGTGGGAGGTAACCGAAGATCTCGGAGAAAACCCACGCAGGTCATGGGGAGAACCCACGCAGGCTGTGTAGGAAGGAACTGCAGATGCTGGTTTAAACCGAAGATAGGCACAAAATGTTGGAGTAACTCAGAAGAAGGGTCCTGACCCGAAACGTCACCCATTCCTTCTCTCCAGAGATGCTGCCTCTCCCGCCGAGTTACTCCAGCATTTGTGTCTATCTACAGGAACATAGTTCACTGAAAGTGGCATTGCTTGAGATAGGGCGGTGGAGCAGGCTTGTGGCATGCTGGCCTGCATCAGTCAGGGAATTAAGAATCGAGGTTCGGAGGTTATGTTATAGATGTACAACACATTGGGGACCTGGAAAGAATGCAGAGAAGATTTACCAGGATGTTGCCAGGACTCAAGTGCCTGAGCTATAAAGAGAGGTTGGGCAGACTAGGACTACTCTTTGGAGTGCGGGGTGATTTTGTAACGGTGTATAAAATAATGAGAGAGATATTAGGGTGAATACACACTCTTTTTTTAACCCAGCAGTGGAATCAAGAACCAGAGGACATTGTTTTAACGTGAGGCCCAAGATTGAATAGGAACCCGAGGGACAAACTTTCACAACAGGTCCACTCACCTGGTTTTGAGGAAACTTCCAAATGGTTGTAGATCCAATCCAACGCTGGATTTCTTCAACAACCTTCAGCTAATCCCAGCAGAAGCTGATCTTCATGCTTCAAAAACATCTGCAATACAAGATACAAGAATAAGAAATACAACACACAACAAAGGCAGCGGGGTGCTGTCTGGACGGAGTTTGCACGTTCTCCCCATGACCTGTTTCTCCTGGAGCTCCGGATTCCTCCCACACTCCAAAGACGTGCAGGCTTGTAGGTTAATTGGCTTGGTGTGATTGTAAATTGTCCCGAGCGTGTGTAGGATAGCGTTCGTGTGCTGGTAGGTGCGGACTCGCTGGGCCGAAGGGCCTGTTTCCGTGCTGTATCTCTCTCAACTAAACTAAACCGAAGCCTCACCAGCTCGCTTTCCTGCATCCCGGCATCAAGGTGTAAAATGGTATTAGAAGGCAACATTACTAATAACACGGTGCTAGCGCGGGCTACACTGCACAGCTCACTTTAAAGCCAGTAAACTTTATTGATGATTCAGGCCAGTCTGAAGAAGGGACTCGACCCAAAACGTTACCCATTCCTTCTCTCCAGATGCTGCCTGTCCCGCTGGGTTACTCCAGCATTCTGTGTTCGTCTTTGGTGTTTCTAACGTTTAGACTCGCAGGACTAAACCCCGTGGCTCTAGTCACTGTGCCCAGGTCTGACACGCCCAGACCTGCCAATAGTCTCCAGTTTGCTGCAGTTAAAGGAACAAGGTGAGAAATGTTCTGCTAATGGACGTGAAGCCAACTGCATTCACATTCAGGAGCAGGCGAGAAATGCCTGATCTCGCAGCAAGATTGCTGATGGACTCTGTTTATAGCGAAGCGTGAAGGGAGGGTGTGAAACATCCCCCCTCTTTTGTACAATAGACAATAGTCGCAGGTGTAGGCCATTCGGCCCTTCGAGCCAGAACCGCAATTCACTGTGATCATGGCTGATCATCCCCAATCAGTACCCCGTTCCTGCCTTCTCCCCATATCCCTTGAGGCAGGAAACATGTTCCCGATGTTGGGGGAGTCCAGAACCAGGGGCCACAGTTTAAGAATAAGGGGCAAGCCATTTAGAACGGAGACGAGGAAACACTTTTTCTCAGAGTTGTGAGTCCGTGGAATTCTCTGCCTCAGAGGGCGGTGGAGGCAGGTTCTCTGGATGCTTTCAAGAGAGAGCTGGATAGGGCTCTTAAAGATAGCGGAGTCAGGGGATATGGGGAGAAGGCAGGAACGGTGTACTGATTGGGAATGATCAGCCATGATCACATTGAATGGCGGTGCTGGCTCGAAGGGCCAAATAACCTACTGCAGCTATTGTCTATTGTTTATTGACTCCGCTATCTTTAAGAGCTCTATTGTCCCTAGTGTGTAGGATAGCACTAGTGTACGGGTGATCGATGGTCGGCGTGGGCTCGGTGGGCTGAAGGGCCTGTTTCTGTGCTGTATCTCTAAACTAAACTACATCACAAATAGATTTATAAATCATTACACATGCCAGATATAAAATCTATTTAACTTTCCAGCTGACCTCCAGATTCGGTCCTGATGGCACAAAAGTGCTTCTTCCTCTTTGTTTTATTTTAGGTTCATCAGAGGACATTAGAGAGAAGTCTTTGATGTAAGATCAAGCTGACCAGTTTCAGATCTCAGTTACACAGTCACAGTTTCCCGTTTTTATCTTTCAGCAGAATTTCCCTCATATTCCAACCTTCCTCGTAAAGACACTTCTTCTTGTGTATGGCGTGCACAGCCTAAAGTTGTAGACAATAGACAATAGACAATAGGAGCAGGAGTAGGCCATTTGGCCCTTCGAGCCAGCACCACCATTCAATGTGATCATGGCTGATCATCCCCAATCAGTACCCCGTTCCTGCCTTCTCCGTATATACCCCGACTCCGCTATTTTTAAGAGCCCTATCTAGCTCTCTCTTGAAAGCATCCAGAGAACCTGCCTCCACCGCCCTCTGAGGCAGAGAATTCCACAGACTCACCACTCTGTGAGAAAAAGTATTTCCTCATCTCCGTTCTAAATGGCTTACTCCCTTATTCGTAAACTGTGGCCCCTGGTTCTGGACTCCCCCAACATCGGGAACATGTTTCCTGCCTCTAGTGTGTCCAAGCCTTTAACAATCTTATATGTTTCAATGAGATAACCTCTCATCCTTCTAAACAAGCCCAGCTGCTCCATTCTCTCAGCATATGAGAGTCCTGGGAATTAACCTTGTAAACCTATGCTGCACTCCCTCAAGATCAAGGGCAGACGTCCAGGCCAGGACAGCATCAGTTACTGGGTGGATGGCTTTGATGCCATCAGGGAAAAAGCCTCAGTGGGCAGTCATTCACGATGTGTGGGATGGTCTGGTCTGGATGTCCGCAGTCGCAAGCAGGGCTGTCTGTCATCCCCCACTTCTGCAGGTGACGGGCTGTTCTTGCACGGAGGGTGCCGATTCTGTTCAGGGTCGGCCATTGCTTGCGACGGAGGTCAAAACCCAGTGGTTTCACGGTGGGGTCTGTGATGACCTCTCCGTTGTTGGTGTTGGCATTATTCCAGGCTCTGCGCCTCTCAGTCGTGGAGTCAAAGTCTTCCAGGGATTTAACGGAAGACCAGAAGGGTTTGCGGGACTTCAGGCACATGTTGGGCAGACACTATATCAGGGACAGAGAACGTTGCATCTGCAGTTCCTTCCTACACAGATACCTTGTAAATGTGCAAGGATTCCCCCAGCAAGTCATAAAGCAAATCTTGTTTCCAAAAATAAACTGACTTCAAAAATTAACCTCTAAAATAAAATTAGCGGCGTTGTGGCGCAGCGGTAGAGTTGCTGCCTTACGGCGCCAGAGACCCGGGTTCGGTTCTGACTTCAAGTGCTGTCTTTATGGAGTTCGCACGTTCTCTATGCGACCTCGTGGGTTTTCACTGGGTTCCCCGGTTTACTCCCACTTTACAAAGACGTGGAGATTTGGAGGTCAATTGGCTCTGCAAATTCTTCCTAATGTGCAGCATAGAACCAGTGTTTCGTTGGTCGGTGTGGACTCGGTAGGCAGAAGGGTCTGTTTCTGCGCTATAGCTCGAAACTAAACAAAACTAAAACTCCAGTCAGAATAAGTGTTGCACAGTGGTTTGAGAATTTCTGCATCGTTTTGTTTTGCATACATTTTTTATTTAGACTTTGGACGTACAGCGCGGAAACTAGCCATTCGGCCCACCGAGTCCGCACTGACCAGTGTTCTGCCCCGTACTCCAACACTATCCTACACACAAGGGACAATATACAATTTACAGAAGCCAATGTACCTACAAATCTGCATGTCTTTGGAGTGTGTGAGGAAACCAGAGCACCCGGAGAAAACCCACGGAGAACGTACAGATTCCATACGGACAGCAACCGTAGCCAGGATCAAACCTGGGTCACTGGCATTGTGAGGCAGCAACTCTGCCACTGCGCCACCATTCCGCCCTGGACAATTATACATAGTAACCAAAGATCCGAGGATCTTTGATAGTAACCCTCTTCAGCTTTTTCCTCTCTGGCATATCGTTCATCTCCCCAGTGCTCAGTGGCAGCACGGTGGTGCAGCAGTAGAGTTGCTGCCTCACAGCGCCAGAGACACGGGTTCGATCTTGAATACAATGTTGTCTGTACGGAGTTTGAACGTTCCCCTCGTGACCTGGTTTTCCCCGGGCGCTCCAGTTTCCTCCACACTCCAAAGACTTACAGGTTTGTTGGTTAAGGGGCTTTGGTTAAACTGGTAAATTGTCCCTAGTGTGTAGGGTCGTGTTGGTCTGCGGGGGGGGGGGGGGGGAGTGGCTGGTCTGCGCAGACTCAGTGGGCTGAAGGGCCTGTTTCCACACTATGTCTCTAAATTAACCATCAGCTGAGAGGAAAGAAATATAGTTCTGGGAAAGAGAAACCTAAAACACGTTGCTCCTTTAATTGCTTGAATGAGCAGATGAGGCTTTAGGCAAGTTCATGTGTCTTTAGGCGTGTCCACGAGACTTTGGAATGTTCCCGAGGCTTTAGGCTTTCAGAAGTAATGAAGTGATTCCACTTTTGGCATTGTCTTCACTACAAGGGATATGGGCCAAACACGGGCAAATGGGACTAGCATAGATGGGACACATAGGTCGGCACGGGCGGGTTGGGTCGAAGGGCCTGTTTCTGTTCTGTATGGCTCGATGACTATGTGACTCTATGATCATATGACTCTTTTACTCAAAGAGCTCAGCCATGTAGCAATGACCATAGGATATATTAGTCATTTTGTGTTCAGGACCTACCCTTCATCAGTGTCAACATCTGTACCCGTCACACATCTGTCAGTGTCCAAGCAAAACAGTATCCGAGCTATCACGTGTAGGAAGCTACTGCAGATGCTGGTTTACACCGAAGATAGATTCTTAATGCTAGAGTAACTCAGCGGGTCAGGCAGCATCTCTGGAGAAAAGGAATAGGTGGCAATTTGGGCCGTGTGTTTCTCGTTATCACCTTCTCCATAGCCAACAATGAACCATTGTGGGCTCTGCCTTTCCTTGATCATCGTTGCTGGCTTTGATTTGTCCTTTTGCATACCTTTCATTAATTTGTACATCTTCTCTAGTTTTCCTCTCCCCTGTCTGAAGAAGGTTCTCGACCCAAAACGTCACCTTCTACTTTTCCCCAGCGCCTGAACCACTGAGTTACTCCAGCACTTTGTGTTTATCTTCGGTATAAACCAGCATCTGCAGTTCCTTTCTACACACATGGACTGTAGCAGTTCCAGATGGTGACCCTGCGCATCTTAACCCTGTGGTAACCAGTGCTACAGTCCATACAAACAATACTGATAACCCATGAAAGATTTTTTAAAAATTTAACCAGGCTAATTATTTTGCTTCTCAAGACGGGATTCTATTTCCACCTAAGATGAATCAGCCCATGTAGAACTGAGATGAGGAAATACTTTTTCACCCAGAGAGTTGTGAATCTGTGGAATTCCCTGCCACAGAGGCAGTGGAGGCCAATTCACTGGATGCATTCAAGAGAGAGATAGATTTAGCTCTTAGGACTAACAGAATCAAGGGATATTGGGGGAAAAACAGGAACGGGGTCAGCCATGATCATATTGAATGACGGTACTGCTCGAAGGGCCGAATGGCCTATTCCTGCGCCTGTTTTCTAAGCTTTTTATGCTTCTATTACAGATACCTCTGGCTTCCACAGTTGGGTTTATATCAGGGAGCCCATAATGTCAGGCACTATTCAATAACATCCCATCCTCTCTGAAGATGTCTGAAGAAGGGTTTCGACCCGAGACGTCACCCATTCCTTCCTCCAGAGATGCTGCCTGTCCCGCTGAGTTACTCCAGCATTCTGTGTCCATCCCATCCTCTCCACCGGTCTTCCTTGTCGTCCAGGATTCTCTTCTGCTTTCTCCCACTTTTCCCCCTTCTTCCTCCTCCAATCCTCCAGAGGATGTCGGCTATAAGCACTCGATCTAGATTGGCCACGATGCCTCTGTGAGGAAATAATGTCAACTGGTACTCACAGGAGAGGTTGTCCACCTAAAACACGAACAGTGGGGCAGCTGGAAGAGAGACGCTGACTCACAACGGCAGAGACCCGGGTTAGATCCTGACCTCGGTTGCTGCCGTATGCGGAGTTTTGCACGTTCTCCCAGTGACCGCGTAGGTGTCTTCCCACATCCCAAAGATGTGCGGGTCAAGGCCCTATCAGAGGGGGGCATTGAGTGCCATTTGGCATGGCCTCATCTGTCTGCTCAAAGGGATCTTGGTTTGGGGACCTCTAATATTAAGGGGGCTCTGTTTGATCTTGGTTTGGGGGCCTCTAACATTGAAATTGGCCTGGGCCTCAGTTCATCTGTGAGAGGGCCTGTGCGGGTCTGTAGGTTAATTGTCCCTCTGTAAATTCCCCCTGGTGTACAGGAGGGAGTGGCTGAGAAAATGGGATAACATAGAACTAGTGTGAAGGTTGATCGATGGCCGGCATGGCCAGGGTGGGCCGAAGGGCATGTTTCCAGGCTGCATCTCTAATTTAAACCAAAAAAACTTATGGCTCTGTCGCCCTGACTTTCCTGTTATGACCACGGTGTGATTCAAGCATTGCTTTCACCATCTTCCTCATGCAAAGTGAGAAAGAACATGCAAATACCACACAGCTTATGCTGCTCCATGATCCAACAACTCCGAGCCTGTTGCCAACTGTTTGAACCAACCGGGGCCACGATTACTCAGCACGATGGAAATATAATTCAAACTGAAGTCATAGTTTTACATTGAAGCCTGCCTGTGTTGCGCATTCGGGTTTGACGTGTGGTTGCTTCACTTGTGACATCTGCAACGCTGCTGCGTGTATGTGTGATCCTGTGCCTATAGTTTTCTGTCAGAAACCTGCACGCATTGGGCTTTGCAGGCGTGAAGGGCGAATGGAAAAAACCATTTGGTTCTGGAATCGATAGCTCGCTTAAAACACCCTGCAGTCACATCATTCAACTGCTCCTCCACACGAAGAGCAACTTTGCTGGAAACAAGCCCTTCGGCCCATCGAGTCCATGCTGACCACCGATCATCCGTTCACACCAGTTTGAAGTACAAGAATGAACTGCAGATGCTGGTTTACACCGAAGATAGTCATAAAATGCTCGAGTAACTCAGCTGGGGTCAGGCAGCATCTCTGGGGAGATGGGATAGGTGAGGTTTCGGGTCGAGACCCTTCATCAGATGAAAGATTTCCACCCAAAAATGTCTCTCGTTCCTTTTTTAACCAGAGATGCTGCCTGACCCGCTGAGTAACTCCAGCAATTTTGTCAACGCTAGTTCTATGTTATCCCACTTTCTCATCTACTCCCTACATAATAGGGGTAATTTCGGAAGCCAATTAACCAACAAACCCGCACATCTTGCAGATGTGGGAGGAAACCGGAGCACCCGGAGGAAGGTCACTCCATACAGATAGCACCCATAGTCAGGATCTAACCTTGGTCCCTGGCACTGTAAGGCAGCAACTATACCAGCTGCACCACTGTGCCACCTTATTCTTGCCTTTTGTCACCTTGTCTCCATTCATTTTATGGCATCTGCTGAATGAGTAGACAGGGGATAATCCCTCGGCTGCCTTTGTTTTAAAGGTGCACAGCTCTGAGACAGAAGAATAGGTTGAACATACGTTCAAGGTGAAGGGGAAAAGATTTAATAGGAATCCGAGGGGTAACTCTTTCACACAAAGGGTGGTGGGTGTAAGGAACAAGCTGCCAGAGAAGGTAGTTGAGGCTGGGACTATCCCACCGTTTAAGAAACAGTTAGACAGGTACATGGATAGGACAGGTTTGGAGGGATATGGACCAAGCGCAGGCAGGTGGGGACTAGTGTAGTGGTTGTGGGCAAGTTGGGTCGAAGGGCCCGTTTCCACGCTGTATCACTCTATGACTCTATGAATGGGGATTCCAAGCCAACACCAGAGATTTGGCCACAAAAGCCTTTGCCTACACTGAGACACATCAGAGAGGCTCTGTGCAATTGGACATCATGATCTCCAACCAAAGCAACACTGACCCGGCCAAGAGGAAATAAAACAAAATTCCCACGGCATTATTTTGAGAAAAATGTGGAGATTCTGACCTATGCTGATGCCGATGTCCAAAATTAAATAAAACCACTAAAAAGGAGATGCTGTGGTCAAAATGACGTGGATATTTACTGCAAGTTGCTCTGCACAAACTGACTGCGGTAGTTTCTAATTGCAGCAGTGACTACACGGCACTTCAAACGTGCTTCGGCAGATGCAGAATATTATATATGTCCCACAGGTTATTTAAAAGAAAGATAGGCACAAAATGCTGAAGTAACTCAGCGGGTCAGGCAGCATCGCTGGAGAAAAGGAATAGGTTGACGTTTCGGGTTGAGATCACGACGATGGATGCGGAGAGGATGTTTCCACCAGTGGGAGAGTCTAGGACTAGAGGTCATTGCCTCAGAATTAAAGGACGTTCTTTTTGGAAGGAGATGAGGAGGAATTTCTTTAGTCAGAGGGTGGTGATCTGTGGAATTCTTTGCCACAGAAGGCTGTGGAGGCCAAGTCAGTGGATGTTTTTAAGGCAGGAGATAGATGGATTCTTGATTAGTACCGGTGTCAGAGGTTATGGGAGAAGGCAGGAGAATGGGGTGAGGAGGGAGAGATAGATCAGCCATGATTGAATGGTGGAGTAGACTTGATGGGCCGAATGGCCTAATTCTACTCCTATCACTATGACCTTACAACACCCTTCTTCAGACTGAGAGACAGTTGGAGAGGGAAATTAGAGGTATGGATATGTCAGTATTTTTGTGGTCAGGACATAACCTTGATCGGTATAAACATCTGTACCGGTCACACATCTGCCAGTGTCCCAAGCAAAGTAGTATCAGAGATATCACAGTCAGGCATGAATGTTAATGATGACTGATTGTTGGGGACTTTGGGAAGAGCTACTGAGCACAATACTAAATAGTAGGAAGGAACTGCAGATGCTGATTTAAACCGAGGATAGACGCAAAAAGCTGGAGTAACTCAGCGGGCCAGGCAGCATCTCTGGAGAGAAGGAATGGGCGATGTTTCGGGTCGGGACCCTTCTTCAGTCTCCAGCCGAAACGTCACCTATTCCTTTTTCTCCAGAGATGCTGCCTGACCCGCTGAGTTACTCCAGCTTTTTTGCGTCTATCATTCGCACAATACCAAGATGCATGGAAGGAATTAAAATATGACAAGCCAACATCTGTTTGAATAGAACACAAAATGCTGGAGTAAACTCAGCAGGTCAGGCAGAGTAAACTGGAGGCATGAAAGGTACATAGAACAAATGCAGCAAATAACTCAATCATCCTTCAAGGGAATCAAACAGCTATTTCTACCGTCCCACTTTGTTGCAAGTATGTGTTGGAGAAATACTGGTTAGTACATGAACGAGTGCTGTTGTTCATGCCTTAGACTAGAGTATACGGTCGAATCCCTTGTATGTGAATACTTGGCCAATACACTTATTCATTCAAGGTAGACAAAAGTGCTGGAAAACTCAGCGGGTGAGGCAGCATCTATGGAGCGAAGGAAATAGGCAACATTTCGGCCCGAAACGTTGCCAACTTCCTTCGCTCCACCTTCGAGTTTCCAGCATCTGCAGTTCCTTCTTGAACAAACGTAGTCATTCAAGTAGTATTCGATCAAGAGCATTGAATGTCATTTTGGAGTGATCACACTGCAGTTTGCTTAACCAGTTCTGAACAGGGGGAGGAAAGCAGGCAACTGAATCATCCCAGTACAACCAGAGAGAGAGCAGTCCTGAACTACTATCTACCTCATTGGTGACCGTCGGACAGTCCTTGATCGGATTTTGCTGGCTTTTTAACTTGCACTAAACGTTATTCCCTTATCGTGTATCATCTAAACGCTGCGAAATGCTCGATTGCAATCACGTACAGTCTTTCCGCTACCGGATAGCACGCAACAAAGCTTTTCACCAAGGATCTTTGCTTTTCACTGTACCTCGGTACACGCGACCACAAACTAAACTGCAACTGCATCTTAGAGGAAGCTCACACAATTCCAGAGAAAATCCACACCGTCGGTTGCAGAAAGTATTTTTTTAAAAATGTGCTAGCTAACGCATCAGACACAGAGAAAGACAACTGCATCAGACTTACCGTCTTGTCCACGCTGCAGATGTTGCAGGCTGCAGCTGCTCCCTGACTGAGTGTGTGTGTGTGTGTGTGTGCAGATGCCGCTGTCTGTCTATGACTTATTGTTTAACAAGCATGGGCGGGATCCGGTTTCACGGTTACACAATCAGGAAGTGGATAAGGGAACAGTCAGTGCATCTCTGAAAGCACAGGTCGCCGCAAGAAAGCAGCTCAGAAAATGAGTGACGAGCGACGTTACTGACCTCTCTCTCCCACGCTGGTGTAAGGGGGGAGCTTTCTGTCAATGCACCGACCCTCAAATCAGAGAAGAACCTGCACTTTTAGCTGAAGTGACAACTAGTACATATATAATATCCTGCAACTCGTGCAGGAAGGAACTGCAGATGCTGGTTTAAACTGAAGATAGACACAAAATGCTGGAGGAACTCAGCGGGGGGACAGGCAGCATCTCTGGAGAGAAGGAATGGGTGACGTTTCGGTTGGAGACCCGAGTATCCCTGACTGCTAGCTCTTCGCAGCAGTTGTTCAAGTTCACAGCAACTATTGGCCATATCCAGGTGTGATGCACCAAAATGATACAAAGAGCTGAAGTGCAAAGGGTCCCGACCCGAAACGTCATCTATCTATCTGTCTTCTCCAGAGATGCTGCCTGACCTGTTGAGTTAGATTCAAGATTCCATTTAAATGTCACATGTACCAATTAGAGTACAGTGAAATTTGAGTTACTCCAGCACTTGTGTTAGGTTTCTATTTTGAGATACAGGATGGGAACAGGCCCTTCGGCCCACCGAGTCCGCACCAACCATCGTGCATCGTCTGCCCACCCCCACATCAGTCTGAAGAAGGATCTCGACCCGAAACGTCACCTATTCCTTCCCTCCATAGATGCTGCCTCACCCGCTGAGTTTCTCCAGCATTTTTGTCTACCTGCACTGACCATCAGTCACCCGATCACACTGGTTCTATGTTATCCCGCTTTCTCATCCACTCCCTACACATTAGAGGGCAATTTACAGAGGCCAATTAACCCCACAATCCCTAGCGTCTCGACACAACGTGCAAACTCCACACAGGCAGCACCCGGGGTCAGTTTTGAAGCCGGGGCTCTGGCGCTGTGAGGCAGCAGGATCTCCACGGCTGCACCACTGTGCCGCCCTGTGTATTAACCAGCATCTGCATTTCCTTCTTTCTCCTGGTGTTTAGTTCAGTTTAGAAATACAGCGCGGAAACAGGCCCTTCAGCCCACCGAGTCCGCGCCGAACAGCGATCCCCGTACACTAGCACTATCCTACACACTTTAATTTTACCAAAACCAAATTAACCTTCAAACCTGTACGTCTTTGTGTGTGTGGGAGGAAACCGAAGGTCTCGGAGAAAACCCACGTAGGTCATGGGGCCAACGTACAAACTCCGTACAGACAGCGCCCGTAGTCAGGATCGACCCGGTCTCTGGCGCTGTGAAGCAGTGACTCTACCCCTGTACACTCTATTTTGTTGTCACTTGTACACAGGTCGCTGTGGGTCCCTCCGCCCGCCCCACTGTGAGATGTGCTCCGCTCCCCCCCCCCCCCCCCCCCGCTTAAAATCCTAGGTGGGAGGCAAACCAGGGCAGCCAAGCTGAAGCAGACATAGGGATGGCGGTCAAGAAACAGGTGCAAGGTGCTCACTGTATTGTGTACCTGGTGCAGGTGTGACCGTGTCCCACTCCTGCACAGCGACAGCCACAGTCACCAGAGACCTCTTAGAGTCATACAACATACAATACTCCGTTCCCCGCACTTCTACACCACTAAATGTATTCATAGTCAAAGTGAAAGAGTCATAGAGTCACACAAAGTGGAAACGGGCCCTTTGGCCTAACTTGCCCACACCGACCAACATGTCCCATCATTCCACCTTCCTGTATTTGGCCCATATCCCTCTAAACCAGTCCTATCCAACCTGTTCTCTAAAGATACAAAACTGAATCTTGTTCCTCGGGTTGTGATGTACACATCTCTAGAACAAGAGACCAAAAATGTACCCGACATTTCACCCCACTTCTGGGATGGCCACAAACTCTCCAACCACTTCCACCCCGTGTACCTTGGAGTCACACTCGACAGGACACTCTCTTTCAAAACCCACCTTCAGAACACCAAAGCCAAGGTAAACAGTCGCAAAAAACATCCTGCGCAAACTGGTAAACTCAAAGTGGGGCGCTGATCCACCAACCATCCGTGCAACTGCCCTAGCCCTGTGCTTCTCCACAGCTGAATACGCGTGCTCAAGCTGGAGCCGCTCCCACCACACCAAACTGGTTGACACAGCCCTCAATGACACCTGCCGCATTATCACGGGATGCATAAAGACAACGTCAGTCCCGTGCCTCTACGCCCTAGCTGGTATTGCCCCCCCCCCCTCCCCCCCATATCAGACGATCCATCGTCGCCCAAGACGAGCGGAGATCACAGGAGATCGATACCAGGCACCCCCTGCACGGACACACAGCACCTCCACCCCGACTGAAATCCAGAGCCAGTTTCTTGCAGACAGTCCCACCTCTCCAGACAACCAAAGAAACAGCAAGGACCAACATCTGGAAAGATGAATGGAACCAGCTCAACACACGAGCCCACGACTGGATGGAGAGAGGAATCACTCCGACTGAATGCCTCGCCAGCGGGCACGACCTCCCATGGCCAACCTGGAAGACCCGCAACAGATTACGAGTGGAGCAGGGGAGGTGTAAAGCACTTATGAAAGCATGGAACTACCAGGCAGAAGGCACATGCACCTGTGGAGCAGTACAGACAATGTCCCGCCTACTGGAGTGTGACGTCGCCCCCCAGTGCAGCCCCCAGGACGTGGCTGAACCGACTCGACCAGCTGTGACCTGCGTCAGATACTGGCAGAACGACATCTGAGATTGCAACGGACTCGAAGAAGAAGACCCCACTTCTACCCTTATCTCCTCATCTCAATCTTTTCATCGTCGGCCTTTGTCATAACGGTACAGTTGCTGCCTTGCAGCGCTGACAGCGCCAGAGACCCGGGTTCTATCCAGACTACGGGCGCTGTCTGTGCGTTCTCCCCGCGACCTGCGCGGGTTTTCTCCGAGATCTTCGGTTTCCTCCCACACTCCTTAGACGTACAGGTAGGTTTGTAGATTAATTGGCTTGGTGTAAAATGTAAACTTCTCCGTGGATTGTCACCTTGTCGCGGTGGAGAAGCTTGTGTGGTCCTGAGACCCCGAGAGCGATGCCGTCTGGAGCTATGCTTCTGGTAGGGCCACCCATGGCGGTAAGGTCAAGGGGGAGGACTCTGACAAAGAGCAATCCAACCAAGACCTCAACGGTGGAACAGGCGGAGGACGATGGCTGACCTTAGTGGAGCGTCACAACGGCTGGGAAGGCGGATGAAGGCTGCAGCAGAAAAGGGTCCCCTGTCGTCTTGGACTCCATGCCACTGGAACCTGACCCAGATCTGTCAAGGACCGTGGGGTGGCTGTCTGTGCACCAGTCTCCCCACGTTAAACAAAGTCACGCACAGGCGTCCTCCAACCCTGGAGACACCCATGGGGGCCTAAGAAGATAAATGTAAATAGTTCCTAGTGTGTGTTAATGTGTGGGGATCACTGGCTGGTGATCAAAACCCACCTCATCTGTATCCACCTATCACTTGCCAGGCTTTGTCCTGCCCTCACCTCTCTTCCAGCTTTCTCGCCCCTACTGCGATCAGTCTGAAGAAGGGTCCCGACCCAAACCATCGACGACTACAATTTTAGTAAGTTTCTGTGCTGTATCTCCAAACTAAATCTCTAAACTACCAGCTGACACCTACGGATGGACACCAAATGCTGGCGTAACTCACCAGGTCAGGCAGCATCTCTCAAGAAAAGGAATAGGTGACGTTTCCGGTGACACCTATACTCTGGATTATGTTTGATCCTGCCTACATGAAGCTTGCGCATTCTCCCTGTGACCACGAGGGTCTCCTCCAGGTGCTTCAGTTTCCTCCCGCATTTCAACGACGTACAGGTATGTAGATTAATTGGCTTCCGTGAATTGTCCCTAGTGTGTAGGACAGAACTAGAGTATGGGATGATTGTTGATTGGCACGGACTCGGTGCTCTGAAGGGCCCGTTTCCACAATGTAGCTCTGAACTGAACTGAACTAAACCAAACTAAACAAAACTAAATAAGGTGAATCAAATGAACAAAGATCTTGTAAATAACCAGACAGTGAGCCTTAAGGATAAGGGGGAAATCCTTTAAGACCGAGATGAGAAAAAACTTTTTCACACAGAGAGTGGTGAATCTCTGGACCTCTCTGCCACAGTGGGTAGTTGAGGCCAGTTCATTGGCTATATTTAAGAGGGAGTTAGATGTGGCCCTTGTGGCTAAAGGGATCAGGGGGTATGGAGAGAAGGCAGGTACGGGGTACTGAGTTGGATGATCAGCCATGATCATATTGAATGGCGGTGCAGGCTCGAAGGGCCGAATGGCCTACTCCTGCACCTATTTTCTATGTATCTATGTATCTATGAGATAGACGCAAAAAGCTGGAGTAACTCAGCGGGACAGGCAGCATCTCTGGAGAGAAGGAATGGATGGCATTTCGGGTCGAGACCCTTCTTCAGCCTGGAGATACCAGCAATGGAACAGCGTGAGAATGGGTTTGACAAAGGGTTAAGTCTGAGCTGGTGGGTCAGTTGTATGAGGAGCAGAGGCCTCCTGGTGGAAAAGAAAACATACAAGATAATTGTAGCTGTCAGCAGTGACATAAGTTGGTTGGGTGCTCCCCCTGGCTTCAGAAACAACCCTTCATCCTCCAGAGATAGACACAGAAAGCTGGAGTAACTCAGCGGGTCAGGCAGCATCTCTGGAGGAGAGGAATAGGTGACGTTTCAGGTCGACACCCTTCTTCAGACTGAGGGTGAGGGGAAAGAGAAACGAGAGATATGGATGCTGATAGGGAGAGATATATAACAAATGAAATGAATGAAAGACATGCAAAAAAATAAGGATGATTAAGGAAATGTGGAGCCCACAATGGTCCATTGCTGGCTGTGTGCTAGATGATAATGAGTTATACAGATTAGTGCAACTCAATAGGACGACAGTACGACAACTAGAGTGGGGGAGGGACAGAGAGAGAGAGAGGCGATGCAAGGGTTACTTGAAATTAGAGAAATTGATATTCATACCGCTGGGTTGTAAGTTGCTTCTTTCATCCTCCATTGCTGTCTTACTCCATGTACCTACTATGAACTTGTAATTTAAACCATCCAGGTCAATTATCACATTAAACGGCGGCACAGCGATAGAGTTGCTGCCTTACCGCGCTTACAGCTCCAGAGACGCGGGTTCGATCCCGACTACGGGTGCTGCCTGTACGGAGTTCGCACGTTCTCCCCGTTACCGCGTGGGTTTTCTCCGAGATCTTCGGTTTCCCCCCCCACACTCCAAAGAAAGTACAGGTTTGTAGGTTAATTGGATTGGTCTAAATGTAAATTGTCCCTGGTGTTTGTAGGATAGTGTTAGTGAGCGGGGATCTCTGGTCAGTGCAGACTCGGTGGGCCGAAGGGCCTGTTTCTGTGCTGTATCTCTAAACAAAACTAAACTAACCTGGTGGAACAAACCAGAGCTAATGACCTACTCCCAGCAGAGCAGCATTTCCACTCTTTGTCCGAGTAATTCCCTTCTCATTTTAGGATCCCTGAAAATAACAGAGCTCTCACCTCCAGTAAAATAAACTAGCACGACATGTCAGGAAACTCTTCATGTGTTTTGTTACTGCACAGTCAGGAGCAGCGAAATCTCTTTGTTTTTCTGGAAAGTTAAAGAGAACAAGGTGCATCCTGAAGATGGGATGTTTGGATCAGACATACTAGGGACAATTTTTACAATTTTGCCAAAGCCAATTAACCTACAAACCTGCATGTCTTTGAGGTTTTGGAAGAAACTGGAGCACCCGGAGAAAACCCACGCGGTCACGGGGAGAAGGTACAAACTCCGTGCAGACAGCACCCGTAGTCAAGATCGAACCCGGGTCTCTGGCGCCGTAAGGCAGCAACTCGACCGCTGCACCACCATACTTTATATTTTATACGTGGATTAGGCTTGTGTATCTTCTGTGATGCTCTCCTTTGCTAATATTGGAGAGTCATTGAGCCATACGGTACAGAAACAAGTCCCTCAGCCTGACCAAGATGCCCCATCTGAGCTAGTCCCGTTTGCAGTCAAATGCAACATGCTTCTCATGCACACACAAAAAGCTGGAGAAACTCAGCGGGTCAGGCAGCAGCTCTGGAGAAAAGGAATTGGCAACATTTCGGATCAAGACCTTTCTTCAGACTATTCCTTTTCTCCGGAGATGCTGTCTGACCCGTGGAGTTACTCCAGCATTTTGTGTCTATCATCAGTGTAAACCAGTATCTACAGTTCCTTCCGCACATGGGGGTGCAGCGGTAGAGCTGATGCCATACAGCGTTCGATCCCAATCACGGGTACTGTCTGTACGGAGTTTGTATGTTCTCCACGTGGCCTGCGTGGGTTTTCTCTGGGATCGTCGGTTCCCTCCCACACTCCAAAGACGTACAGGTTTGTAGGTTAATTTTCATGGTATAAAATGTAAAATTGTCCCTAGTGTGTGCAGGGTAGCGATAAGGTGCGGGGATCGCTGGTCGGTGCGGACTCGGTGGGCTGAAGGGCCTGTTTCCGCGCTGCATCTCTAAACTAAACTAAACTAAACTAAACATGCTTCTCATTCAAAGGTACACAAAAATGCTGGAGAAACTCAGCGGGTGCAGCAGCATCTATGGAGCGAAGGAAATAGGCAACGTTTCGGGCCGAAACCCTTCTCATGCTTCTCATTCAAACAGTTACCAACACAGAATACTGCGGTCAAGAACTAATAGCTCTTGTGTTTAAGAAGGAACTGCAGATGCTGGAAAATCGAAGGTAGACAAAAGTGGTGGAGAAACTCGGCGGGTGCAGCAGCATCTATGGAGCGAAGGAAATAGGCAACGTTTCGGGCCGAAACGTTGCCTATTTCCTTCGCTCCATAGATGCTGCTGTACCCGCTGAGTTTCTCCAGCACTTTTGTCTACCAACTAATAGCTCTTCACTACCTGGATGTAAGCTAAGAGAAAAAAAGGCCTATAATCTGTAAGTTTATTCTTAAACATAAACCCTTTGCTTACTTTGCCAACTACTGACAAATCTGATTCTTATTTTAATTCACAATATTCGGCTTTTCCCTCACCAACTCTGGATGCAAGTTGCGTCTGTGTAGCAGTGGATGCAATCACCAATGCTGTCTGCATCTAAGTGACATTGAATGAAATTTGAGTTCTCCCACAAAATCAATAACTTTTTTCAAGAGGCTGTGTTAAAAGGCTGTGTGTCTGTGGCTTAGAAAAGTCAATTTGTGCATTTTAGTCTCATGTTTCTGTAAGGTACACCCCCAATATCATCTTGCTGAGAACTCAAACATCCCAGGGCCATTGATAATTGCCTGCAGTTGCATTGATTCCACTGTGAATCCACAGAGGACAATAGACAGTGGGGATTGGGGGAATGCTGCATATGTCATCTTAGAGTCATCTTATCAGTTTAAAACACATTATTTTAAGTAAGGGTCTCATTGCTGATTGAAGGCATGTACCGACAATAAACGGAAGCAGAGTATTCTAGCTAAGACATCAACATCAACGTCGTTAAAAAGACAGAGACTGCGGCAACTGATTCTATATTGTATCACGGAGAGAGGGTCACAGGTTCACTGTTGTGACCGGTCCCTTGAGCTCGTTGCCATGGAGAGGTCTCTGGGTGGGGCATTAAAGTGACAGGGAGAGGGCGAGACAGGGAAAGAGAGAGGGCGAAAGAGAGGGAGGGAGGGAGGGAGAAAGAGAGAGAGGGAGGCAGTGAGTGACTGGGTGAGTGAGTGAGTGGGAGGGAAGGAGTGACCAATTACCAATTACCAATTACCAAGCACTTTATTTGTCCTCGAGGGGCAATTTAAACAAACAATACATTTAATCTGCACCGACCGGTCGACCGCATGAGCAGCGACCCGGCAATGGATTGGGTTGTCAGCAGCGATACAATAAAAAAGAACACACAAAAAGTAACACAAACATCCACCACAGCATTCATCACTGTGGTGGAAGGCACAAAAATTTGGCCAGTCCTCCTCCATTTCCCCTCCGTGAACAGGACCAGAGTCCAGAGTCTTTAAGTTGTTGTAGGCCGCAGGCCGGCTGTCAAGATTTAAAGTCCCCGCCGCAGCCAGAAGCACCGTAGACTGCAGGGCCGGCGGTCGAAGCTCCCCTGCAGGGGTGTTGGTAAGTCCATGCCGGCCCCGCGGTAGAAGTTGGCCGCGGGCCGGCAATGATGGCTTCTTCTTCTTCCCCCGGGTCCCCCACGAGGGATCCCGGGCTGTAGACGCCGCACCAGCTTTGCAGACCGCGGCTTCAGGCTGCGACTTCAGGCTGCCGGCTGCCCCGGGCCAGCGAAACGGAGCGTTCCCCTCCAGCGAGCCCCAGCGAGGGTTCACCCGCTCCACGCCGAGAGTCCACGCTGCGCCCGCCGCTGAAGCCCCGGGCGCGTCTCCGGGAAAGGCCGCGCCGATCCTTGATGTTAGGCCACGGGGGAGGCGACCTGGAAAAAGTCGCCTCTCCATGGAGGAGGCGACCGAAGCGGTTTCCCCCTTACCCCCCCACACCACCTCCAACACAAACCACACAAAGAAACATTAAATACACACTTTAAAACATACTAAAAATAAAAAATAAAGTTGAAAAAACTGACGCACTGCTGACATGGCCGCTGCCAGAGCAGCGCCCCCTGAGGAAGGGAGAGGGAGGGATGGGATGGGAGCGAGTGAGGGAGGGAGGGAGGTGGGAATGAGGAAGGGAGAGGGAGGGAGGGGGTGGGAATGAGGAAGAGAGAGGGAGGGAGGGGGTGGGAGTGAGGGAGGGAGGGGAGGGCAGGAGGGAGTGTGGAGTGGGGGAGGAAGAGTGGGGAAGAGTGGGGGAGGGAGGGACCTACACAGATGTCCACCAATGTGTGAGTATAAACATCCATGCAGCAGTGTCGGTTGTCCAGTCAACCTGGTCCACTTGCCACAACATGGTGAAGCCACTCTGTCATGTCCATGTGGGAGCTGGTGTGTACTCGCTGCCCCCACGTTACATTAAACCACATACAGGGAATTTAAACATGATGAACTATGGGGGCTGGAATTTAGACTTTGAGATGCAGCGTGGAAACAGGTCCTTTGACCCACCAGTGTACAGATACAGGATAAGGGGAATAACGTTTAGTGCAAGGTAATGACCAATGAAGTCCGATTATAGTTCGAAGGTCTCCACTGAGGTAGATGGTAGGTCAGGATTGCTCTTTTGTTGATTTTGTTTAGAGATACAGCGCAGAAACAGGCCCTTCGGCCCACCGAGTCCACGTCAACCTGCAATCCCCGCACATTAACACTATCCTACACACACTAGGGACAATTTACACATACACCAAGCTAATTAACCTACGTAGCTCTACGTCTTTGGAGTGTGTGAGGAAGCCGAAGATCTCGGAGAAAATCCCCGCAGGTAACGGGGAGAACGTGCAAACTCCGTACAGACAGCACCCGTAGTCGAGATCAAACCCGGGTCTCCAGCGCTGCAAGCACTGTAAGGCAGTAACTCTACCGCTGCACCACCGTGCCGCCCAAGTTATAGGATGGTTCATTTGCCTGCTAACAGCTGGGAAGAAACTGTCCCTGATTCTGGAGCTATGCATTTTCACCCATCTGTACCTCTTGCCTGAGGGGGAGAGGGGAGACGAGGGAGTGGCCAGGGTGAGACTCGTCCTTGACATAAAGGTCGGCACAGACACGATGGGCCTGAAACCTGTTACGCTGTACATGAACGTTTTTTTAGTTTTTGAGATACAGCGCAGAAACAGGCCCTTCGGCCCATCGAATCCGTGCCGACCGGCGATTCCCGCACACTGGCACTATCCATAGGGATATTTTACAATTTTTACCACAGCCAATCAACCTACAAACCTGTACGCCTTTGGAATGTGCGGGGAAACCGGAGCACCCGGAGAAAACCCACGTGGTCACAGGGAGAATGTACAAACCCCGTACAGACAGCATCCGTAGTCAGGATCGAACCCGGGTCTCTGCCGCTGTAAGGCAGAAACTCTACCGTTGCTCCACCATGCCGCCCCAATGGGCTCATGTACATGTTCGATCGCAGAGGATCATTGGGACAGAGCTACCAGCCTTGGAGGGCATCTACCACACACGGTGCCTCAGGAAGGCCGTCAGCATCTATAAGGACTCATCACACCCTTGTAACGGACTGTTTGAACTACTTCCCTCCGGCAGACGTTACAAGGCCTTCTACGCCCGAACCTCCAGACTCAGAAACAGCTTTATTCCAAGAGCTATAGCGGCTCTGAACCAGCCCTGCTGAGTGCCCCCCCCCACCCACCCCCCCTGGACAGTCTCCCTCGGATGGTCACGTCACTCAGCTTGCTTATTTATTTATCTTACTTTTCTTGTACATCGGTGGAGCTGCATACTAAATCTCGTTGCACTGACGTGCAATGACAATAAAATATATTATTATTATTATTATGAGGCCTGAATATTCACAGCCAACACAGTTCTTATCTCTTGATCCAGTGCCAGACTGAACTTTGCATATTGGAAGTACCCAGCCCTCGAGAAACATATTTAATGATCTTTGCACAGACTGTGTTTGCTTTTAGATAGACACAAAATGCTGGAGTAACTCAGCGGGACAGGCAGCATCTCTGGAGAGTAAGGATGGGTGACCTTGAAGGAGGGTTTGAAGGAGGGTCTTGATCCGAAACATCACTCTTTCCGACTATCTTGGGTGTAAATCAGCATCTGCAGTTCCTTCCAACACGTTGTGTTTGCTTGTATTAGTAATCAAATATAGCAAAGATCTGGTAATACAATATCTGACTTCTTGGAATTGCTGCTGATTAGGCATGTGACACACCAGTGCTGATTACCGCACTGCCTTTAGCATAACAAAACTCCATTTCCCTCACTCCTGTTCAAGTCAAGTCACTTTTATTTATATAGCACATTTAAAAAACAACTCTCGTCGGCCAAAGTGCTTGACATTGGTGGAGGTACTAACATTATACAACAGTGGTTCATAGATTAAGTACACACATAAATACATACATATAGCCCTCCCTCAGAGGACATCAAGAAAGGCTTGAGAGTAAAGATGAGTTTTAAGTCTCGACTTAAAGGAGTTGATGGAGGGGGCAGTTCTGATGGGAAGGGGGATGCTGTTCCACAGTCTAGGGGCTGCGGTCGCCCCTGAGCTTATGCCTAGACGCTCAGTAACCCCAAGTCGGCCGATCTGAGGGACGTGGAGGTGGTGTGGTGGGTAAGCAGACTTTTGATGTAGGTGGGGGCAAGCCCATTGAGGGCTTTGTAGACATAAAGGAGGACCTTGAAATTTATTCGGAACCGCACAGGGAGCGAGTGGAGAGAGGCCAGGATCGGGGTGATGTGGTCCCTTTTTCAGACACTGGGCCCTTGGTTTCTATGCTCCCTTTAATCCCAGTGGTGTAACCTGTTTCCCAAGTTGCCTTGAAACTCATCTCATTCTGTTTCCAGCGCTCCATAGAACATAGAACAGAACAGCACAAGAACAGGCCCTTAATGTCGATGCTGAACATGATGTCAAGCCCAACTCTTATCTGCCTGCACGTAATCCACATCCCGCCATATCCATGCGCTGATCAAAAGTCTCTTGATACAAATGTACTGTTGTATCTGTCTTAACCACCACTCCCGGCAGCGTTTTCCAGGCACTCACCACCCTCTGTGTAATAAAACCTGCCCCACACATCTCCTTTAAGTTTTGGCCCTATCACCTTAAAACAATGCCGTCTAGTATTTGATTTTTCCATCCTGGGGATAAAGATTCTGACTGCACTCTAAGTTTCCCAAGTTTATTGGAAAGTTTATTAAACTATTACATGGCAGCTAAAAAAATGTGAATTGCAAGTGTACTGGAATAGTAGTTTAGTTTAGTTAAGAGATAGAGCGCAGAAAAAGGCCCTTCGGCCCACCGAGTCCGTGCCGACTAGCAATCACCCCGTACACTAGCCCTATCTACACACTAGGGACAATTTACAATTTTTACCAAAGCCAAACAACTTACAAACCTGCATGTCTTTGGAGAGTGGGAGGAAACCGGAGCACCCAGAGAAAACCCACGCAAGTCACGGGAAGAACGTACAAACTCCGTACAGACAGCACCAGGTAGTCAGGATTGAACATGGGTCTCTGCCGTTGTAAGGCAGCAACTCTACTGCTGCGGCACCCTAATTGAAACGCAACCGATTAAATAATAACCAATCTGCCAGTCTGGCACCATCAAAGTCCCAAGAATGACAAATCAACAGGCTTTTACTGTCGCTGCCTTGCTAAAGGCTGTAGAAAGTGCAGAGACAAGTAAGTCAACAGTGACTGATGTTCCAAAGATCACAAGTGATAGGAGTAGAATTAGGCCATTTGGCCCATCAAGTCTACTTTGCCATTCAATCATGGCTGATCTATCTCTCCCTCCTAACCCCATTCTCCTGCCTTCTCCCCACACCTTCAAGTTGCACTGCAAATCCCTACCGCCTCAAGAAAATACAGCAGAGAGGCTTAGAATGAAGTTTGTCACATCAGTAGTGTTTGGTTGAGGCTATAGAACTTGGTTGACACGGTGGCGCAGCAGTAGAGTTGCTGCCTTATAGTGCCAGAGACCCGGGTTCAATCGTGGCTACGGATGCTGTCTCTTCCGAGTTTGCACGTTCTCCCTGTGACTGGGTGGGTTTTTTTTCTGGGTGCTCCGGTTTCCTCCCATATTCCAGAGACGTGTAGATTTGTAGGTTAATTGGCTTCTGTAAATTGTCCCCAGTGTGCAGGGTAGAATTAGCGTACAAGTGATTGTGGACTCGGTGTGGACTCGGTGGGCCGAAGGGCCTGTTTCCACGCTGTATCACTAAACTAAACTACAGAAGGAGAATGTTATAATTTAGCCGAGATTTGTATTCCCCCACAGCATTGAGCTACCCAGGGTGCGGAAATCAGTCTTCAAGAGTACAGAACAGCTTGAGTGAGTACAAGGAACTGCAGATGCTGGTTTACAGAAAAAGATACAAAGTGCTGGAGTATTTCAGCAGGTCAGGCTGCATCTCTGAAGAACATAGATAGGTGATGTTTCGGGTCTGGACCCTTTTCGTGTGAGCTTGAGTGGGCCTTTGTGAGGAACTAGTTAGACTTCAATGACATACAAAGCAAGGACACAAAGTGCTGGAGTAACTCAGCGGGTCAGGCAGCATCGCCTGAGAACATGGATAGGTGGCGTTTCGGGGAGGGTAGAAGGGTCCCGACCCAAAACATCACCTAACCATAATCTCCAGGGATGCCAAGCTACTCCAGCACTTTGTGTCTTTTATTGTAAAGCAGCACCTGCACTTTCTTGTTTCGACACATAAAGCAACCTTCCCACTCGCTAAAAATATCTGAAAAGACATCTTCAGATGAATGATTAAATGCAAAACCAAGTGCAATTGGCAAGAACAGAAGATATTGATTTTTTACGTAATTTTCAGAATTTGGTCAGATATTAGGTGTAATACTCTGAATTAACAAAGGCTACCAGCAAAGATAGACACAAAGAGCTGGATCAACTCAGCAGGTCGGGCAGCATCTCTGGAGGAAACGGATAGGTAATGTTTCAGGTCGGGATCCTTCTTCAGACCCGAGTCTGAAAAAGAGTCCCGATCTGAAACATCACCTACCCTCTTCCTCCAGAGATGCAGCCTGACCCGCTGACTTAATCCAGCATTTTGTATCTATCTTGAGTTAATTTAATGTCTACCTGGTAGCACGACCTTGACTGAATGATTCTTAACAATAATGAGTCGCCTGAAAAGTCATAACTGAGTGTTTCTCCAAGTCAGACTATCTTGTTTGGACAGATAAATGTCTTACCTTGACTGTTAGCCATCTGTGATAAATTGTTACAAGGCCAATGGACTTAGTGAGATCACTTCAAAAGATAACTCCAACCCCGGGAAGCATTGCACAGAAGACTAATTAACAAAAGGCACTCTTAAAGAGCAATCACTGCTTAATTGTAAGTATTTCAAATGAAATATGTTGTAGTTTAGTTCTGAAATATGGTGCAGAAACAGGCCCTTCGGCCCACCGAGTCCATGCTGATCAGCGATCCCCGTCCACTAGCACCATCCTACACACACTGGGGACAATTTACAATTATAAGTAAGTAAGTAAGTATTGGCCAAGTATTCACATACAAGGAATTTGCATTGGTGCTCCGCCCACAAGTAACAACATGATATACAGTTACGAATAACTCAGAATATACAGAAGCCAATTAGCCTACAAACCTGTATGTCTTCCGGGACCGGGATGGGTGCAAATCAGAGCGCCCGGAGAAAACCCATGTGGTCACGGGGAGAATGTACCATCACTATACAGACAGCACCCGTAGTCAACATTGAACCGGGATCTCTGGCGCTGTAAGGCAGCGACTCTACTGCTGTGCCACTTACTGCTCAGATTTATAAAAAGCGGGTTATGTTCAGATAGATTACTCCTCCCTGATTTTCAAGGCTCTTGAAAAATTAAAACAATAGACATCCCACAATAACATTCTCAGGAAATAAATCAAAGTAAAAACTGTTAATTGAACTACCTTCCTCTGTTTGTTTGTGGGAGAAAGTTGCACAATTCTTAGCGTCGTGCAGTCTGTCGGCATGGAAACAGGCCCTTTGGCCCAACTTTCCCACATGGACCAACATGCCCCATCTACACTAGTCCCACATGCCCGCGTTCGGCCCATATCCCTCCAAACCTGTCCTATCCATGTACCTGCCTAAATGCTTCTTAAATGTTGCAATAGTCCCAGCCTCAATTACGTACCTCCTCCGGCAGCTTGTTCCAAACACCCACCACCCTTTGTGTAAAAAACGTACCCCCTCAGGTTCCCATTAAATCTTTCCCCCCTCACCTTAAACCTATGTCCGCTGGTTAAACCCATGTCGTCCGAATTCTTCTCTCTGCAAGACTCTTTCCAAGAACGCCTTGGCTTCATTTAGTCCCTAACGTTGCCATCAGAAACCACCACCTTTTGTATCTTCTTCCCCTTCAGGGAACGGGGGTTCCCCTCCTCCACCATAGATGAGGCTCGCACCAGGGTCTCTGCCATACCCCGCAACACTACTCTCTCTCCCCATCCCCCCACTCACAACAAGGGCAGAGTCCCCCTAGTCCTCACCTTTCACCCCACCAGCCGTCACATACCACAAGTGATCCTCCGTCAGTTTCACCACCTCCAACGTGACCCCACCACTCGCCACATCTTCCCATCTCCCCCCATGTCTGCCTTCCGCAAAGACCGCTCCCTCCGTAACTCCCTTGTCAATTCTTCCCTTCCGTCCCGTACCACCCCCTCCCCGGGTACTGTCCCTTGCAACCGCAAGAGATGCAAAACTTGTCCCTTCACCTCCCCCCTCGACTCCATTCAAGGACCCAAGCAGTCGTTCCAGGTGCGACAGAGGTTCACCTGCATCTCCTCTAACCTCATCTATTGCATCCGCTGCTCTAGATGTCAGCTGATCTACATCGGTGAGACCAAGCGGAGGCTTGGCGATCCTTTCGCCCAACACCTCCGCTCGGTCCGCAATAACCAACCTGACCTCCCGGTGCCTCAGCACTTCAACTCCCCCTCCCATTCCGTATCTGACCTCTCTGTCCTGGGTCTCCTCCATGGCCACAGCGAGCAACACCGGAAATTGGAGGAAATGCACCTCATATTCCGCTTGGGCAGTCTACATCCTGGGGGCATGAACATTGAATTCTCCCAATTCTGCTAGCCCTTGCTGTCCCCTCCCCTTCATCAGCCATCTGGTTGTCTCCTCCCCTCCCCCAGCCCTCAGGCTCCTCCTCCGCCTTTCTTCCTTTTTTCCTTTCTTCTCCCCACCCCCTATCAGTCTGAAGAAGGGTTTCGGCCCGAAACGTTGCCTATTTCCTTCGCTCCATAGATGCTGCTGCACCTGCTGAGTTTCTCCAGCATTTTTGTGTACCTTTTGTATCTCATTGTGTAGGTATTTCATGGCAGAATTCACAAGGACAGTGATTAAGAGTGACATACAGGGTGCTGGAGGAACTCAGCGGGTCAGGCAGCATCTCTGGAGGGAATAGGTTGACGTCATTTTGGGTCGTGATCCTGAAGAAGAGTCCCAAGCCAAAACATTGCCTGTTCATTCCCTCCACAGATGCTGCCTGACCCGCCGTGTTCCTGCAGGGCCACATGCGTTGCTCAAGATTCCAGCATCTGAAATTCCTTCCATCAACAGTATACAGAATAATGAAAAGCATAGTTAGAGTGGATGTGGAAAGGATGTTTCCACTAGTGGGGGAGTCTAGGACCAGAGGTCATAGCCTCAGAATTAAAGGGCGCTCTTTTAAAAAGGTGAGGAGGAACTTCTTTAGTCAGAGGGTAGTTAATCTGTGGAACTCATTGTCACAGAGGGCTGTGGAGGCCAAGTCAGTGGATATTTTTAAGGCAGAGATAGACAAGTCCTTGATTAGAACGGATGTCAAGGGTTATGGAGAGAAGGCAGGAAAATAGGATTAGGTGGCAGAGATCAGTTGTGATTGAATGGCGGACCCGATGGGCCGAATGGCCTAATTCTACTCCTATAACTTGTGAACTTATGATCAGTGATTAGCAGTGTGGTTTTACCTTTGTCAAACCATGCACTACCGTGGACTTAAATAGAGAATGGCAGAAGGTTCCCAATGCTGTTTGGGAAGCAGACACAGTATTCAGTGAACAAAAGTGACACAAAGTGCTGGAGTAACTCAGCAGGTCAGGCAGCATCTCTGGTCAACACGGATAGGTGCCGTTTCAAGATAAGATCCTTCTTCAGTCTGAACAAGGGTCCCACATGAAACGTCACTCAGGCAGCATCACCCAGAGATGCTGTACTCAATCATTGCTCAATTATAGGTCTTTCAATTTACAGTGGTGCAGCAGTAGATTTAGTTTAGTATAGTTTAGAGATACAACAGGCCCTTCGGCCCACCGGGTCCGCGCCAACCAGCGATCCCCGCACACTAGCGCTATCCCACACACACGAGGGACAATTTACAATCTTTACCTAAGCCAAATTAACTGACAAATGCACGTCTTTGGAGTGTGGGGAAAAAACCGGAGCATCCGGGGAAAACCCACGCAGTCACAGGGAGAACGTACAAACTCCGTACAGACAGCACCCGTAGTCAGGATCAAACTCAGGTCTCTGGCGCTGTGAGGTTGCGACTCTACTGCTGCGCCACCATACCGCCCGCTGCTGCCTCATAGCATCAGAGGCCCAGATTCAATCCTAACCTTAGGTGCTGTCTATGTGGAATTTGAACGTTCTCCCTGTGACCGCATGGGTTTCCTCCCGGTGCTCCGGTTCCATGCCACATCCCAAAGACGTGCAGGTTTGTAGGTTAATTGTAAATTGCCCCTAGTGTGTAGGGAGTGGATGTGAAAGTGGGATAACATCGAACTAGTGTGAATGGGTGTTTGCTGTTCAGTGTGGACTGGGTGGGCCGAAGGGCCTGGTTCTGTGAAGAATCTCTGAGCTACGCTTAATTGGGCAGAAAGTCTAGTGTTCTGATACAGGGTCGTGGGAGATGTGCGTGGGATGATTGAGTAGATGAGATTGGAAGGAGTTGTGGGCTGGCTACAGACCACAGCTGCTGAAAAATTGCAACTGCGCACTTAAAGACAGCAACACTAACATTCAGTGCTGCACAACAGGCCTTTGCGAATCTTTATTGGTCGGGTCTTTATGGGTAGATTCAGAAATCGTAGGTGCAAAGGGAATTGGGAGTGCTGAGGCAGCATTCCCAAAAGGTTAAATGTTAAAGAAGGAACTGCAGATGCTGGAAAATCGAAGGTACACAAAAATGCTGGAGAAACTCAGCGGGTGCAGCAGCATCTATGGAGCGAAGGAAAGTCTGAAGAAGGGTTTCGGCCCGAAACGTTGCCTGTTTCCTTCGCTCCATAGATGCTGCTGCACCCGCTGAGTTTCTCCAGCATTTTTGTGTACCTTCCCAAAAGGTTAATTTGCAAGTCGAATTGGTAGTAAGGAAAGCAAATGCAATGCTAGCATTTAGTTTAAGAGGGCTAGAATATAAAAACAGGGATGTCATTTTGAGACTTTATCTGAGGAAGGATGTGCTGGTGCTGGAGAGGGTCCAGAGGAGGTTTACGTACAAGAATGGTCACGGGGATGATTGGGTTAACGAATGATGAGCATTTGACGGCACTAGGCCTGTACTCACTGGAGTTTAGAAGGATGAGAGGCAATCTCACTGAAACTTAGCGAATAGTGAAAGGTCTGGATAGAGTCTGTGGAGAGGGTGTTTACACTAATGGGAGAGTCTAGGACAAGAGGGTACAGCCTCAGAATAAAAGGACATACTTTAGAAAGGAGATGAGGAGGAATCTCTTTAGTCAGTGGCTGGTGAATCTGGGCCATTTTAGACACAAAATGCTGGAGTAACTCAGCAGGTCAGGCAAAGGAATAGATCACCTATTTCCTTTCTCCAGAAATGCTGCCTGACCCCGCTGAGTTACTCCACTATTTTGTGTCTATCTTAGGTGTAAACCAGCACCTGCGCTTACTTCCTACACACTCTCGCCATTTTAGGTCAGTGAACAGGAAGATGAATGGCATTCAGAGCAAGTTAGGATATCAGAAACAGAACTTTAGATGAGTACAAATTAGACCATACATGAGGCAGCCGAGACTGCTTTGGAAAAGATGAGTCTAACAGTAGTAAATATACTTTTAGATAAGCAGATAATTATAATGCACTTAATTTTCAAACTTTAACATTTATTATTATAATTCAATAAATAGTTTTCACCGTTAACCTGTAAAGGTGCTAGTTGGGTGAGGTTAAAATATACTATTCGCCAAGTCAAATTGAAAATGTGGCACCTCGGCAGGGTGAGGCAGCCGATCTCGACCTCATCGGGTTTTCCAGGGCCGATCGGTGGGTCAAATTTCCCCCCTGCGGCCGGGGCCCTGGAACTCTGGCCCAGCCGGAGCTGGCAGATCCGTTCCCTTAGCTGACTCCCGAGGCCATCTTTGCGGGCCGGTATCTCGGCCCCTCAGCGGGCTAGGCGGATCGTCCCAGTACCGTTAGTCTCCTCTCAGAGGCCGTGACCTCTGTTGGTCCAGAAAGGGTCTGGAACCAAGGGTGCTGGAAAATCGGCGGTGGACCTGTATTGCCATATAACTACTCACCAATATTTCTCCTCTTCCGTCCAGGTGCAGCAAAGTGCGCCGTGCTCCTGTTGCGATCAGTTAACTCAGCAGAGGCCTGGGAGATCAGAACTGGGATCTTCTGCTTTGCCAGGCTTAGCGACACAGCACATGGTGTATTTATCTGATAAGCCCTTGCAAGTGTTTCATTTAGGCACACAGTTCAAACCACTGGCAAGGTGCAATGCAGTAAACACACGTTCAAACCACTCTGCGGATAGTGTTTAAAGATGCCACCCGCCCGTGGGCATCTTGGCAGACGTGTAAAATGGCTTTACCTTCTACGTGCTGAACGGTGCGTTTGCACTGAGGCAAAGTTACAACTGGGTGGAGTCGACTCTAATGCTCTTTGCCCCCCAACAATCCCTGGTTACAAGGCGGTTGCCAACTCATTGCCAGCTGGATCTATAGATCTAAGGCGGCAGCTGTACAAATACTATCCTAACCTGCCTATTTAAAACTGGTTTAAATAACAGAAGGGGCAGCACAGCGGCGCAGCAGTAGATTCCAGTAGAGGAGTAGAACAGTAGAGTTGCTGCCTTACAGCGCCAGAGACCTGGGTTCGATCCACACTAATGGTGCTGTCTGTACGGAGTTTGTACGTTCTCCCTGTGGGGAGAACCCACCTGTGGGTTTTCTCCGGGCGCTCCAGTTTCCTCCCACACACCAAAGACGTGCAGGTTTTTAGGTTAATTGGCTTCGGTAAAAATTGTAAATTGTCCCAAGCGTGTAGGATTGGGCTCGTGCACGGAGATCGCTGGTCAGCGTGGACTCAGTGGGCCGAAGGGCCTGTTTCCATGCTGTATCTCTAAAATAAACTATAATAAAACAAGCCATGTAAAATTGAGCTTTAGCGCAGTTGTTAGGGACCACATGAGTCACAAGGAAGCTTGGTATAAGGATAATTTGTGAACACTACCGAATATACTAATGAATGTATAAATGCTCAGAATGTCAGAAGAGATATTACACTGGTCTTGTTTTGTACGTACAGTATTTTCTATTATTCTGAATGTTTATTTCTTGCAAAAAAACAAGTTCCTTAGCTTCAGATTTTCTGCTAGTCCCCATCCAACTCTGCCAATTCCTGCAGCACATGCACAGAGAAGAACAATCATATGATTTTTATAATACTGTCTTTTCCCCATCATTTCTAGACTTTAGAGATCTTTAGAGATACAGCGCAGAAACAGGCCCTTTGGCCTACCTATAATAGACGTCAGTCGATAGCCTATCTCCTCTGATGGAGCTGGTGAGATCAGGCAACGGAAGGGAGAGGTCGGAGATGATCCAAGTGAATTTGGGTGCAGGATGGAAATTGGTGGTGAAGTTAATGAAGTTATTATTGTTTCGTGGTATCACACAACTGCTTGCCAATAGCGAGTAAATTTTAGTGCCATGTCATTGGCCTCTGCAAGGTCCTTTACAGTGCACGTGTCATGCAGCATGTCACAGCTCAGGAGATGTTCCATAGTCTGGAGGCCTCATCCGCACTCACAGTCTGCCGCATCTTCAGTATCTCCCCACTTCAGCATCTTCGATGCCATGTGAATGTCTTCCGGAGATTTCTCTCATCTCTCTTCCCAGAGTTTGAGTCTTCTGGACGATGCACTGCAGTCCAGGGATGGACAGAAGAGAAGAAACTTCTGCATATTTCAAACGCTGAGGTAGCAAAGGGTGCTTATGTAGTCTGTGAGTATATATATACTGTATACACACACCAATACATATATATAAATACAAATACATATATATATATATATACATACACATAGAAATAAACACACACACACACATATATATAAAATATAAATACATATACACGCACATGCATACATTTATATAAATATATGTCTGTATTTATATAAATGTATGCATGTGCGTGTATATGTATTTATATATATACATACACACACATTTGTGTGTGTATGTCCCTCTTGCATAGTTCAGTAAATGTGTGTTCAGTAAAATATATATAGATATTGCGTATGTGTGTGTATGTGTACATATATGTGTGTGTATGTGTGTGTGTGTGTGTATATATATATGTGTGTGTGTGTGTATATGTGTGTGTGTATGTGTGTAAGAAGGAGCTGCAGATGCTGGTTTAAACCGAAGATAGACTCAAAAAGCTGGAGTAACTCAGCGGGGCAGGCAGCATCTCTGGAGAGAAGGAATGGATGACGTTTCGGATCGAAACCCTTCTATATATATATATATATATACAGGCTTTGAACATTTTCCCTTTGTTGATCATATTATTCACACAGTGCTATGTTGATCATGTTATTCACACAGTGCTATGTTGATCATGTTATTCACACAGTGCTATGTTGATCATGTTATTCACACAGTGCTATGCTTCCATCTGTGCAGTGTTGCTGCAGCTCTGGCTGTCATTGTTCTATCTGGGACAATGAAACTATCTGGACATTTGAGTGACGGCGCGCGGAGCCCCTCCCCTTCCCAATAGCCCCGCCCCATATAGGCCACACCCCTCCCCGCCCGCTCTCGCGATACTTCCCGCCCGGCTGCCGCCTATAAAGAGCGTCACTTCCGCCGCGCCGCTCCCTTTCTTCCCCGCCGCCGCCGCCATCATGAGGTGAGGGTGAAGCTGGCAATCGGCCGCCATCCTCCCTCCACACCCGCCCCTCGCCCCATCCGTCCCCTCCCCGCGGCTCAGCCCCGCCGCGGCTACACGGGGCGGCCGCGATGGGATCCGTCCGCCGCTGTTTCACTGCGATAGCATGTGATTCCCTGGACCCGGGCCTCATGGGGCGGTGGGGGGGGGGGGGGATTGGTGCAGAGGGGTGGGGATGGTGAGAGAGAGTGGGGTGGAGGGGGTAGAGGAGGGAGGGGATGGTGGAGGGGGTAGAGGAGGGAGGGGATGGTGGAGGGGGTAGAGGGTGGAGGGGGTAGAGGAGGGAGGGGAGGGGGTGGAGGGGGTAGAGGAGGGAGGGGATGGTGGAGGGGGTAGAGGAGGGAGGGGATGGTGGGGGTGAGGGAGGGGAGAGAGGAGGATGGAGAGGGGGTGAGTGGAGGAGGGGATGTACAGCAAAGATAGTATCAAAGAGCTATCTTTGATGTAGAGGGCGAGGAGATGTAGGGAGGGGATGGAGGAGGGGGAGGGGGGACGAGTCTTGCCAGTGCTGAACCATAGCTCTGCCCAAAGCAAATGTTGTGCCCAAAGGTATTAGGGTGAGGGTGTGACTTAACTGCGGGCATAGGGTGCACAGTTACTACTGTATTTAAGAAGGAACTGCAGATACTGGAAAATCGAAGGTAGACAAGGGGTTTCGGCCCCGAAACGTTGCCTATTTCCTTCGCTCTATAGATGCTGCTGCACCAGTTACTATTGTATATGGTGTTCATCATTTATTAGAGTCCACGGAGTGTTAAATTGACAATATGCCTATTTTGAGCAATGCTTATTTGATGACGACTTTGAAGAATATAACCTGAGCTTTTCCCATGTTGCGGCAGTAAGGTATCTCGAGATACTCTCTATGAAGCTGTCCGGGAAGTCCTTCAGGGATCCGTGGTGAAGTCTCGCAAGTAAGTAATGTTCCTGATGTTGGGGGGGGGGGGGAGTCCAGAACCAGGGGTCACACAGTTTAAGAATAAGGGGGAGGCCATTTAGGACTGATGAGGAATAACTTTTTCACCGAGAGAGTTGTGAATCTGGGATTCTCTGCCACAGAAGGCAGTGGAGGCCAATTCACAGGATGTTTTCAAGAGAGAGTAAGATATAACTTGGGGCTAACGGAATCAGGAGATTTGGGGGGAAAAGCAGGAATGGGGTACTGATTTAGGATGATCAACATCATATTGAATGGTGGTGCTGACTCGAAGGGCTGAATGGCCTGCTCCTGCACCTATTTTCTATGTAAGTTGTGTAACTCTTTAATGGACATGAAGACTTAATATAGAGAGAACTTACCCAGGTGATTCATTGTTATGTTATTCCCTTGTCATGTATCTATACACTGTAAATGGGTCGATTGTAATCATGTGTTGTCTTTCCGCTGACTGGTTAGCAGGCAACAAATAGCTTTTCACTGTACCTCGGTACACGTGACAAACTAAAACGTGACTCCAGTTATCAAATCCATAGAAGGTTAACTATGCTAGCTGTTGGGCATGGAACTTATGCCACGTCTAAAGACTTTTCTGCAGGCGTCCACAGGTAGCTCTGGAGCAGTGGCTATGCAGAATCTCAGCACTGATGGCTGCATTTGCTGTGAGGTGGCTCCGGAGATGTGGGATGAGGTGTGTAGGATGTCTGGGTGGAGGCGATGGCTGCAACAGGCCTTCATGACCAGCTGCAGTTGGGGCTGTGAAATGGTGCCAAGCCCTGCCGACTATGGCATATAGACTCAGTGGGCTGTTTCTATGCATTATTGCTAAGCGGTTGTACTTGTGTACAACAATAATCCTACTGTTCTATATGCACAAAAAGGATCACTACCTTGGTACACGTGATAAAAAGGGAATCTTTGTGAGCAACATGGTGGTGCAGCGGTAGAGTTGCTGCCTTACAGCGCCAGAGAGCTGGGTTCAATCCCGACTACGGGTGCTGTCTGTACGGAGTTTGTACGTTCTCCCCGTCACTTGCGTGGGTTTTCTCCGGGATCTTCGGTTTCCTCCCACACACCAGAGATGTACAGATTTCTAGGTTAATTGGCTTGGTGTAAATGCAAATTGTCCCTCATGTGCGGGGATCACAGGTCAGTGTGGATTCGGTGGGTCGAAGGGCCTGTTTCCGTGCTGTATCTCTTTTAAAAAAAACTTTGAATTCAAAGGTGTTGCACAGAACCTTTAACAGTGGACCACGATGTTTGCTGCTATCTCAAATTACAGAATCAGCCATTTCGCGTAATGATATAGAGGTTTAAAATCTTTTGTCAGGTTTGTTTACTAATTCTGCAAATCTTTTGAATAATATTTTAGGTTCCTGGAATCCGTGGAGCTGCAAGTCAGCCTGAAGAACTACGACCCTCAAAAGGACAAACGTTTCTCTGGCACCGTCAGGTTCGACTTCTTGTTGCTCAACCCAGTTCTCAGTGCACAAGCTGTGGAATAGGAGTTTAATTGGTTTGTTCACAAATGCTATTTCCACACGGCTTCAGCACTGATTAAACATGGGTAGTCCTGCCTGAAAAGGTGTGGACGGACCATTACCCTGGGTCTTAAAATACCAGGGAAGGTACGGTGAGGCATTATTGCTGATCCTACCGACCATTTGTAAGCAGTATGTTGCTGGTGGATAAGCTCGAGAAGCCAGCAGCAAAGGGTAAGGCGTCTACAGAAGTTTTGTAATTGAATGCTGTCTGTAATTCTGCAGTTTCCCCAGGCTTTTAACACTCCCGTCATTGTGCCCAGGCTAAAGACTGCTCCCCGCCCCAAGTTCTCCATATGTGTACTGGGCGACCAGCAACACTGCGACGAGGCAAAGGCAGCCGATCTCCCTCACATGGACATCGAGGCTCTGAAGAAACTGAACAAGAACAAGAAGATGGTTAAGAAGCTTGGTGAGTTTGAGGGTCATAGTGACCCAAACATCGTGGAAACGGGACCTTCGGCCTAACTTGCCCACATGTCCCATCTACACTAGTCCCACCTGTCTGCCTTTGGCCCATGTCCCTCTAAACCAGCCCTATCCATGAACCTGTCTAAATGTTTCTTAACTCAAGGGGAGTGTTAGTAGGGGACAACCAGTTGGATCTGTGTGGGAATAAAAGCCTTATTAGGCAACTGAACCATCATCTCGCCAAGAGGGTACGGCCCTGCCCCACCATCTACCTCATTGAAGAACCCTCGGACTATCTTTAATTGAACTTTACTGAACCTTATCTTGCACTGAATGTTATTCCCTTTATTCTGTATCTGTATGGCTTGATGTAATAATGTATAATCTTTTCACTCACTATAGTATAACAAAAAATGTTTCACTATACTATACATGTGACAATAATAAACTGAAACTGAACAAAAATTGTCATGTAGTTTGGATGGTGTATCCACGATCCTCGAGTTTATAAATGGGTTTCATTTTGTCAAATTTTGTTACGGTATTTGTTTAAGGAGGAACTGCAGATGCTGGAAAATCAAAGGTAGACAAAAGTGCTGGAGAAACTCAGCGGGTGAAGCAGCATCTATGGAGCGAAGGAAATAGGCAACGTTTCGGGTCGAGACGTTTGAAGAAGAGTCGAGACCCGAAACGTTGCCTATTTCCATCGCTCCATAGATGCTGCCTCACACGCTGAGTTCCTTATAGTTAAGGTATTGTCTCAAACTATATATGCATTTCTTTACAGCAAAGAAGTATGATGCGTTCCTTGCCTCCGAGTCCCTGATTAAGCAGATTCCTCGTATTCTGGGCCCTGGTCTGAACAAAGCTGGCAAATTCCCCTCCCTCCTCACCCACAATGAGAACATGATCACCAAAGTCGATGAAGTCAAATCTACGATCAAGTTCCAGATGAAGAAGGTGGGTATTTCATCAATTGACATTAGACTGTAGAGATACCGCGCAGAAACAGGCCCTTCGGCCCGCCGAATCCGTGCCGACCAGCGATCACCTGGTCACACTAGGGACAATTTACAATTTTTCCCGAAGCCAGTTAGCCAACACACCTCTGTCCTTGTAGTGTGGGAGGAAACCGTAGCACCCAGAGAAAACAAGGTTGCTGGGAGAACGTTCAGATGGCCACTGATGAACGCCTGATGAAATACTGTGTGGAAAAAGTTGTTCCTCGGCTTCCTATTATATATATCTTTCTCCCCTTGCCTTGAAGTGATGTCCTCAGCTCCATCTGCAGTGAGAAAAAGGATTGTGATTTGGTGGCATCGAGCTTGTAATTCTACTTGAGTTTTTCCCGCGCTTCAACTCGAGTCGAGAATCCTACCTATTTAGTGCGGCATTGGTAGCTTGTGAACTGGTGTCAAGTCTTTGAAATGAAGTGTGTTTAACCATACCTGTTTCCCCTCTCCCAATCCCCAGGTCCTGTGCTTGGCTGTCGCAGTTGGACATGTTAAAATGACTGAAGAGGAGCTGGTGTACAACATTCACCTGGCCATCAACTTCTTGGTATCACTGCTGAAGAAAAATTGGCAGAACGTGCGTGCCTTGTACATCAAGAGCAGCATGGGCAAGCCCCAACGCCTCTACTAAACGTTATGTCAAATTTTTTAAAATAAAGATTTTACATAACATTTGATGGTCTAGTTTCTCAGTATGAAAAATTTGTTGGTCAAAGACCCACCACTGCAGCGTTTAAAAATTTGGCTTTTTAAAGGCTGGATAGTAATCATGAAGCTACCAGACCCAGTTCCCCAGTAAATTTCAAACTAATTTTACTTCACATCAGAAGCTGGATTGTTCACTGAAACATGTAATATCCCCAATCATCAAATGAGTCAGCTGCTGAATACAAGTGAGCAACTTAAATGAAGCCTGTCTGCAATAAATGTGTAGGAAGGAATTGCAGGTGCTGGTTTAGATAAGCACAACATGCTGGAGTAACGGGTCAGGCAGCATCTCTGGAGAAAAAGGATACTAGGTGAGGTTTTGGGTTGGAACCCATCTTCAGACTGAAAGGTAGAGGTTGGGGCAGGGGGAGTGGAGACTAGAAAGGGCCAAAACAAACCATGGCCGGCTATGTATGATCTCGGGAAGGATGAAGTCTATAATGACCCATTGTTGGCTGCGGAAGATGTGCACATTTTGTGTCCAATAAAAAATACTTAACACACCAATCATGTAATGGCAAGTAATATACCATACAGTGACCAACTCCCGTTTGAAGCAGTAACTCTCGAAGGTTAACAATCCTGCTCATAAATGCTGTGGCTATTGGGCCGTTAGATCATGAAGTGGCTGGTCATCCAAAATCAGTACCCTGTTCCTGCTTTCTCCCCATATTCCTTAATTCCATTAGGCCTAAGAGCTATATCTAACTCTTGAAAACATCCAGTGAATTGACCTCCACTGCTTTCTGTGACAGAATTCCACAGAGTCACAACTATGAACAAAGTTTATTTTGGATTAGAGCAAGTAGAATAACTGCAAGAGCGTTCTCCTGCAGCAGCATTGTGGGCAGCACAGTGCCTCACAGCGCCAGAGACGCGGGTTCGATCCTGACCATGGGTGCTGTCTGTACGGAGTTTGCACATTCTCCCACATTCTGACGACGTGCAGATTTGTAGTCTAATTGCCCTCTGTAAATTGTCCTTAGCGTGTAGGATAATGGTCGCCAGGGACTCGGTGGGCCGAAGGGCCTGTTTTCACGTTGTCTGAAGAAGGTGGCTTATTCCACTCCGCCCCCACCCCCATTCGCAAAGGCAATTAAAGGCAAAGATCATAGAACGTCTCTGCTCCATGATCTTTGATTAAAGGTGGACAATAACATCCTTGTCTTCCCCGTGACACCCACGTGCTAAAAAATGTTCCTGGTCTTGAACCCTGCTCCTTGAGCACAACAAAGTAAGTAAGTAAGTCTCTCAGGTGGGCAACAAAAACCATAGGGACTTGGATTTCTTTGGTGCGGCAAGTCTCTTTTGCCCTGTGACCAATAATAACGTTGAACAAATGGGGTGGTGCAGCGGTAGAGCTGCTGCTTTACAGCGCCAGAGTCTCGGGTTCAATCCTTACCACAGTTACTGTCTGTACGGAGTTTGTGTAGAATGGAATATTTTGTAACTATGTCAGTGCCCTTTGTGTGGAGACTCTTTGCATACCTTGTGCATTCAAAACAAAGAATATCACTGACTTGTCACATGCGACAACAAAGTTTTCATTCATTCATTCTTCCCGTGACCGCGTGGGTTTTCTCCGGGCGCTCCGGCTTTCCTCCCACACTCCAAAGACGTACGGGTTTGTAGGTTAATTGGCTTTGGTAAAAATTGTAAATTGTCCCTCGTGTGGAGGATAGTGTTAGTGTATGGGGTGATCACTGGTTGGCACGGACTTGGTGGGCTGAAGGGCCTGTTTCCGTGCTGTATCTCTAAATTCGAAAGAGTGCTGATTTGCAGCGTACCTGTTGGTGGTGCTGCTGAGCCGTTGTGAATTCATGTTGAAAATCAGATCCTTGTGGGAGTTGCAGATTGTGAAGGGAAACGGGAGAGAATGTAGAATCAGGCCATTTGGTCCATCGAATCTACTCCGCCATTCAATCATGGACTCAAGGCAGTGGAGGCCAATTCTCTATGCTTTCAAGAGAGAGTTGGATAGAGCTCTTAAAGATAGCCGAGTCTGGGGATATGGGGGAAAAGGCAGGAATGGGGTACTGAGTGTGGATGATCAGCCATGATCACAGTGAATGGCGGTGTTGGCTTGGACCGAATGGCCTCTACTCCTGTACTTATTGTCTATCTTTGCCTCCTAATCCCATTTTCCTGCCTTCTCCCCATAACCCTTGACACCCATTCTAATCAAGAATTGTTCTATCTATGCCTTAAAAATATCCACTGACTTGGCCTCCACAGCCCTCTGTGGCAATGAGTTACACAGATTAATTACCCTCTGACCAAAGAAGTTCATCCTCACCTCCTTTCTAAAAGAGCGCCCTTTTAACTCTGAGGCTATGACCTCTGGTCCTGGACTCACCCACGAATGTGGAATAGCTACTGCTGTTTGCTATGGAAATTATGGGCTATATGACCCCATGTCCACCCTGTTAATGCTGTTGTTAAGGAATACCAACAAGGATGATCTAAGACTTTCAACAAAAAAATATCAGGAGGAATTTATTTACTCCGAAGGTGGTGAATCTGTGGAATTCATTGCCACAGTCGGCTGTGGAGGCCAAGTCAATGGATATTTTTAAGACGGACATTGACAGATTCTTGATTAGTATGGGTGTCAGGGTTAATGGGGAGAAGGCAGGAGAATGGGGTTAAGAGGGCAAGATAGGTCAGCCATGATTAAATGGTGGAATATACTTGATGGGCCGAATGCTCCTATAACTTGTGAAATTATGACAAAAAAGTATTTGTTAGAAATTTGATATACTGTATGTTTTGGTGTTAGAGGGTTTGTGTTTGATCATAAGAGCTAAGTTTTTCTTCTCAAATCAATAGGAAAGGTGGAAAAAGGAAAGGATGTGAGACTTCAAAGTCTGAGCTGACATTATTGCAATGTAAGACCCACCATGCGGGAGTAACTCAGCAGGTCAGGAGCCATCTTTGGAGAACGAGGATAGGTGACGTTTCCGGTCAGACCCTTCTTCAGTCCCAACCCGAAACGTCACATATCCATTTCTCCAGAGATACTGCCTGACCTGCTGAGTTACTCCAGCATTTTGTGTATTTTTTTTGTAAACTAGCATCTGCAGTTCCATGTATCTACATTGTTGTAATATATCTTGAAATAGCGTAATAGTCTACTCGAGCTGAACCTCTGCTCACTTTCATCTTTATTTCCTAACCATATAACCATATAACAATTACCGCACGGAAACAGGCCCTTCTAATCCGTGCCGAACACTTATTCTCCCCTAGCCCCATCTACCTGCACTCAGACCATAACCCTCCATTCCTTTCCCGTCCATATACCTATCCAATTTATTTTTAAATGATAAAATCGAACCTGCCTCCACCACTTCCACTGGAAGCTCATTCCACACAGCTACCACTCTCTGAGTAAAGAAGTTCCCCCTCATGTTACCCCTAAACTTCTGTCCCTTAATTCTCAAATCATTTGATCTTTTTGGTTTCCAAATGGATGTGTATTGTACAGTTAGATAGACGTTTGACACACCCTGTGTATATTCTGGTGAATGACAGGACCCTCTACAGCATAACAGGTGATCGATCCTATATAAGACGATGAATTCTGTACAGATATTTTGTGAATATACTGCATGCAATAGAGTGAACAAAAAATCCCTGGTATATACAGTAGTGTAAACAATTTGCCTTGTATATCTGATAATGGCAGGCCATGTGTAAATAATAATGAATAATAGACACTATAGATTAGACATATTACATGAATAACAGATCTTAAGACGCTTAGCGGGATCAGTAGTCTGCATAAAACCTCTGAAGGTTTCGGCAGCACATATAAATTCAGTACCTGAAGGTTGTGGACCTTGTATCAGAGTCAATTTCATGTTCAACAACATGACAGAAGATGGTGACAATTTGGGATTTCAATAGACAATAGGTGCAGGAGTAGGCCATTCGGCCCTTCCAGCCAGCACCGCCATTCACTGTGATCCACAATCTACCCCGTCCTGCATTTTCTCCATATCCCTTGACTCCGCTATCTTTAAGAGCTCTATCTAACTCTCTCTTGAAAGCATCCAGAGAATTGGCCCCCGCTGCCTTCTGAGGCAGAGAATTCCACAGATTCACAACGTTTTTCCTCATCTCTGTTCTAAAGGTGTCCAGTCAGGATCGAATCCCTTATTCTTAAACTGTGGCCCCTGGTTCTGGACTCCCCCAACATCGGGAACATGTTTCCTGCCTCTAGCATGTCCAATCCCTTAATCTTATATGTTTCAATAAGATCTCCTCTAATCCTTCTAAATTCCAGTGTATACAAGCCCAGTCGCTCCATTCTATCAACATATGACAGTCCCGCCATCCCGGGAATTAACCTCGTGAACTTACGCTGCACTCCCTCAATAGCAAGAATGTCCTTCCTCAAATTTGGAGACCGAAACTGCACACAATACTCCAGGTGTTGTCTCACTAGGGCCCTGTACAACTGTAGAAGGACTTCTTTGCTCCTATACTCAACTCCTCAACTGATATGCTTCATTTTATATGTGTAGGAAGGAACTGCAGATGCTGGTTTGTGCTGTCATTTAGTCATGTCAAGCAGACAGGCAAAACTGCTCACGGAAATCTCAGCACACAAAGGTCGATTATTTGTGGATCAGTAAGTTGTATTAGTGCTCTCATCGCACTGGAAATTCAGCAATCAAATCCCACAGTGGGTCCCGACCCAAAACTCCACCTGCACATGATTAGGAAGGAACTACAGATAATGGTTTACACCGAAGATCGATACAAAATGCTGGAGTAACTCAGCGCGACAGGCAGCATCTCTGGAGAGAAGGAGTGGGTGACGTTTCGGGTCGAGACCCGTCTTCAGACGTCACCCACTCCTTCTCTTCAGAGATGCTGCCTGTTTCGCTGAGTTACTCCAGAATTTTGTGTCTATCCATGTTCTCCACGGATGAAGCCTGCCTGCCTGACCCGCTGAGTTATTCCAGCACTTTGTGTCTTTTTCCTCAAAGGAGAAAAGGTGGAAAAAATGTCCAAAAAGTAATTGGTTCTTTTTAAAGGAGAGGTTGACAGGTTCTCGATTAGTATGAGTGCAATGGTTGTGGGAAGAAGGCAGGAGAATTACATTGAGAAGGAAAGATCAGTCACGATTGAATGGCAGACTAGACTCATTGGTCAAAATGGCCTAATTCTGCTCCTATGACTTATTAACATGACAAAACTGGATGTCTTTACTTTAGACCAGACATACAGTGTGGAAACAGGGCCTTAGACCCACCGAGTCCACACCAACCAGCGATCACCCGTACACTAGTTCTATCCTACACACCAAGGACTATTTAAAAAGTCAATCAATCTTCTTCTTCTTCTTCTCTCTTCTTCTTCTTCTTCCTCTTCCTCTCTTCCCCCTTCCTCCTCCTTTTTCCCTCCTCCTTCTTCCTCCACCTTCCTCTTCCTCCTCCTCCTTTTCTTCTTCTTCTTCTTCTTCTTCTTCTTCTTCTTCTTCTTCTTCTTCTTCTTCTTCTTCTTCTTCTTCTTCTTCTCCTAAAGTTGTAAGACAACTTGTTCTGTTTGACCTTCTGTTTGTGCATGCTAGGTTGATTGCATTCGGCGAAACAGGGTGGACCACGTGAAGGTTGCAACCTCCCACCCCAATCAACCTACAAACCTGCACGTCTTTGGTGTGCGGGAGGAAACCGGGGCACCCGGAGAAAACCCACGTAATCACAGGGAGAACGTACAAACTCCATTTGTTGAAACACCAGCTTTTAGACTGTTTCACTTTGCTGTCAATAGACAGTGGAAGCAACACAGAGATAATTTTAGTTGAACCTTTTGTGATCCTTCGATTATAATCATAATCATATAATCATCAGAGTGCGGAAACAGGCCTTTCAGCCCAACTTGCCCACGCCAGCCAACATGTCCCATCCACACTAATCCCACCTATCCACGTTCAACCCATATCTCGCTAAACCTATCCTATCCACGTACCTGTCCAAATGTCTCTGAAAAGTAACGATAGGTCCTGCCTCAGCTATCTCCTCTGACAGTTCATTGTTTATACCCCACCACCCTTTGTGTAAAAAGGTTGCCCTCAGGTTCCTCATAGAGTCATACAATATGGAAACAACCCTTCGGCCAAACTTGCCCACACTAAACAACATGTCCCATCTACACTAGTCCCACCAGCCTGCACTTGGCTCATATCACTCTAACTGTCTAATGCATGTACCTGTCCAAATGTTTCTTAAACGTTGCAATACTACCTGGCTCAACTACCTCCTCCGGCAGCTCATTCCATACACCCACCACCCTTTGTGTGTAAAAGTTAACCCGTGGGATTTAATAAATCTCCCCCCCCCCCCCTCACTTTAAACCTATGTCCTCTTGTTCTCGATTCCCCTACTCTGGGCAAAGACTGATCTATTCCACTTATGATCTTGTACACCCCCATAAGATCACCCCTCATCCTCCTGCACACCAAGGAATAAAGTCCTAGCCTGCTCAACCTCCCCCTATAACTCAGCCCCTCGAGTCCTGGCAACAGATGTCAGGGGTTATGGGGAGAAGGCAGGAGAATGGGGTTAGGAGGGAGAGATAGATCAGCCATGATTGAATGGGCCGAATGGCCTAATTCAGCTCCTATCGCTTATGATCTTATGAACATCCTCTCTGCACCCTTTCCAGCTTAACAACATATTACTTATAACATAGTGACCCAAAACTGAACACAATACTCTAAATCTGGCCTCACCAAAGTCTTACACAACTGTAACATGAACCTCCCAACTTCTATACTCCAAACTCTGACTGATAATATTAGTTTGCATCCGCCCTTTAATTTATAAACTGTGTTATTCATCTTACTTTAAAATAAAGACCAAGGTTTTGGTGGTGGGGGGGGGGGGGGGGGGGGGGGTACTTGAGGACATTGCAACATTTCCTGATGTCTTGTTGATATCCCATGATCTAATATCTCTCTCAGTTAAATAAATATCTGACTCACCCAGAAGGAATATAATGTGGGAAAATCTGAGCTCTTCCAAATTGGAAGGAGAAGTAGTAATGTGGAGAATATTGTAGAGAGACACAAACAGCTGGAGACCCTTCTGGCCTCGACCCGAAACATCACCTGTTCCTTTTCTCCATGGATGCTGTCTGACCCGTTGAGTTACTCCAGCTTCTGTGCCCATCTACGGTTTAAACCAGCGTCTGCAGTTCCTGTAGAGAATATTGGAATTGGGGAGAGGTTGAAAGCGCTGGTGTTTATGGTGATTTGCGAATCCTTGTTCACGTTTCCCCATTTGTCAACATCCCATCACAGAAAGCATTAAACAGACCGGCCATCGTGGAATGGCGTGGTAGACTTGATGGGCCGAACGGCCCAATTCTGCTCCAATAACCTACGAGCTCACGAATGGTCCCGACCCGAAACGTCGCTCATCCTTTAACTCCAGAGATGCTGCCTGTCCTGTCCCGCTGAGTTAATCCAGCACATTTGTGTCTCTCTGCTGTGCTAGATGTTTGTCAGCACGGTATTGCTAACATTGGCCTTCCCAGTAAAAACACAACGGTTGTCACTTTAAACGCTAGCAGGCTGTATATGCTCGCTGATGAAGTGCAGACCGTGGGACTGCAGCAGGCAATAAACATATGGTAAACCACACACAAGCATCATTGGAGGCACCACGTCCAGCCGAGAGTCACAGGGAAATCAGAACTGCACGACAGAGGAGTTTTCAGCTGCACCAGGTGAAGAACCCTTGTAGGAGGTGGAACTCTTTGAGTCGTCTTCTCAGTCACCGAGTTGGACTTCCACCCCGTGTTGCTGCTGATCCAGGTAAGGCGAGATGAAACTTTCGTGTCTCGTGTATAACTGAAAACTTTCATCGACACGGTGGCATCTGCTGTGATCTGTCGCTGTCGAATGGGGTGAACGACCTTCCTGCGTTTAGCGAGCTGTTACCAACTTCAAATCTGACTTAAGAAACCAAAGAGATACGAAAAGCAAGGAAGTAACTCTGGCAGTAACCATTGGAGACAGAAGGGGAGAGAGGCCGAGGGGAGAGAGAGATTAAAGACGAGGATTAAAGTAAAAGGAGTGAGAGAGGCAGACAGAGAGAGAGAGAGAGAGAGAGAGAGAGAGAGAGAGGGGGAAGTAATCTTTTCAATGACAAACAAGGAAACAGGGAGAAAACAGAGGTAGATGGGAGAGGGGAAGAGCAAAGTGAGATTAGAGAACAGAGAGGTAAAATGATGTAAAAGAGTAAACAAAAAAACAGGGTGGAGTCCAAGGGACTGTCAAAGTCAAAGTCAATTTTATTCGACACATGCACCCGAAGGTGCAGTGAAATGCACCTGGACTGAACAGACAGCTATTCCTTTTCTCCAGAGATACTGCCATCCTCACTGAGTTACTCCAGCTGTTTGTGTCTACAGTTTAAACCAGCATCTGCAATTCCTTCCTATACACTGAATAGACAGTGATGAGTTCAGTTTAGTTTAGAGATTCAGCGCGTAAACAGGCCCTTCGGTCCACCGTGTCCGCGCCGACCAGCGATCCCCGCACATTAACACTGTCCACGTACAAACTCCGTACAGACAAGCACCCGTGGTCAGGATCGAACCCGGGTCTCTGGCGCCGTAAGGCAGCAACTCTACCGCTGCGCCCTTTGAAAAAGAAAAGGGGAGATGGATAGAAAGAGGGAGAAGACGAAAGAATGAGAATATAATGTGTCCGGATGCCCTAAAGTTTGGAAGAAAGAGAGATATTTTCAGAAGATAGATACAAAATGCTGGAGCAACTCAGCGGGACAGGCAGCATCTCTGGAGGGAAGGAATGGATGAAGTTTTGGATTCTTTTTCAGACCGAGAGTCAGGGAAGAGGGAGACTCGAGATATGGAGGGGTAAGGTGTGAAAACGACAGATCAAAAGGGAAGCAGCTCAGGGTAAATGTAGAATGGTTAATTGTTAGCAGAGGGTTAAGGTGACAAGGAGGCAGGCAATCAGTAACTTAATGAGAAGGACAGTGATACTAGTCAGAGAACTAGGTTAGGGGAGGGACAGAGAGAGAGAGGGAAAGCAAGGGTTACTTGAAGTTAGAGAAATCAACAGTCATACCGCTGTGTTGTAAGCTGCCCAAGCGAATTATGAGGTGGTGTTCTTCGACTTTGCGTTGGGCCTCACTCTGACAGTGGAGGAGGCCCAGGACAGAAAGGTCAGTGTGGGAAAGGAGGGGGAGTTTATGTGTTTAGCAACCGGGAGATTGCGTAGGGCTAGGCGTGGCAAACTGGGAGATCACCCATTCCTTCTCTCCAGAGATGCTGCCTGTCCCGCTGAGTTACTCCAGCATTCTGTCTCCATTCCCGCTCATCCCTTATTGGTCCCTTACCTCAGCGGATGAGGTGACATAGTGTGTTCTACCTGCCCGCCTGCCTCAGGAAGTGACAGCTGCTATTGTGTTTCTGAATGGGACCCTTCTCTCCTCTTGGCCAACATGGATAGGCGACGTTTCAGGTCTGGACCCTGCCCATGTCCTCCAGAGATGCTGCCCGACCCACTGAGTTACTCCAGCACTTTGTGCTCGACGCAAGATTCCAGCCTCTGCAGTTCCTTGTGCTTCCCTTTGAATTTCTTCGACAGGGTCACCTTGGTTTTCAGTGGGCGTATTGAGATGGAAGAGGGATACGATGACTTGGAAGTGACTCTGTGAGACGGGAAGGCAGAGTCTCTGAGGGGTTGCTTCATTGTCCGTCTTCTCAACGATTCAGGTCCACCTTCTCTGCTGAAGTAAAATGAGCGCTCTACAGAAAACTCCGAGCCTCCTCCGCTCCCAGTCTGCCTCCTCCCTGCACAAGCTTCCCGTGGCAGCCCGTGACAACACACCACATCCAGGGACACTGAAGGATGCCGGTGCATCGGCCGAGGTAAGGAATGGGATGCTGGGGTTGCAAGGTTGACTGTGGTAGGAATGGAGCCATACAGCATGGAAACAGGACCTTCGGCCCAACTTGCCCATGCCAACCAAGATGCCCCAACTATGTTCTTAAGTTCCAGGAGCAGAATGAGGCCATTCAGCCCATCAAGTCTACTCTGCCATTAAATCATGGCTGATCTATCTTTCCCTCTCAACCCCATTCTCCTGCCTTCTTCCCATAACTCCTTGGAGCGCAGGAGGATGAGGGGTGATCTTATAGAGGTGTATAAAAGTCACGAGAGGAATAAATCAGGTAGATGCACAGAGTCACTTGCCCAGAGTAGGGGAATCGAGGACCAGAGGACATGGGTTCAAGGTGAGGGGGAAAAGATTTAATAGGAATCTGAGGGGTAACTTTTTCGCACAAAGGGTGGTGGGTGCATGGAACAAGCTGCCAGAGGAGGTAGTTGAGGCTGGGACTATCCCGACGTTTAAGAAACAATTAGACAGGTACATGGATAGGACAAGTTTGGAGGGATATGGACCAAACGAGGGCAGGTGGGACTAGTGTAGCTGGGACATGTTGGCCGGTGTTGGCAAGTTGGGCCGAAGGGCCTGTTTGCACATTGTATCACTCTATGACTCTAACACCTGTACTAATCAGGAAACTGTCAATCTCTGCCTTAAAAATGTCCATTGCCTTAGCCGTCTGTGGCAATGAATTCCACAGATTCACCAACCTCTGACTAAAGACACTTCTGCAATACTATGCGATGTTCTGCGATGATGTACATTGAAGCACCTTTACTTCCTGCCTGTTCATTGTATCTGATTTCACCACCTCCTCTGGCAGTGGATTCCAGTTATCAACCGGCTCTCTGTGTACTTGGAGTATTGCGTGCAGTTCTGGTCGCCCCATTACAGGAAGATAAGATGGCACAGTGGCGCAGCAGCAGAAATGCTGCCCTACAGCAACGAGACCTGGGTTCGATCCTGACAACAGGTTCTGTCCATAAGGAGTTTGTCCGTTCAACTTACGACCACGTGTGTTTTCTCCAGGTGCTCCAGTTTCCTCCAACACTCCAAAGACGTGCTGGTTTGTAGGTTAACTGGCTTCTGTTAAATGCACCTAATGTGTAGGTGGTGAAGCTGGGATTCCGTAGAACCAGTGTACGGAGTGATCGCTGGTCGGCGCAGACTCAGTGGGCCGAAGGGCTTGTTTCCACTGTATCTCTAAACTAAAACTCAATTCATTCATCACTCATTGACTTCCACGGTTCCCATTTGATGAATTTTGTTTTCTTTTGTAGGTGACCATCAAAGAGCAACAGCCTCTGCAGAAGGAAGGCTTCGTGCTACTCAGGTGAGACGGAGTTTCTATCATATCTTTGTAGATATTCATACCAGTGGAAAGACAGACTTAGTTGCCCAAACCTGACCTCCCAACGCTGGCCGTGTGGAATTCGATGTGTGACCACTGGTGTTCCACAGAGATCAGTGCTGGGACCTCTGTTGTTTCTGGTATATATCATAGACGTTGAGGAAAATATAGATGCGTGGGGCAGCAGGTGTCTTGGGTGTTCTGTTGCTTTTTATTTGTATGACTGACTTGGCAAATGAAATTCCTCGTATGTTGCAAAACATACTTGGCAAATAAAGTACTATTCTGATTCTATTCTGATTTCACTATACCTCGGTACACGTGACAATGAACTAAATTGATATATAAGGGGGTTTGAGAATCCTAGATGCTTTCTCTGGAGCGTTGAAGGTTTATAAAATAATAAGAGTTATAGATTGGGTATTTTGTCCCAGGATGGAAATGTTAAATAGTAGAGGACAGCTTTAAGATGAAAGGGGGTTAAGTTTAAACATAGAAACATAGAAAATAGGTGCAGGAGTAGGCCATTCGGCCCTTTGAGCCAGCACCGCCATTCAATATGATCATGGCTGATCATCCAGAATCAGTACCCTGTTCCTGCTATTTCCCCATATCCCTTGATTCCTTTAGCCCTAAGAGCTATCTCTAACTCTCTCTTGAATACATCCAGTGAATTGGCCTCCACTGTCTTCTGTGGCAGAGAATTCCACAGATTCACAACTCTCTGGGTGAAAAAGTGTATCCTCATTCCAGTACTAAATGTCTTACCACTTATTCTTAAACTGTGACCCCTGGTTCTGGACTCCCCCAACACGGGGAACATTTTTCCTGCATCTAGCCTGTCCAATCCCTTAATTTTTATATATGTTTCTATAAGATCCCCTCTCATCTTTCTAAATTCCAGTGAATACATAGATACATAGAAAATAGGTGCAGGAGTAGGCCATTCGGCCCTTCGAGCCTGCACCGCCATTCAATATGATCATGGCTGATCATCCAACTCAGTATCCCGTACCTGCCTTCTTTCCATACCCCCTGATCCCTTTAGCCACAAGGGCCACATCTAACTCCCTCTTAAATATAGCCAATGAACTGGCCTCCACTACCCTCTGTGGCAGAGAGTTCCAGAGATTCACCACTCTCTATGTGAAAAAGTTTTTTCTCATCTCGGTCTTAAAGGATTTCCCCCTTATCCTTAAGCTGTGACCCCTTGTCCTGGACTTCCCCAACATCGGGAACAATCTTCCTGCATCTAGCCTGTCCAACCCCATAAGAATTTTGTACGTTTCTATAAGATCCCCTCTCAATCTCCTAAATTCTAGCGAGTATAAGCCAAGTCTATCGAGTCTTTCTTCATATGAAAGTCCTGACATCCCAGGAATCAGTCTGGTGAACCTTCTCTGCACTCCCTCTATGGCTATAATGTCCTTCCTCAGATTTGGAGACCAAAACTGTACGCAATACTCCAGGTGTGGTCTCACCAAGACCCTGTACAACTGCAGTAGAACCTCCCTGCTCCTATACTCAAATCCTTTTGCTATGAAAGCTAACATACCATTCGCTTTATTCACTGCCTGCTGCACCTGCATGCCTACTTTCAATGACTGGTGTACCATGACACCCAGGTCTCGCTGCATCTCCCCTTTTCCTAATCGGCCACCATTTAGATAATAGTCTGCTTTCCTGTTTTTGCCACCAAAGTGGATAACCTCACATTTATCCACATTATACTGCATCTGCCAAACATTTGCCCACTCACCCAGCCTATCCAAGTCACCTTGCAGTCTCCTAGCATCCTCCTCACATCTAACACTGCCCCCCAGCTTAGTGTCATCCGCAAACTTGGAGATGTTGCCTTCAATTCCCTCATCCAGTTCATTAATATAAATTGTAAATAGCTGGGGTCCCAGCACTGAGCCTTGCGGTACCCCACTAGTCACTGCCTGCCATTGTGAAAAGGACCCGTTTACTCCTACTCTTTGCTTCCTGTTTGCCAGCCAGTTCTCTATCCACATCAATACTGAACCCCCAATACCGTGTGCTTTAAGTTTGTATACTAATCTCTTATGTGGGACCTTGTCGAAAGCCTTTTGAAAGTCCAGATACAACAGATCCACTGGTTCTCCCCTATCCACTCTACTAGTTACATCCTCGAAAAATTCTATAAGATTCGTCAGACATGATTTACCTTTCGTAAATCCATGCTGACTTTGTCCAATGATTTCACCACTTTCCAAATGTGCTGCTATCCCATCTTTAATAACTGACTCTAGCAGTTTCCCCACTACCGATGTTAGACTAACTGGTCTGTAATTCCCCGTTTTCTCTCTCCCTCCCTTCTTAAAAAGTGGGGTTACGTTTGCTATCCTCCAATCCTCAGGATCCAATACAAGCCCAGTCGATCCATTCTTTCATCATATGTCAGTCCCGCCATCCCGGGAATTGACCTCGTGTACCTATGCTGCACTTCCTTAATAGCAAGAATGTCCTTCCTCAAATTAGGAGACAAAAACTGCACACAATACTCCAGGTGCGGTCTCACCAGGGCCCTGTACAACTGCAGTAGGACCGCCTTGCTCCTATACTCAAATCCTCTCGCTATGAAGGCCAGCATGCCATTTGCTTTCTTCATTGCCCGCTATACCTGCATGCTTACTTTCAGTGACTGATGTACAAGGGCCCCCAGGTTTTGTTGCGTTACCCCTTTTTCTAATCTGACACCATTCAAATAATAATCTGCCTTCTTGTTCTTGCCATCAAAGTGGATAACCTCACATTTATCCACATTATACTGCATCTGCCATGCATCTGCCCTCTCACCCAACCTATCCAAGTCACCCTGCAGCCTCATAGCATCCTCCTCGCGGCTCATACTTCCACCCAGCTTTGTGTTATCCACAAACTTGGAGATGTTCGATTTAAAGGATATGTTTGGCAGGTTTTTTGCACAGTCAATGGTATGAGCCTGAAACGCACTGTAAGGGGTAGTGGTGGAGGCAGATGTGATAGTGGGATTTGAGAGGCCGTTAGAAAGAGAGATGGATATGCAAGGAATGGAGAGACAGTGACATTTTGATATGCAAGGAATGGCACAGCGCAGTGGTGGAGTTCCGGCCTTACAGCGCCAGAAAACGGGGTTGGATCCTGACTGCGGGTGCTGTCTGTATGGAGTCTGTACGCTCTGCCAGTGACGGTGCTCCGGTTTCCTCCCACACTGCAAAGACGTATAGGCTTGTAGGTTAATTGGCTTTGGTGAAATTGTAAATTGTCCCTAGTGTGTAGGACAGTGTTCGTGTGATCGCTGGTCGGCACAGACTCGGTGGGCGATGGGCCCGTTTCCGCATTGTATCTCTAAAGTAAAGTCTAAAGTAAAGGATATGGATCATGTGAGGACAGAAGGAACTAGTTTAATTTGGCATCATGTTCGGCACAGACATGCTGGGCCATGGCATCTGTTCCTGTTCTGTACTCTTGTTTACATAAATACATTGGAGGCAATTTGGAGAGGATTCAATAATGGAATGAAGAGATTGTCTAAAGAAGAAAGGCCAAGCTACATGGGTTCTGAGGTTCTGAAGAATGGAAGATGATCTTAATGAAGCAAATATGATTCTTAAGGGACTTCAAAGTGTGGATACTAGGAAGGGTTTTCCCCTATTGGGGAATGTGGAACCGGTAGACATAGTTTCGGAGTGAGGGATCACGAAGTTGTACTTTCTTCTCTCAGTCTGTTATTACTGGGAAGCTGATTCATCAATTGTGTCTAGTCCATGGATGAGTCAAGGGTCATACGGATCACCAGAGAGGTGGAGCTGAGGCCAAAATCAGATCAGTCTTGACCTTATACAATGGTGTGAGCAGATTTGAGTAGCCATATAGCCTACTTAGTTTATTTTATTTTATTTAGTTCAGAGATACAACGCTGAAACAGGCCCTTTGGCTCACCGTGGCCATGCCGACCAGCGATCTCCGTACACTAGCACTATCCTACACACACAAGGGACAACACAGTTATACCAAGCCAATTAACCTATAAACATGTACGTCTTTCGAGTGTGGGAGGAAACCGAAGCACCCGGAGAAAACCCGCGCAGGTCACAGGGAGGACGTACAGATAAGCACCTGTTGTCAGATGTGAACCAGGGTTTCTGGCGCTGTAAGGCAGCAACTCTACCGCTGCGCCACCGTGCCACCCTACTCTTTCCCCTAGGTTGATACCCAGGCACTGCAGTGACGGGTGCATTTTTTGGGGACTGAGTTGACACATGTTCCAACCCAGCGAACGTCGTGGCTTTTTCTTACAGGACGGAAAAACCAAAACTACAGAAATCAGAACGGGAAAACATCTCTGCAACAGCCTCCACCATCCTCGCTGGTAAGGGGTGAGCAGGAGACTTTCTTTGCAACCCATGGTGATATCATTTAGGTCCGGCAGTCATCGTTTGTTTACAACTATCCTTGCTATTGTAGAAACCAAGGACAACAACCCTGTGCTGGGGGATGTGACAGTGGTTTGAACATAGGACTTGTTGGAAGAAAGTTCATAGAGTCATCCAGCATGGAAACAAGGTCTTCGGCTAGCCCAACTAGCCCACGCCGACCAACATGCCTCATCTACACTAGTTCCATCTGCCTGTGCTTGACCCATAACCCTCTAAACCTGTCATATCCATGTACCTGTCCAAATGTCTACCGAGGTACAGTGAAAAGCTTTTGTTGCCCACTAACCAGCCAGCGGTAATAGTCGAGACTTGACAATTGTCTCGGAGATGATACAGAGTGGTGCCAGTAACGAATAGCTTTTGGAACTATAAGATAGAGTGGTAAAGAAGGCATTTGGAAATGTCAAGGACCAGAGAGCATAGCTTTAAGGTGAGAGGAACAAAGTCTAAAGAAGTGCGGGGCAAGTCTTTTACACAAAGGAACGCGCTGCCAGGGTTGGTGGTGGAGACAGATAGGATAGTGGCATTTAAGAGGCTTTAAGATTGGCGCATGGATATGCAGGGAATGGAGGGATAAGGAACACATGCAGGTACAGGAGATGAATTTAACTTGACATCATGTTTGGCATGGACAAAGTGGGCCGAAGGGCCCATACCATGTTGTAGGCTCGGAAGCAAATTATATTGTTATTTGGTCACTTCTGAAAGAGCTTTTTATTGCACAGCTTACTTAGTGCATAGTTCCACATTATAATTATGACATTCTTCAGAAATACCTCGGAGCATTCTGAAGGTATTATATTAATAACACGCTAATCACACATAAGGTATCACACTAATCACACATAATCAAGTATAAGGTATCATCCATTCATTCATCCATTCATTAATTAATTGATTGATTGATTCATTCACATTAAAGAGGTTATATAAAAGCTTATCTCTGAAGGATAGACATACGTAGAACACCAATATCCTGAGGTTTTGTTAATTTTCCCGTTTAACAGGAATTTTCCTGTCCTTCTGCAGATGGTGCGACAGAAACAAAGAACGCTGAACGTCAGGAAACTCCTCAGGAGGTGAGTGTTTCTGATTGAGTCTGTGGTCATTACATGGGTTCAGAAACCTGTTATGCGCGGACATTACAATGAAATGGGTTATAATGCGATTCAGCATGAAAACGGGGCCCTTCAGCCCACCGCCCATCAAAGTCCACGCTGACCAATGATCACCCGTTCACAATAAGTTCTATGTTACCCCCCATCCACTCCCCACGCACAAGGGGAACATTTACAGAGGAAAGTTAACCTACAAACATGCACGTCGTTGGGATGTGGGAGGATACCGGAGCACCCAAAGGAAACCTACAGGGAGAATGTGCAAACTCCACACAGACAGCACCCGAGGTTAGGTTCAACCAGGGTCTCTAGCCCTGTCAGTGAGCAGCTCTACCATCAGTGCCAATAGACAATAGACAATAGGTGCAGGAGTAGGCCATTCGGCCCTTCGAGCCAGCACCGCCATTCAATGTGATCATGGCTGATCATCCACACTCTTTGAAATGAGTTTGAACATTAGACAGCAATAGAGTTGCTGCCTTACAGCGCCAGAGACCCTGGTTCAATCATGACCACGGGTGCAGTCTGTACGGAGTTTGTACGTTCTCCCTGTGACCGTGTGGGTTTTCTCTGGGTGCTCCGGTTTCTCCCCCCATTCTAAAGGCGTGCAGGTTTGTAGATTAATTGGCATCAGTAAAAGTTGTAAAATTGTCTCTAGTGTGTGGGATAGTGCCAGTGTGCTGGGATCGCTGGTCGGCACGAACTTGGTGGGCCGAAGGGCCCGTCTTTATGCTGCATCTCTAATCTGAACTAAACTCCCACATTGCGAAGACGTGCAGGTTTGTAGGTTAATCGTCTTCTGTAAAATGTCCCTCGTGTGTTGGATAGAACGAGTGTACGGGTGATCCATGGCCAGCATGGACTCAGTGGGCCGAAGGTCCTGTCTCTATGCTGTATCTCTAAACTAAACTAAATGAATATGTATTTTCATGAACAGACATATACATATACAAGAATGGTTTTGTCCCGAACCGTCACCTATTCCTTTTCTCCAGAGGCTCTGCCTGACCCGCTGAGTTACTCCAGCTTTTTGTGTCTAGATTTTGCCTGAGTGTTTTAATTTTCCTCAGGGGTTTTCAAAAACAAAACCAGAGCTGCAAATCATATATAATGCCGCCATTTGTCTCTATCATTTTCCTGTTGGCGACTAGTCCGCTCGGACATAGTGTTCAGTTTATGCAGAGGGATTTGATCGGTCCTGGAATGGGTTCTCTGCAAAAGGGAATATTGTGGCCGCCATTTTACAAGGCAGCGTTGGAACATTGCCGAACTCAATCACACCAAGCGCTATGCAAATTCGACGGGAGCTGTCTCCTGGACAATATCATGGAGTTTTTTAGCCTTTGAATTCTGTGCTTCAATGACCACTCTAATCCACCTGACACTGTTGGAATAAACTTTATATACGTCATGGAGTATTGGCAGTGGGAGAGCACGGATTAATCTACCTTCATTCCCGGGTTTGGAGAAGGTGATTTTTTCCCGTAAATGTCAGAAGTGCCGTGAGGTTTGAAAAGTCTAGATGGGTGGTAGAGGAGGGGGGAGGGTGGGTTGAGGTGGTCGTGGAGAAACTGATCTCCACTGGAGAAAAGGAATAGGTGACGTTTCGGGTCGAGACCCTTCTTCAGTCTGGAGAAGGGTCTCGACTCGAAACGTCACCCGTTCCTTCTCTCCCGAGATGCTGCCCATCTGCTGTAATTCCACACAATTACTCTCCTCTTACAGCGAGAAACTGGTGATAAATTGCTGAAGGGTTTACACATCTGGTTGATGTCAATGCAGGAAACACAATACAGTACAATGTCAAATAGGTTGTCTGCTTCTCATTGTTCAAAATACAAAGGCAAAACTCTACTAGTTTCACTGTTATCCTGCTGAGTTTCACATTTTATATCCCCCTTACCACCTTTTCCACAGCCAACAATGGACCATTGTGGGCTCCACTTTGTCCGTGATCATCGGTGCTGGCTTTGATTTGTTCTTTTCATATCTTTCGTTCATCTCTTCTTTGTACCTTTTCATACCTCTAGTTTCCCTCTCCCCTGACTCTCAGTCTGAAGAAGGGTCTCGACCTGTAACGTCACCTACTCCTTTTCTCCAGAGATGCTGCCTGACCCGCTGAGTTACTCCGGCAAAATTCAACATCACTGCAGCAGAAGAAAGATGTCTCTCCTTCTTGTAGCATACACTTCACAAGAATTTCTGCAGAAAGATACAATGTTAGCTCATTGTGGTCTGCAGCCTGTTTTATTAAAGAAAGCAACTTGTTCATCTGCTGATCGGAGGCTTCATGGTACAGGAATATAAATCTACAAATGCGGGCTATATCTGAGTCTGCTGTATGCAGCTGTTAATACACAATGCAGGTTACATTTGGAATAGATAGCCAGTGCTTAGTTTAGTTTAGAGATACAGCACGGAAACTGGCCCTTCGGCCCACCGAGTCCACACTGACCAGTGATCCCCGCACACCAACACTATCCTACACACTAGGGCCAGTCAACCTACAAACCTGTACGTCTTTGGAGTGTGGGAGGAATCCGGAGCACCCGGGGAAAAAACACGCGGACATGGGGAGAACGTACAAATCCTGTACGGACAGCACCTGTGGTCAGGATCGAACCTGGGTCTCTGGGGCTGTGAGCAACACTACCGCTGCGCCCTTATCGCTTACCGTGCATCTGTATCCAAACAAAGAGCCTTGCATTTTAATACATTCACAGCCAACAATCATTTTAATCTCAAGCGGCATGGTGGCGCAGCGGTAGAGTTGCTGCCTCATAGCGCCACAGACCCGGGTTCGATCCTGACCACGGGTGCTGTCAGCGTGTGGAGTTCTTCCTGTGGCCACGTGCGTTCCCTCTGGGTGCTCTGGTTTCCTCCCACAATGTAGATGGGTTGATTAGTAGAGCTGCTGAACGTGAAGAAGACGGTCAAAGGATTCAGTGGGATATAGATCTGTTGCAGATATGGGTGGAGAAATGGCAGATGAAGTTGAATCCGAGCAAGGCCCAGCACAGTGGTGCAGCGGTAGAGTTGCTGCCTCACAGCGCAAAAGACCCGGGTTCGATCCTGACTACAGAATGCTGTCCGTATGAAGTTTGTACCTTCTCCCTATGATCTGCGTGGGCTTTTTCCGGGCTTTCTCCAGGTGCTCTGGTTTCCTCCCACACTCCAAGGGTTTGTAGGCTAATTGGCTTGGTAAAATTGTAAATTGTCCCTAGTGTGTGGATAGTGTTAATGTGTGGGGATCGCTGATCGGCGCAGAGTTGATGGGCCGAAGGGCCTGTTTCCGTGCTGTATCTCTAAAACTAAAACTAAAACCAACAGTGAGCTGTTGCAGTTTGGAGGGTCGAATGTAAAGGTAAAAGATAGTTAATATCAGGGCAGCATTGACGTTCAGCATTGGTGTACAGAGAGATCTTGGCATTCGTCCATAACTCCCTGAAAGTCATAATATAACTGGAATGGCAACGTTTAGTTTAGTTTAGAGATACAGCGTGGAAACAGGCCCTTCGGCCCACCGGGTCCGCGCCGACCAGCAATCCCCGCACACTAACACGAACTCCGCACACTAGGGACAATTTTTACATTTACCTAGCCAATGAACCTACAAACCTGTATGTCTTTGGAGTGTGGGAGGAAACCGAAGATCTCGGGGTCACGGGGAGAAGGTACAAACTCCGTACAGACAGTATCCATAGTTGGGATTGAATCCTGGGTTTCTGGCGCTACATTCGCTGTTAGGCAGCAGCTCTACCGCAGCGCCACCGTGACCGCTTGCATATTGTAAGCTTGCCTTCATCGGTCAAGGCAATGAATATAAGAGTCAACAAGTCATGTTGCAGCTTTATAAAACGTTGCTTTTGGAATACTGTGTGCAGTTATAGTTGCCCCATTACAGGAAGGATGTGGTGGCTTTGGAGAGGGTGCAGGAGGTGTTTACCAGGATGCGGTCTGGGTTAGAGTGTATCAGCTATAAGGAGAGGTTGGGAAAGCTTGGGTTGTTTTCTCTGTTGCGTGGAGTCTGAGGGGGGGACCTGATAGAGGCCTGCAAATGGGGCATTGTCAACCTAAGGGGATGAATAATGAGCTGTTCCTACAATGTGTGGTTGAACTGCAGCATGGGTTTTACGTACCGAGTGCTGGAGTAACTCAGCGGGTCAGGCAGCATCTCTGGAGAAGGTTTCCGACCCAGAAACGTCACCCATCCTTTTTCTCCAGATTTGATGCCTGACCCGCTGAGTTCCTCCAGCACGTTGCGTCCATCTTCAACACATGGAGTCATTTGCTTCTATTCATTCTTTCAGAAATTTGATGTAACTCCAGCAAACTGCAAAGTCCAATGTGATTCCAGATCATCTGGGGATGAACAAGAGGGAGAGAGTGATGAGAGTGGAGAAGGTAGGTGTGCCCCAACATCTGGGTATCACTTGATGTTCTTTGTTTCGCACCAGCTGCTCTTCTTTGGTACGAGCATCGAGGGCAGTCATGGTGGCGCAGCGGTAGAGTCGCTGCCTTACAGCGCTTACAGCACCGCAGACCCGTGTTCGATCCCGGCTACGGGTGTACGGAGTTTGTACGTTCTCCCCGTGACCTGCGTGGGTTTTCTCCGAGATCTTCAGTTTCCTCCCACGCTCCAAAGACGTACAGGTTTGTAGGTTAATTGGCTTGGTGTAAATGTAAAATTGTCACTGGTGTGTGCATGAGTGCGGGGATCACTGGTCAGTGCAGACTCGGTGGGCCGAAGGTCCTGTTTCCACAGTGTATCTCTAAACTAAACTAAATCCTTCCTGGGCTACACTGGAAGCAGTACGGTGATCCGAAACGTCATCTATTCCTTTTCTCCAGAGATGCTGCCTGACCAGCTGAGTTACTCCAGCATTTTGTGTCTATGTTCGTTCATATTTTTTAGTTTAGTTTAGAGATATATTTTTTTTTTTTAGATAGATAGAATCTTTATTTGCCACACGACCAGGGTTGGTGGTAATTGGGTTCGGTACATGATGGTACACTGCTTTAGCACATTAACACTAATAACAACACAGATCATAATAATAAAGCACATCACAAATCACAAATCTCACCAACCATACATAGTGCAAAAGAACAGACAAAAACCATAGACAAGACACTGTATACATCAAAGTCAAAAAGTTATTGGAGGGAATTAAGTGTTCTTATTGCTGAGGGGAAGAAACTGTTTTTAAAACGGGTGGATTTTGTAGCAAGCGACCTAAGGCGCCTCCCTGAAGGGAGAGACTGGAAAAGGTGGTTTGCTGGATGGGAGGGGTCCGAGATGATCTTTGTTGCCCGTTTTGAGGTACGTTGGAGGTAAATGGAATGGATTGAGGGGAGGGGAGAGTTGATGATCCTAGAGGCCTTGGAGACAATGCGCTGTATTCTGTGTAGTGAGTGACTGTCAGTGTTTCCGTACCAGACTGTGATTGAGGAGGTGATGATGCTTTCAATGATGGATTGATAGAAGCGGACCAGGAGGTGTTTGTGGACTCTGAACTTCTTGATACAGTGTGGAAACAGGCCCTTTGGCCCACTGAGTCCTCGCCAACCAACAACCAACCAAACACTAGTTCTATCCTACACTCTCGGGGCAATTTACTGCTTACTATTTACAAATGCCGATCAACCTCCAAACCTGTACGTCCTTGGAGTGTGAGAGGACACTGTTGCACCAGGAAGACAATCCTTGCGGTCACAGAGAGAACGTACAAACTCCGTACAGACAGCACCCGTAGTCAGGATCAAACCTGGGTCTCCGGCGCTGTAAGGTAGCAACTCTACCGCTGCGCCGCTAACGGATATACAAGAAAACTCCAAGCATGTTTAAGGGCCTGTCCCACTTGGTGATATTGCTGGCGTCATATCAGTGTCACCGAAAGCGGCGACAAAAAAAACACCGCGCGTCATATGTCAACACACCGTGTCACCGCCGCGTCACGTGTCATCACGCCGCGTATTTTTCGGTGACCTGATACGTCAGTCAATGATGCCGGCAGTCGCTGAAAAAATCGGCAAGTGGGACAGGCCCTTTAGACTTTAGACTTTAGAGGTACAGGGCAGAAACAGGCCCTTCATCCCACCAGGTCCACGCCGACCAGCGATCACCTCGTACACTAGCACTCGCCCACACACCAGGGACAATTAACAATTTACAGAAGCCAATTAACCTACAAACCTGTACATCTTTGCAATGTGTGGAGCACCCGGAGAAAACCCACGCGGTCACAGGGAGAACGTACAATCTCCATAGAGACAGGACCCATAGGCATGATCGAACCCAGGTCTCTGGCGTTGTAAGGCAGCAACTTTACCGCTGCGCCAGCGTGCCGCCCGAAAGATGTAATGATATGGTGGACGAGAACCTCCCCTCTAACGTCACTCTGTGATCTCACTCACGCAGACAGTAGTTCCAGCGAGCTTCTCAGCAACTCTGCAGAAGAGGTGCCGATTTTGAAAAGGCTGGGGCTCCAGAGGTAGGCAGCCAAAGCAAGTGTGTATGATGCTGCAACGAACCGTCCTGCCATCTAACCTTAATGCATGCCTGCCCCTCTTCCTGGCTTGTGTCCGTGCCTTGTGTAACTGTGGAGGGGGCACTCGCTGTTCACCGGGACATTTGGAGGCTTTCCGTGAACGCCGGTCACCGCGGGGCCTCAAGTGCATCGTGGGTTGGCGATGGCTGTCAACGTTATAATCTGATGGTCAATGTTTGCTCACTACGCCAATAGCAGTTTTCATTAATGTCTTATCTGTAAACTGTTACTCTGAAGCCCTCTCTCTCCTCCCCTCCCCCACCCTAGTCATCCTTCTAGTCTCACTGTCGTCCTGCTTAGTTTCACTGTTTGTATCCACTCGTTTGTCATCTTCTCCACAACCAACAATGGACCATTGTGGGTTCTACGTGATTACAATCAAGCCATCCACAATGTATGATAAAGGACATGGGTGACGTTTCAGATCAAGACCAAGTCTGAAACAAGGTCTCGTTGCAAAATGTTACCTATTCCTTTTCTCCAGAGATGCTGCCTGACCCGCTGAGTTTAGTTTAGAGATACAGCGCGGAAACAGGCCCTTCGGCCCACCACTGACCAGCGATCCCCGCACATTAACACTATCCTACACACACTACGGACAATTTTACATTCATACCAAGCCAATTAACCTACAAACCTGTACGTCTTTGGAGTGGGAGGAAACCAGAGCTCCAGGAGAAAGCCACACAGGTCACGGGGTGAACATACAAACTCCGTACAGACAGCTACCGCAGTCAGACTGATGATTCTGAAGTAGGGTCCTGACCCAAAATGTGGTCTGCCCATTCCTTCCACAGATGCTGTCAGACCCATTGAGTTCCTCTGGCACTTTGCGATGTGGCTGAGATTCCAGCATCTGCAGTTCCTTGTGTGTTCACACTGCTTGTTATATTTGGTCCACAAATTCACAGATGAGATTAGTGAACTTCTGCATGAATCAGGAGTCACATGAGATTTGTGAGGCATGTAATTTGTCTTGCACCGACCCCCAGGCTTAACAATACTCCCAGTATTAAACCAGTGAATAATTCCTCTTAACCCTAATGATTCTCCATGTGCTGTAGTCTTCATCGTCTCTGGAATTCTTACAGACCCATGTGAGACCCGTCCTGTCCTTCTATTCTTGCTGAGTCCAGTATGGAGGGAAGATTGATTTGTTGAACATAGTTTAGTTTAGAGATACAGCGGAGAAACAGGCCCTTCGGCCCACCGAGTCCGTGCCGACCAGCGATCCCCCGCACACCAACACTATCCCACACACACCATGGACAATTTATTTTTATACCAATTCAATTAACCTACAAACCTGTACGTCTCAGGAGTGTGGGAGGAAACCGAAGATCTCGGCGAAAACCCACACAGGTCATGGGGAGAACGTACGAACTCCGTTCAGACAGTACCCATAGTCAGGATCGAACCCGGGTCTCTGGCGTGGTAAGGCAGCAACTCTACCGCTGTGCTACCTAGAACATGGAAGAGCTCAGCACAGGAACAGGGCACATGGACCCGTCTTCAGAAACGTCCCGTAAACATCACCCAGCCTTTCTCTTCCCGACCCGTAACGTCACCCGTCCTTTTTCTCCAGAGATGCTGCCTGACCCGCTGAGTTACTCCAGCACTTTGTGTCTGTCTCTGTGCTAATCTGATGTGCTGCCTTACTTGGTAACCATTCTAGCGTCATCTCGTGGAACCTCTCATTGTAGATCAGTTGTGACCAGCGGGGGCTCTTTGCCCGGGTCCAAACTTCTCAGTTGAGAGAACAGCTGGGTACAAAATAAATTCGACATCTTTTCTTATTTTGCAGGGAATTCTACACGGAGAAGGAAGCAGAGGTAAGGCTCTTTTAAAAAAAACCTACAACTTCGGAGGATAACTCATTGTCATCTTCAACAAGCCGATGGTCAGGAATGGGAGCTGCGAAAGACCTCTCACCCTCAGCCCACTGGTGCTGAGACCATTAGTGGTTGAATGAAGCGACTTAGTGTACACGAGGGTAGACACAAAATGCTGGAGTAACTCAGCGGGACAGGCAGCATCTATGGAGAGAAGGAATAGGCGACGTTTCGGGTCGAGACCCTTCTTCAGACTGATGTCAGGGGAGGGACAAAGAAATAATGTAGGCGGAGACAGTAGGACTAGTGGGAGAACTGGGAAGGGGAGGGGGATGGAGAGAGAGGGAAAGCAGGGGCTACCTGAAGTTAGAGAAGTCAATGTTCGTACCGCTGGGGTGTAAACTACCCAAGCAAAATACGAGGTGCCTCATATTTCGCTTGGGTAGTTTACACCCCATCAGCACCTCATATTTTGCTTGGGCAGCTCACACCCCAGCGGTATGAACATTGACTTCTCTAACTTCAGGTAGCCCCTGCTTTCCCTCTCTCTCCATCCCCTCCCCCTTTCACAGTTCTCCCACCAGTCTTACTGTCTCCAACTACATTCTATCTTTAATAATAATAATAATGGATGGGATTTATATAGCGCCTTTCTAATACTCAAGGCGCTTTACATCGCATTATTCATTCACTCCACAGTCACACTCGGTGGTGGTGAGCTACTTCTGTAGCCACAGCTGCCCTGGGGCAGACTGACGGAAGCGTGGCTGCTAATCTGCGCCTACGGCCCCTCCGACCACCACCAATCACTCACACACATTCACACACACATTCACACGCAGGCAAAGGTGGCTGAAGTGTCTTGCCCAAGGACACAACGACAGTATGCACTCCAAGCGGGATTCGAACCGGCTACCTTCCGGTTGCCAACCGAACACTTAGCCCATTGCGCCATCTGTCGTCCTGCCCCCTCCCCTGACATCAGTCTGAAGAAGGGTCTCGACCCGAAACGTCGCCCATTCCTTCTCTTCAAAGATGCTGCCTGACCCGCCGAGTTACTCCGGCATTTTCTGTCTGTCTTCGGTGTAAACCAGCATCTGCAGTTCCTTCCGACACATACAGGATTACAATCAAGCCGTCCACAGTGTACAGATGCAGCATAAAGGGAATGATGTTTAGTGCAAGATACACTCCAGTAAAGTCCAATTAAAAATAGTTCGGAGGTCTCCAGTGAGGTAGATGGGAGGTCAGGACCGATCTCCAGTAGGTGGTCGGGTGGTTCAGTTGCCTGATAACAGCTGAAAAAAAACTGTCCCTGAATCTGGAGGTGTGGGTTTTCACACTTCTGTACCTCTTGCCTGTTGGGAGAGGGCTGAAGAGGGAGTGACAGGGGTGGGACTTAATTAGCTTTCAGATCTGGATGGACACAAAAAGCTGGAGTAACTCAGCGGGTCAGGCAGCATCTCTGGAGAGAAGGAACAGGTGAGGGCTAGTTTTCGGATTGTGACATAGAAACATAGAAAATAGGTGCAGGAGGAGGCCATTCGGCCCTTTGAGCCAGCACTGCCATTCATTGTGATCATGGCTGATCGTCCCCAATCAATAACCCGTGCCTGCCTTCTCCCCATATCCCTTGATTCCACAAGCTCTATCTAACTCTCTCTTAAATCCATCCAGTGATTTGGCCTCCACTGCCCTCTATGGCAGGGAATTCCACAAATTCACAACTCTCTGGGTGAAAAAGTAGGAGGAGTACTTTCTCTTTCCTTCCTCCAAGACTGCGTTCATACACCTGTCTCTCGCTTTCAAATCCGACGTCTTCACGCTGAAAGAAAGGCTGCAGGTGGAGGAACATGCCCGGGATGTTGCCGAGGAAAATGCCCAGGAGGAGCTGGAGGGATGCAAGGAAATATTGCAGGTACCGGGAGATGGGGGATGGAAGGTGGTGCTGCAGTTTCCGGAGAGTGGAGCTGCGGGAAAGATGGCAATACTCCCGATTGGAAGAGGAGCCCAGAAGTCCAAGAGGGGTGGCTCGGTGGCGCAGCGGTAAAATTGCTGCCTTACAGGGACAGGGGACCCGAGTTCGATCCTGACTACGGGTGCTTGTCTGTATGGAGTTTGTACGTTCTCCCCGTGACCGCGTGAGTTTTCTCCGGGTGCTCTGGTTTCCTCCCACACTCCAGGTTTGTAGGTTATTTGGCTTCGGTAAAAATTATAACTTGTCCCCAGAGTGTAGGATAGCGCTACTGTACAGGGATCGCTGGTCGGCACGGACTCGTTGGGCCGAAGGGCCTGTTTCCGCGCCGTATCTCGAAACTAAACTAAACTCCGCCGGGGTAGCGGAGAACTCAGTGACCGATGGAGAAAGGAACTGGAGCCGGTGGTAGAGGGACCACTGTGGTCGTTGAGGGAATGGACGGATCTGGAGCCTAAGTGTGGGCGTGACTCAGCAGAGTGTGTGTGCATGGAGACAAATGTGAATGAATTAAGGTTGGTGGTGGAGGTCGGACTAGAATGCGCCGCTGAGAGAATAAAGAGGGACCCGGCGGGGGGGGGGGGGGGGTCCACATTGAACCTTTGTAACCCTGTCAGCGCCCTATACTTTGTGACCCTTTGCATACTTTGTGCATGGTGTGCAAAACAAAACACTGTACCATGTCACACGTGATAATAACGTATCATTCATTAATGTGGAGCGGGAGGTAGAAGAGAAGAACTCTGGACACTGGGGAAGGGGGTTTGGATCTGGGGTAGCAGGGAAATCTGTCGGCACTTGGTAGAGGGAAGATCCTAGTGTTGCCGTCTGAAGTTAACATACCTGCGGTGGTGTGCGCTGGTGCCAATCCAGATAAGGAGAGTAAGACAGGCTCTGGTTGGTTTTGTGCAGAGACTAGGGGCCATCTGCACAGATGGGAGACGGCAGAAGATTGTGAAGCAGTTGGAGGGCTGCCTTCATGTCCTGGAAGCCTCCATCACTCGGGCGAGCAGCCATTCTGAGGTTTTGGGAGCCTTGCACCAGGTATGACCCAGTTTGGTGACTCCGTGGTTTGATGGATTCATATCGCCGCACATTTTATTAAAGCTCAACACACGACGTGAATAACTCCTACAACTGCGTCACTCCAGTCCCTGGGGCTGGTGTCACTAATACAACCGCAATTGGACCTACATCGTTACGGTGCCAATAGCCATGGGGCGGCACGGTGTCGCAGCGGTAGACTCGCTGCCTTACAGCGCCAGAGAGCCGGGTTCGATCCTGACTACGGGTGCTGTCTGTACAGAGTTTGTACATTCTCCCCGTGACCTGCGTGGGTTTTCTCCGGGTGCTCGGGTTTCCCCCCACACTCCAAAGACGTCCAGGTTTGTAGGTTAATTGGCTTTGGCAAACAATTGTGAATTGTCCCTAGTGTGTAGGATAGTGTTAGTGCACGGGGTGATCGCTGGTCGGCGCAGACTCGGTGGGCCGAAGGGCCTGTTTCCACGCTGTATCTCTAAACTAAACTAAACTAAACACAATGTGAATAAGTCATAAGGTCATCAGTGATAGGAGAAGACTTAGGCTATTCGGCCCATCAAGTCTACTCTGCCATTCAATCATAGCTGATCTATTTTTCCCTCCGAACCCCATTTTCCTGCCTTCTCCCCATCACCCCTGACACCCATCCGACAACTGCCCCACTCCAGTTCCTGGGGCTAGTATCACCGACACAGCCACACATGCCCCCTGTAATCTGGCTCTGTAACGGTAGCCCCGGACGGTGCGATCGACTGTGTCCTGCAGGAGGCGCGAGTGAGCCAGGGGATGCAGGTGATGATCCAGCACGTGGACAACCTGAAAGGTCTACACGCCAAGGAGCGCGCCGAGCTCCAGGAGATGAAGCGGATTGTCCAGCAGAATTCCCGGAACTGGCCCTTCAGAGAAACCAGAGGTGAGGACCTTGTCTCACCAAACGCGAGGTAGTCTTTCACCCAGAGTGGGGGGCGGGGGGGGTGGGGGTGGGGGAGGGGGGGGGGGAATCAAGAACCAGAGGACACGGGTTTAAGCTGAGAGGGGAAAGATTCAGTAGGAACCTGAGGGGCAACTAATTCACACTGAGGAGAGTGGGTATATGGAGCGAGCTGCCAGAGGTAGTAGTTGAGGCAGATTTAGGGACTCTCAGTCTGATGAAGGCTCTCGATCCGAAATGTTCCCTATTCCTTTTCTCCAGAGATGCTGCCTGTCCTGCTGAGTTACTCCAGCACTTTGTGTCCATCTTCGGTGTAAACCAGCATCTGCAGTTCCTTCTTACACAGGTTTAGTTTCAGTTTAGTTTATTGTCAGCGGAAAATCTACCCGTGATTGTTAAGGGCTTGGACACACTAGAGGCAGGAAACATGTTCCCGATGTTGGGGGAGTCCAGAACCAGGGGCCACAGTTTAAGAATAAGGAGTAAGCCATTTAGAACGGAGATGAGGAAACACTTTTTCTCACAGGGAGTTGTGAGTCTGTGGAATTCTCTGCCTCAGAGGGCGGTGCAGGCCGGTTCTCTGGATACTTTCAAGAGAGAGCTAGATAGGGCTCTTAAAAATAGCGGAGTCAGGGGATATGGGGAGAAGGCAGGAACGGGGTACTGATTGGGGATGATCATGCATGATCACATTGAATGGCGGTGCTGGCTCGAAGGGCCGAATGGCCTACTCCTGCACCTATTGTCTATTGATTACAACCGAGCTATTCATAATGTGTAGATGCATGATAAAGGGAATAACGCTTCGTACCAGGTAAAGTCCAGTAAAGTCCTCCAGCCCGCTCTCTAGTTGTTGCTACAACAGTTAAAGTCAAATGCAAGCAGGTGGGATTAGCATAGATGGGGCTTATTGGTCAGCGTGGAAAAATTGGGCTGCAGGGCCTGTTTCCGTGGTGTATGACTCTATGATTCTAAGAGCATCAAGGTACCAGGACGTGCCAAGATTATCTGAAGCGAACCTACAAAACAGGAGCATAGTTCAAGGATTAAACAAGGGCGGCACGGTGGCACAGCGGTGGAGTTGCTGTCTTACAATGCCAGGGACCCGAGTTCAATCCTGCCTGCAGGTGCTGTCCGTACAGAGTTTGTACGTTGTACACGTGACAATAAACTAAACTAAACTTTTAATTAAGTCTATTCTCAGATTTGTAACAGAGTCGTAGAACACAAAAACAGACCCATCGGCCCACCAAGTGCATGTTGACATCAAGCACACAATTCGATATCACTCCCAGTTTATTCTCCAACATTATACAATGCAGGGTCTTCTCTGGCATTAGTGTTCTAGTGAATTTGGCCACTTCCGAGAAAGCCTCACGCTAACTGTGGCGCTCAGGACAGTAACCACACGCAGGTTTCGGTTTCAGTATCAATTTAAGTTTACTTTAGTTTATTGTCACACGTACCGAGGTACAGTGAAAAGCTTTTGTTGCCTGCCAACCAGTCAGTGGAAAGACAATACACGATTACAATCGAGCCATTTACAGTGTACAGATACATAATCATGTTTAGTGCAAGGTGAAGCCAGTATAGTCCGATCAAAGATAGTCAGAGGGTCACACATTCCAAAGACATGCGGGTTTGTAGGATAATTGTCCTCCGTAAAAATTATCCTGGTGCGTAGAGAGTGGACATGAAAGCGGGATAACATGGAACTAGTGTGAACGGGTCAGTGTGGACACTGTGGGCCGAGGGGCCTGTTTCTGTGCTTCATCTCTAAATAAGGGAATATTGCTTAGTGCAAGGTAAAGCCAGTGAAGTCCGATGAAAGATAGTTGGAGTTTAAGAAGATCATCGTTAAAGTAAGAAATGTTGCTGCAGGAGTGGAGATTAAAGAGTGTTGAGTGATAGTAAGATGTGCTAGCGCTCAGATAGTCGCCTGGGTTGGCTGCCATCTTGGCCTCATGGCTCATAATTCAGTGGAGTTCTGAACTCTTGTTGGTCACAGTGGTACTTGATCTGCCACATGTACCGAGGTTCAGTGAAACTAATTTTTGCTTGGAGGTCAGTGTACATAAGCACTTAGGGGGGGGAAGGGAAGACAATGGGGACCCAGCATGGGGTGGGGCGGGCTCTAGTTTTAGAATCCTCTGCCCAAGGGATAAACCTTTGTTGGTTTGTTTGTTCGTTTGTTCCGGTTTATTTTTTAAATCAAAATATTTATTCAATTATTAAAAATAATATTTACAATACAATAAAAAAAACTGAACCCGCCAGCATAATAAAAGACAAACAAATATACTAAATAAACTACTGTTCAACTATGTTACAATCCTTGTCAAAGATGCATTCAACCCCCCCGCGATGCCCAGCGGTCCCAGAAATCCCCCCCGGGCGCCCGTGGACAGCGCGTAGTCCTTCTCTAACACCACCCGGGCACGGACATAACCCCGGAAAAGGGGCGGGAGCCGGCTGGAGCAGATTTGTTCCGGTTACGGCGCTGTGCACACGGCAGCCCGCCAACAGTCGCTTGCCGTTTTATTTCTTTTTTTCACTTTTTAAAAAATTTTAATTTCAAGTTTATGACACTTTATAAATATTCTTGTTTTTGTTTTTTGTACGCTGTTTCATACTTGCTTTTTATTTTTTAGTCTGTTCGAAATAAAGGATTTATTATTATTATTATTAAGTTTTCGTGTACCTCTTGCTGTGTGTTGTGACTGACAGTAAACAATATACAATAGACAATAGGTGCAGGAGCAGGCCATTCGGCCCTTCGAGACAGTACCGCCTGTTGGCAGACCAAGTTCCCTCCGGGGATGAATAAAGTTCCATCGTATGGTATGGTATCGTTAGACACATCTTAGATACGCATCTTAACCCTACACTACAAACATGACCCTCCTGCATTCTTCACAATAAAACTCCACAGCTGCAGAACACCAGTGCTTTGGTTCAACTTTATTAGCCAAGACATTAACCTTTCTAAATGTTGTAAAATACTTTTTGTTTGCAGATGACGTGGACTTTCGAAGTAAGCATCAAATGATGAGAGCGATACATCAGGTAAACCTGGCAACGAGTGAAGACTACAGTGAAGGTTTCTTAAATGCGGCAAACTAAGGAGTAGATATCACATCTCGTAAATTCGTAAATTCATGTCATAGGAGCAGAATCCGTGGATCATAGGACAATTTCCGTGGATTATCACCTTGTCGTGGTGGAGAAGCTTCTGTGGTCCTGAGATCCCGAGAGTGATGCCGTCTGGAGCTATGCTCCTGGTAGGGCCACCCGTGGCGGTACGGTCAAGGGGGAGGTCTCTGACAAAGAGCAATCCAACCAAGACCTCAACGGTGGAACAGGCGCAGGATGATGGCTGACTTTAGTGGAGCGTCACAACGGTTGGGAAGGCGGATGAAGGCTGCAGCAGAAAAGGGTCTCCGGTCGTCTTGGACTCCATGCCACTGGATCCTGACCCAGATCTGTCAAGGATCGTGTGGTGGCTGTCTGTGCACCAGTCTCCCCACGTTAAACAAAGTCACGCACAGGCGTCCTCCAACCCTGGAGACACACATGGTCAGCCACGACCGAAGGGGACCTAAGAAGAGGAGCAGAATTAGGCCAGTCTGCACACCGAGTCCACTCTGACATTCAGTCATGACTGATCTATCTTTCCCTCTCAACCCCATTTACTTGCCCTCTCCCTACAACCCCTAACACCCATACTAATCAAGAATCTATCAATCTCCACCTTAAAAATATCCATTGACTTGGCCTTCACAGCCGTCTGTGGCAATGCATTCCACAGATTCACCCTGAATCACCCTGTGACTAAATAAATTCCTTCTCATCTCCCTGCTAAAGTTGCATCTTTTTATTATGTACCCTCTGGTCCTAAACTCTTCCACTAGTGGAAACATCCTCTCCACATCCACTTGATCCAAGCCTTTCACTATTCGGTACGTTTCAATGAGGTCCTCCCTCATTCTTCTAAACTCCAGTGATTGTAGGCTCAGAGCAGTTGAACGCTCATCATATGTTCACCCGATCATCCCCGGCATCATTCTCGTAAACCTTCTCTGGACCCTATCCAATACCAGCACATCCTTCCTCAGATATCTGGACCAAAACTGCTCACAATACTCCAAATGTAGTCTGGCCAGCAACTTATAAAGCCTCGGCATTACATCCCTTGTAAAGAGGGCTAAGAAAAAGCAACACATAATGGAGAAGTAATTCTCCTTGTTGCTCCAGATTCATTCTATAAAACTCCTTGACTTGCTGGCCTGTTGGTCTGATTTTAGTGTCAAAGGAGTTGCAACCTAAATTACTCTACCCACCATTTTAATCCATAGAAGATAGAACATCGACGCAAAAAGCTGGAATAATTCAGCGGGACAAGCAGCAAATGTGTAGCGAAGGAATGGGTGACGTTTCGGGTCGTGACCCTTCTTCAGACTCGAACCTAGAACAGTACAGCACAAGAACAGGCCCTTTGGCCCGCCATGTCAGTGCTGAATTTGATGCCAAGACTAACTCTTATCTGCCTGCACGGAATCCATATCGCCCCATTCCCTGCATATCATGTGCCTACCTGTAGCCTCCCTTTGATCTGGTATTTTGTTGGTTCACATTGCTTGATCAATGGTGTTTTATCATTAATGTCTTATTATTATTAATGTTTAGTGTTTTCTGAGTCATTCGTAACTGTCACTGTATGTCATGTTGTTACTTGTGGGCGGAGCACCAAGGCAAATTCCTTGTATGTAAATACTTGGCCAATAAACTTACTTACTTGTTAAAGAAGGAACTGCAGATGCTGGAAAATCGAAGGTACACAAAAATGCTGGAGAAACTCAGCGGGTGCAGCAGCATCTATGGAGCAAAGGAAATAGGCAACGTTTCGGGCCGAAACCCTTCTTCAGACTGACTTACTTACTTACTTATCTAAACGTTTCTTACATGCCACTATTCCCCGCCTCCACCACCACCCCTGGCAGCGAGTTCCAGGCACTCACCACCCTTTGTGTAAAAAAAAGGCTGCCCCCCACATCTCCTTGAAACATTGACCCTCTCACCTTACAGTTACGCCTACTAGTATTTGATAGTTCCATCCTATGGAAATAGAGTCAAGGCGGCACAGTGGCCCAGCAGCAGGGCTGTTCAATCCTGACCACGGGTGCCGTCTGTACAGAGTTTGTACCTCCTCCCCGTGACCTGCGTGGGTTTTCTCCGGGATCTTCGGTTTCCTCCCACACTCCAAAGACATCCAGGTTTGTAAAGCTCATTGTCTTGGTATAATTGTAAATTGTCCCTAGTGTGTGTAGGATTGTGTGTATGCAGGGATCGCTGGTCGGCGCGGACTCGGTGGGAAAAAGGGGCCTGTTTCTGCGCTGTATCTCTAATCTAAACTAAAATGTCTATTGACGTCACATAGTCCAGGCACTGTTGACTTACCTGTTAATACTGTTCCTGAAGCTTGGATTTGTATGTAAATAGATCCCTGGTGAGATCAAAGTTTCCTGGCTCTGTCTTTGTATGAAATATTTGCAGGCAGTTCTACATTGATTCCTTTATAAATAGTAACCTTAGTCCAGACTTGTTCGAAAGACAATCCGATGTTTTCATTAAAAGAACGAAGGAGGATAAACTTGCTGGAGGCAGGCACATTGTCTTTTCCAACTTCTCCGTATCGGAGTTCCGTCAAGGAATCAACGAGGTCCAACACCAACCTCTGCCACAAGGACACACGGAGATGGCTCACATTCCCCCGACAAATCCCATTCCAGTTTCACAAAACTCTTGCCAGAAAAGGGAAAATAAGAAAGGAGCAGGCACGGTGGCGCAGCGGTAGAGTTGCTGTCCCGCAGCGCCAGAGACCCCGAGTTCAATCCTGACTGCGGGTGCTGTCTGTGCGGTGTTTGCACGTTCTTCCCATGACCGCGAGCGTGGGTGCTCTCTGGTTTCCTCCCACACTCCAAGGATGTGCAGGCTTTGCCGGTTAATTGGCTAGTTCTATCCTTACACACTGGGAACAATTTACTGAAGCCAATTAACCTGCCTTTGGAATGTGAGAGGAAACAGGGAGAAGGTACAAACTCCGTACAGACAGCACCCGTAGTCAGGACCGAACCCGTGTCTCTGGCGCTGTAAGGCAGCAGCTGCGCTACGGTGCCGCCCCATACTATAATTTTACAGATAGTGGTTAAAAGTCGCAGCCTAGGAGCAAGTCAAAATTCTTCTTATGGAGTCCACAGACAAGATTAGAAGTTGTTCAGGCAGAGCTGAACACACTTCTCGTCATCTACATACAATGGTGTCTGTCTTGTCGCTTCTTGTGCTTGGTGGTGGAAACGAGGCCGCGACGTGAACGCTCTTTCCTTCACCCCAAGTCAAGGTTATGCCAATTGTTTAAGTATCTTCTCTGAAATTACCTACCTGGATTTATTTAGCAAAGGGCACAGCAATGGTGAATTTGATTGTCTTGCAGATCATGTAACTATCTGGTTTAAATCTGACACTGCCAGTGACACTGTTCCCTTGTTCTTGCCCACCAGAGCACAGCCCGCAGAAGAGTAAGCATCGCTGTGATCCCCAAGCAGCTGAAGGTCAGTGTACAGTCTCTTTACCAGTGTAAGTGACTTCTTCATATTATTTTAAAAACACTGCCTCGGTGGTTTACATTAGCAAATAGTTTTTGCTTTAGCTTTGGACACAGGAGGTCTGGCTTTCGTCTCTTGGTGCAAGATTTAGGTACGGGTTCAGGGTGGAATGCGCGCCGAATCCTCGCGAGCATCGAAGTTGGGTGCTTGCGTGGGTTGGTGACAACTTTTCGATCAGTTTAATTTAGTTCAGCATCACGTGTACCGAGGCACAGTGAAAAGGTGTTGCTGCGTGCTAACCGGTCAGCGAAAAGACGATACATGATTACAATCGAGCCATCTACAGTGTACAGATACGTGATAAAGGGAATAACGTTGAGCGTAAGATAAAGTCCAGTAAAGTTCGATTGAAGATAGTCCATGGGTCTCCAACGAGTTAGATAGTAATTCAGGACCGCTCTCTAGTTGGTGACAGGATGGTTCAGTTGCCTGATAACAGCTGGGAAGAAACTGTCCCTGAATCTGGTGGATTTGGGCAGTTTACACCCCAGCGGTATGAACATTGACTTTTCCAATTTCAGGTAGTCCTTGCTTTCTCCCTCCTTCCTCTCCCCTCCCCAGCTCTCCCACAGCCTACTGTCTCTGCCTCTTCCTTTCTTCTTCCCGTTCCTCCCCCACCCCCACATCAGTCTGAAGAAGGGTCTCGACCCGAAACGTCACCTATTCCATCGCTCCATAGATGCTGCCTCACCCACTGAGTTTCTCCAGCATTTTTGTCTACCCTGAATCTGGAGGTGTGCGTTTCACACTTCTGTACCTCTTGACTGATGGGAGAGGGGAGAGGAGGGTTGCTGAAGCTGTGGGTGTTTGCTTAAACAGCAGACAAGGGATAGGGAAGATGATGCAAAGGTGCAGGAAAAGTCGAGAGTCAAGTTGGACTGTCATATGTATCGAAAATGGAACAATGACATTCTTATTGCCAGCGGCACCACAGGTTTGTAAACAGATCTGATGGGTGGTATCTCGACCCGAAATACCACCCATTCCTTCTCTCTAGAGATGCTGTCTGTCCCGCTGAGTTACTCCAGCATTTTGTGTCTATCTTAGGTTTGCAAACACGGTACTCATAGATAACAGAATAAACAAAAAAAATGTCAATGAATTAAAAATATATATTGGCGACGGCAAATGTTCAAAGTCTCTCGTGCAACCAAGATAGTTCGTAGTTGGTGTCTGTAGTGTTCAAGAGCCTGATGGTCGTTGGGGAGAAGCTTTTCCTGAACCTGGAGGTCACGGTTTTCAGACTCCTACCGGATGGCAGGAAGAAAATGGGAGCATGCCCAGGGTGATGTGGACCCTTGCTGATGTTGGCTGCTTTTATGGCTGGCCATCTCCCCCGGGTGGACAGGACTATGGAAATAGCGCCAAATATGGCAACTCGAGAAACAATTTCACTGTGTTTTGCGCATAAGGTCATAAGTGATAGGAGTAGAATTAGGCCATTCGGCCCATCAAGTCTACTCTGCCATTCAATCATGGCTGATCTATCTCTCCTTCCTAACCCCATTCTCCTGTCTTCCCCCCATAACCTCTGACACCCGTACTAATCAAGAATCTATCTATCTCTGCCTTAAAAATGTCCAGTGACTTTGCCCCCACAGACTTCTGTGGCTAAGAAGTCCACAGATTCGCCACCTTCTGACTAAAGAAATTCCTTCTCATCTCTTTCCTAAAATAATGTCCTTTAATTCTGAGGCTATGACCTCTAGTCCGAGACTCTCCCACTAGTGGAAACATCCTCTCCACATCCACTCTATCCAAGCCTTTCACTATTCTGTACGTTTCAATGAGGTCCCCCCTCATTCTTCTAAACTCCAGCGAGTACAGACCCAGTGCCAACAAACGCTCATCATACGTCAACCCCCTAATTCCTGGGATCATTCCTGTAAACCTCCTCTGGACCCTCCCCAGAGCCAGCACATCCTTCCTCAAATACGGTGCCCAAAATTGCTCACAGTAGTCCAAATGCGGCCTGTCCAGTGCCTTATAGAGCCTCAGCATTACATCCCTGTTTTTGTATACAAGCCCTCGTGAAATAAATGCTGGCATTGAGTTTGCTTTCTTTACTACATGTGACAAAAAAGTGCCTTTTAGCCCTGTCCCACTGTACGAGTTCATTCAAGAGTTCTCCCGAGTTTGCCCTGATTCGAACTTGGAGATTTACGGTAATGGCATGTGGCTCTCGTGGACATTTTTCAACATGTTGAAAAATCTTCACGAGTCTTCCCGAGCTTACCGCGTTTCCCAAGTACCTGCCGTTAGCGTTACGAGCCGCTAAGCGACGTCCCCGAGCTCTGACGTACCCGCTACGTACATTCTACGTGCTTACCACGAGTTTGATTATTTATTTTTACTCGGGAGAGCTCTTGAATGAACTCGTACAGTGGGACAGGGCTTTATGAACCATTGAATGTTGCTATCTACACTGTCAACTCATCCATCTTATTGCAAATGTTTGTAGACTATTAAGCTCTAATTTTATTTTACAGTTTTTACCAACTCAGGATTAGCTCTATCTATGCCGTATACTTCTTGCCGTCTTCCTTTTCAATGCTCTTTTGCTCTCTTGTCTCTGTTCCGACAGATTTTCCATTGTCCTGACTCCAAAATGGCTGACAGAGAAGAGCATAGAATGGATCATAAATCAACACCACACTCCGGGGAGAATGGGCAGCCACCTGATGGGTGATACTTGGAATTAACCAGAATATTTTCTTTATATTTTCATTCATTCACTAAATGCTGACAAGATTGCAATTTATCGCTATTGCTTGAGAAGGTGATGGTGGGTTTAGAACTTCCTTCTGACTTGGAGAGGCAAGGTGGCGCAGCGGTAGAGTTGCTGCCTTGCAGCGTCAGAGACCCCGGGTTCGATCCTGTCTATGGCTGTCTGTACTGAGTTTGTACGTTTTCCCTGTGACCGCGTGGGATTTCTCCGGGTGCTTCGGCTTCCTCCCACACTCCAAAGACGCACAGGTTTGTAGGTTAATTTGGCTTCTGTAAAAATCGGAAAATTGCCCCTAGTGTGTAGTGTGTGCTAGTGTAATGGGGATCGCTGGTCGGCGCGGGCTCAGTGGGCCTGTATCTCTAAACTAAACTAAACTAAACTCAAGGGTGTCGTTGTGTTAATCTGCCAAGACCAGAGAGCTCCCACGTTTGAATTCGGGTCAGTACAGATTTAATTTATTCCATCTGGTATGCAAATGCACTTCTACCTCCTGCATTGCTTCACTATTTACTGCTTTGTGGAGTCCACTAGCTACACAAATGTGAACCCAATAGCCCCAAAAAACCATTACCATATTGGTATTCTGATGAAGGGTCTTGACCTGAAAAAATTCACCCAACCTTTTTTCACCAGAAACGCTGCCAGACCCGCTGTGTTACTTCAGCACTTGTGTCCACCTTTGGTATTGGGCGGTCACGGTGGCGCAGCGGTAGAGTTGTTGCCTTACAGTGAATGCAGCGCCGGAGACCCGGGTTCGATCCCCGACTACGGGTGCTGTCTGTAAAGAGTTTGTACGTTCTCCTCGTGATCTGCGTGGGTTATAGAAACATAGAAAGATAGAAAATAGGTGCAGGAGTAGGCCATTCGGCCCTTCGAGCCTGCACCGCCATTCAATATGATCATGGCTGATCATCCAACTCAGTATCCCGTACCTGCCTTCTCTCCATATCCCCTGATCCCCTTAGCCACAAGGGCCACATCTAACTCCCTCTTAAATATAGCCAATGAACTGGCCTCAACTACCCTCTGTGGCAGAGAGTTCCAGAGATTCACCACTCTCTGTGTGAAAACGTTTTTCCTCATCTCGGTCTTAAAGGATTTCCCCCTTATCCTTAAGCTAATTCCAATAGTCTCGAGGTACACATGGAGACCCGACTTGAAACATCACCTGCCCACCCCCTCCACTCCCTGCCTGTTACTCAAAATGGGTCAGGCAGCATCTCTGGAGAAAAATAATAGGTGACTTGCTGGGTCGGAACACTTCTTCAGTCTGGCTTCTTTGCATCTGAAGAAGGGTTCTGACCCGAAACATCACCTGTTCTTTTACTCCACAGATGCTGCCTGAACGTCTGAGTTACTCCAGTATTTTGTGTCTATCCTCAGTGTAAACCAGCATCTGCAGTTCCGTCCGACACACTTTGTCCTGAGCGAAGACCTGGAAGGGGATCTGGTGGAAGCTGAATGGGAAGAGAGTGAAGGGAGGCAGCAGTGAGATGGGTAGACCAACCTTGGAATAAAATACTGTTGTGAAGGTGGTAATGGTGGTGGTCCATTGTTCTTGCATTGTAGTACACTGCGGAATCCTCATAAAGATTTACCTGAGAACACAGTCTCCAACCTGTACCGTCAAACACCACTTCTTGAAAGCAGTGAAAAGGAAGATGAAGGCACCCTTGTTGATGGGTAAGGCAACCCTTCTTATAGCAAGGGAGGTGCATGAAAACTTTAGATACACAGAACATGGTGGATTCTCAGAAGACTGGTTAATATGTTTTGTCATTGATCAGCTCAGGGTGGTGTTGTCAATGAGGGAACTTCCCATCCCCTTCGATAGACACAAAATGCTGGAGTAACTCAGCGGGACGGCCAGCGCCTCTTGGGGAGAAGGAATGGATGATCTTTCGGGTTGAGACGCTTCTTCAGACTGAACAAGCAACTCCACCCAAAATGTCACCTATTCCTTTCCTTCAGAGATGCTGCCCGACACGCTGAGTTTCTCCAGCATTCTGTGTCTATCTTCGATGTGAACCAGCATCTGTAGCTCCTTGCCACACTCTTCCCATCTCCTTCCTTCTCCAGTCAGGGCCTGAGCATGTCTGTTTGAATTCTCTTTAAAATAACGCCTCTCTCTTCCTTGAGATCAACCAAGCCAATGTTTGACCATTGACCGTCTTTTGCAAGGAGAACTTGTTTCTTTTAGTTTGCATTTTCACCCAAACAATGTGCCAATAACCCTCGAGATATTACACCCCTGATGCACTCATTACTACCATCACAACATGGTTTGGCAACAGCTCCATCCATAGCCGCAGGAGAATGCAGAGAATTGTGGATGCAGCCCAGACCATCACACAAACCAACCTCCCTTTCATTGACTCCATCTACACTTCACTAAGCCTTGGCAAGGCCAGCAGCATAATCAAGGACCAGTCACACCACAGTCACTCCCTCATCTCCCCTCTCCAATCAGGCAATAGGTACAGAAGTATGAAAACGCACACCTCCAGATTCAGGGACAGTTTCTTCCCAGCTGTTAGAAACATAGAAAAAAAAAATAGTCGCAGGAGTAGGCCATTCGGCCATTCGATGATCATGTCTGATCATCTAAAATCAGTACCCCGTTCCTGCTTTTTCCCCATATCCCTTGATTCCTTTAGCCCTAAGAGCTAAATCGAACTCTCTCTTGAAAACATCCAGTGAATTGGCCTCCACTGCCCTCTGTGTCAGAGAATTCCACAGATTCACAATTCTCTGGGTGAAAAAATGTTTCCTCGTCTCAGTCCTAAATGGCCTACCCCTTATTCGTAAATTGTGACCCCTGGTTCTGGACTTCCCCAACATCGGGAATATATTTCCTGCATCTAGCCTGTCCAATCCTTTAAGAATTTTATATGTTTCTATAAGACTCCTCTCATCCTTCTAAATTTCTGTGAATACAAGCCCAGCCGACCCATTCTTTCATATGTCAGTCCCGCCATCCCGGGAATTAACCTGGTGAACCTACGCTGCACTCCCTCAATAGCAATAATGTCCTTCCTCAAATTACGTGACCAAAATTGCACACAATACTCCAGGTGTGGTCTCACCAGGGCCCTGTACAACTGCAGTAGGATCTCCTTGCTCCTAAAAAATCCTCTCGAAATGAAGGCCAACATGCCATTAGCTTTGTTCACTGCCTGCTGTACCAGCATGCTTACTTTCAGTGACTGATGTACAAGCACGCCTCATTGCACATCCCCTTTTCCTAATCTGACACCATTCAGATAATAATCTGCCTTCCTGTTCTTGCCACCAAAGTGGATAACCCCACATTTATCCACATTACACTGCATCTGCCATGCGTCTGCCCACTCACCCGACCTATCCAAGTCACCCTGCAGCCTCATAGCATCCTCCTCGCAGCCCACTCTGCACTCAGCTTTGTTTCATCTGCAAATTTGGACATGTCACATTTAATTCCCTCGTCTAAATCGTTAATATATATTCTAAATAACTGGGGTCCCAGCACCGAGCCTTGCAGCTCCCCACTAGTCACTGCCTGCCATTCTGAAAAGGACCCATTAATCCTTACTCTTTGCATCCTGTCTGCCAACCAGTTCTCTATCCATGTCAATACCCTATCACCAATACCATGTGCTCTAATTTTGCTCACTAATCTCTTGTGTGGGATCTTGTCAAAGGCTTTTTGAAAGTCCAGATACACCACATCCACTGGCTCTCCCTTATCCATTCACTTGTTACATCCTGGATGAGGGAGAGGAGGAGCCATCTTGGGGAACGGCTGCTAACCAGCAGCTGTCCGTTCAATTTCGCTTTTAAAAAAGTTTTTAATGAGTTTTGTCCTATGTTTGTTGGGGAATTAGATTTTTTTATGTGGGGGGGAAGGGGGAAACTATCTTCTAGGTCCCTACCTGGTCGGTGAGGCAGCTTTTTCTCCGGGCTGCACCGTCGACCCGTCCTTGCGGCCTACCAGCGGGGGTGGAGCGGCGTTTTCCTGGCGGGGACCGCCCAGCACCTTCAGCTTCGGTGGCGGCACAGCGCTGGAGCGCTATCGCGGTGCGGAGCGGGCGATGCCTTGCCTGGGACCGCCGTGATCAACACCGTCGAGCTGCGGGACAGCGGAGCGGTGCCGACTTTAACATCGGGAGCCTCGGAGCTCCAACCGACGCGGCCCTGTCGGCTTCGGAAGCCACGACTCCGGTAGGGAATCGGCCATTCCAGCCGCCCCAGCCGCTGTGAGGACTCTCCCGACGCCGGAGCAACACCACCCGGCGAGAACGGCCAGGAACATCGGGCCTCCGTAGAAGCAACTGTGGAGGCCTCAATAGGCCTGACTATGGGTGAACTGGGGTATGGGGACTGGAAATTGTGCCATCCCCCACAGTGGTAACCACTGTGGGGGGCGTTTTTTTTTTTGTGTGTAAATGATTATTTTATTCTGTATCCAAGATGGCTGCCGGAAGGGAGAGTGGACGCTGGCGTGGATTAGCTGCCGCTGCTCTCTCTTCATATTGTGTTTTTGATTTTTGTCTTTGGATTGAATTCTGTTTTTAATTTGTGTACTGATGATGTCTTTACTATTTATTTCATTCCGCTTACATGTTTTTGCTAAATTTTGTAAGGTGTCCTTGAGACTTTTGAAAGGCGCCCATAAATAAAATGTATTATTATTATTATTATTATTATCCTCAAAAAATTCCAGAAGATTAGTCAAGCATGATTTCCCCTTCATAAATCCATGCTGACTTTGACCGATCCTGTCACTGCTTTCCAAATGTGCTGCTATAACATCTTTAACAATCGACTCAAGCATCTTCCCCACTAAGGCTAACTGGTCTATAATTCCCAGTTTTCTCTCTCCCTCCTTTCTTAAAAAGTGGAGTTACTTTGGCTACCCTCCAGTCCACAGGAACTGATCCAGAGTCGAGAGAACATTGGAAAATGATCACCAATGCATCCATGATTTCTAGGGCCACCTCCTTGAGTACTCTGGGATGCAGACCATCAGGTCCTGGGGATTTATCTACCATCAGGCCCAACAGTTTACCTAACACCATTTCCTGACTAATGTGGGTTCCCTTCAGTTCTTCCCTCCCACTAGATCCTCGGTCCCCTAGTATTTCTGGGAGATAGTTTGTGTCTTCCTTAGTGAAGACAGAACCAAAGTATTTGTTTAATTGTTCTGCCATTTCTTCGTTTCCCATTATAAATACACCTGTCTCTGACTGTAAGGGACCTACATTTGTCTTCAGTAATCTTTTCCTTTTTACATATCTAAAGAAGCATTTAGAGTCAGGACTACCTGAAATTGGTACCAATTTCAGGTAGTCCTTGCTTTCTCCCTCCTTCTCCTCCCCTTCCCAGCTCTCCCACAGCCTACTGCCTCCGCTTCTTCCTTTCTTCTTCCCGCCCCCACATCAGTCTGAAGAAGGGTCGCAACCCGAAACGTCACCTTTTCCATCACTCCATAGCTGCCTCACCCGCTGAGTTTCTCCTGCATTTTTGTCTACCTTTGATTTTTCCAGCATCTGCAGTTCTTTCTTAAACACTTAGACTATCTTGGATCAGACTTTACTGGACTTTATCTTGCACTAAACATTACTCCCCTTATCCTGTATCTGTACACTGTGGACAGCTCAATTGTAATCATGTCCAGTCTTTCCACTGACTGGATAGCCTGCAACAAAAAGCTTTTCACTGTATCTGGGTACACGAGACCATAAACAAAATGAAATTCACATTCATCGATATTGTCCGTAGTAAACTCTTTTCAACTTTCTAGATCGCACAAAAGGAGAGGTTGGGAAGAAATTGCAATCTGCAAATCTACGAGTCCAGAAGAAACCTCCACGCCTCCATCAGATACTCCAGAAAGCTCAGTCCAGAGGTAGGCATGATCCTTCATGCGCTTGTGTGGAATAACGACACATTCCTCAGGGGAAGGATGCCCGTTCCAACAACTGAGCATCTGTGGAAGACATGGATAGATGACGTTTCGGTTCCTTCGGGACCCTTCTTTAGCCTAATTGTAATAGGGAGGAGAAAGCTAGGGAAGAGGTGGGGGCAGGACAGTGTCTAGAGAGTGATAGGTGGATACCAGGTGAGAGGAGGTTTAATTGGCAGATGGGTGAATGAAGGCCAGTGATGAAAAGAGAACAAAAGGTCGTACGACAAGGAGAGAAGAGGAGGGAATGTGAAAGGGCTACAGGTGGAAGGGGGACGTTATGTTTTATTTCGTAGATCAGAACCTACTGTTCCTTGTGTCTACATTTATCCAGTGGAACTTCTGGTCAAGTACCATTGTTTAGATTAGTTTTAGATTAGACAGAGCGGAAACACGGCCTTCGGCTCACCGAGTCCGTGCCGACCAGTGATCCCCACACACTAACGCTACCCTACTCACTAGGGACAATTTAGTTTTTTTTCTCACCAAAGTCAAATTAACCAACAAACCTGCATGTCTTTGGAGTGTGGGAGGAAACCGGGGTACCTGGTGAAAACCCACGCGGTCACAGGGAGAACGAACATGGTGGCACAGCGGTAGAGTTGCTGCCTTACAGGCTTATGGCGCTGGAGATCCAGGTTTGATCCCGGCTACGGGTGCTGCCTGTACGGAGTTTGTACGTTCTCCCCGTGACCATGTGGTTTTTTTTTTACGAGATCTTCGGTTTCCTCCCACATTCCAAGGACCTCCAGGTCTGTAGGGTAATTGGCTTTGATAAAATTATAGGTTAATTTGTAGGTTAATTGGCTTGGTATAAATGTAAATTGTCCCTAGGATAGTGTTAAGTGTGTGCGGGAGACACGGGTTCGATCCTGACTACTGGTGTTGTCCGAACGGAGTTTGTACGTTCTCCCTGTGACCGCATGGGTTTTCTCCGGGTACTCCGGTTTCCTCCCACATTCCAAAGCCCTCCAGGGTGGTAGAGTAATTGGCTTTGGTAAAATTATAACATTGCCCCGACCGTGTATGATAGTGTTAGTGTGCGGGGAACGCTGGTCGGCACGGACTCGGTGGGCCGAAGGGTCGATTTCCGTGCTGTATCTCTAAACTAAATTGAGTTAATGCAAGTGGAGGGGGTGAAGGTTATTTGCAAGTGAGTTGGGATAAAGCCAGCAGTGTTTCTGATGCTCCTTTCTAAAGATTCCACACTTGAAAGAAGTTGATCTCAATCGGAAATTGAATGCGGTTCCTCTCAGTCATCCTCTATCTCCTGCACCGTGCAGCTTCATCTAAATCGCACATCCATTCACTCGAGTCATAGAGCATAGGGTCATAGGGAATAGGATTAGAATTAGGCCATTCGGCCCATCAAGTCTACTCCACCATTCAATCATGGCTGATCTATCTCTCCCTCCTAACCCCATTCTCCAGCCTTCTCCCTATAACCTCTGACACCCGTACTAATCAAGTATAGAGTCATAGAGTGATACAGTGTGGAAACAGGCCCTTAGGCCCAACTTGCCCACACCGGTCAACATGTCCCAGCTACACTAATCCCACCTGCCCGCGATTTGCCTGTATCCCTCCAAACCTGTCCTATCCATGTACCTCTATGTTTTTTTAAACATTGGGATAGTCCCAGCCTCAACTACCTCCTCTGGCAGCTCGCTCCACACACCCACCACCCTTTGTGTGCAAAAGTCACCCCTCAGATTCCCATTAAATCTCTTTCCAACGAGAGGTGAGTCTGGGAGAGAGACCATGGTAAGGACAGCTATTTGTGTCTAGCCAAGCAACTTGACAGAGCTCTCCGAAATTCCTGCCACATCCATTGAAAGTTGTGTACCAGTCATGAAGGAGGGTCTTACCCCGAAAATGTCACCTATTCCTTCTCTGCAGAGATGCTGCCTGACCCACTGAGTTACTCCAGCATTCTGTGTCTACAGTGCGAACTAGCATCTGCAGATCCTTCTTACACATTATTCTACCCTTCTGTCAGACAGTGACAGACCTGTGCTTATCACTGCGGTATCCCTAGATGTTACAGTGTCCACCAGTATTGTACCCCAGTGTTGTACAGCAATAAACCTGTCCCAATCTGTGGTGTTCCGCAGTGTTATAAAGTGACAGACCCGTCCCCACCAATACTGTACCCCAAAGTTATATAGTGACAGGCCTGTCCCCACCGGTACTGTACCCCAGTGTTATACAGCAATGATCCCATCCACACGGGTACTCTACCCTTCTTCTTCTGCTTGCGTTTGAGGCAGCTGAAGTTATGTGACGCCCTCCAGGTGCTGTAGCTCCAGTTATGCCTTCTGAATTCAGCTGCAGCAGGGTGATGCCAGCCGGTTCGACATCCATAGGTGCCCGCCCTAAAATGGGCGCATGCTCCGGGTTGGCGCCAAGCCGCGGCGACTGAGGTTGCATTAGGGCTGCAAGCTGTGGTGACTGAGGTTGCATTAGAGCTGCAAGCTGTGGTGACTGAGGTTGCATTAGGGCTGCAAGCTGTGGTGACTGAGGTTGCATTAGGGCTGCAAGCTGTGGTGACTGAGGTTGCATTAGGGCTGCAAGCTGTGGTGACTGAGGTTGCATTAGAGCTGCAAGCTGTGGTGACTGAGGTTGCATTAGAGCTGCAAGCTGTGGTGACTGAGGTTGCATTAGGGCTGCAAGCTGTGGTGACTGAGGTTGCATTAGAGCTGCAAGCTGTGGTGACTGAGGTTGCATTAGAGCTGCAAGCTACGGCGACTGAGGTTGCATTATTCCTGCTGCTGTCTTTGTTTGTTGTCGTTCGCCTGACTGAGGTCAGTTGACAGGGCTCACCGCGGGGAGGTCGACAACATGAGCCCTGTACTCTACCCTAACATTATACAATGACAGACCCATCCCCACCGGTACTGTACCCCAGTGTTATACAGCAACAGACCCATCCACACCTGTACTGAACCCTGCAGATATTCAATGATAGACCTTTCTATTTGTCTGTGTGTGCATGACTCTATCTATATAAATGCCTGCGTGTATGACCGTGTGTGTGTGCGTGTGTACGCATATGAATGTTTATGTTTATAAATGCTTGTGCGTATGAGTGTGTGTGTGGGAGTGTCTGTGTGTGTATATGTAAGCCATCCCCCAGCCTAGTTCATACCCAGTAGACGTCAATAAACCCACTGATCACAGCCACTGTGGGGTTGTGATGAGCCAACAGGAAACAACTGTTTAAGAAGGAACTGCAGATGCTGGTTTAAACCGAAGATAGACACAAAATGCTGGAGGAACTCAGCGGGACAGGCAGCATCTCTGGAGAGAAGGAATGGGTGACGTTTCGGGTCGAGACCCTTCTTCAGGCTGAGAAAGAGCTGTTCCTGGTCTCAACAGGACAGTGAAGTTGTGCCCAGGAAATACTGGCGTTACGTGAATGTAGACATGTACAAAACCATGGCTGCTGGTGGGCCTGAGCTACAGGGTGAGGTTGAGTAGGCTGGGAGTAGATTCCTCTCAAGAGGATGAGGGGTGATCTTATAGTGGTGTACAAAATCATGAGAGGAATAGATCGGGTAGACGCACAGAGTCTCTTGCCCAGAGTAGAGGAATCGAGAACCAGAGGACATAGGTTCAAGGTGAGGGGGGAAAGATTTAATAGGAACCTGAGGGGTAACCTTTTCACACAAAGGGTGGTGGGAGTATGGAACAAGTTGCCAGAAGAGGTAGTTGAGGCAGGGACTATTGCAATGTTTAAGAAACATTTAGGCAGGTACAGGTATTGGATAGGTTTAGAGGGGCTAAACGCAGGTAGGTGGGACTAGTGTATATGAGGCACGTTGGTTGGCGTTGGGCCGATGGGCCTGTTTCCATGCTGTATGACAATGACTGACTCAATGGATAAGGACAGGTTTAGAGGGATATGGACCAAATGCAGGTAGTTGGGACTAATGCAGATGAGGCACGTTGGTTGGCGTGGGCAAGTTGGGCCGAAGGGCCTGTTTCCACGACTCTATAACTCATTTATGTCACAGTTTTCTCCTCTCTCTTGTGCCAGAATGCAAACCCAGAGTTATAACTTAATGATTTTGTAGGGCAGGTTTATGATATCATCTGGGGCAGAGTCTCATAGTCAGGTTCCTTCACTGGAAAGGTCTACCACTTTGGGCCTACTGCCTACTGTGATGGGACCTGTGTAGGAAGGAACTGCAGATGCTGGTTTAAACCAAAGATAGACACAAAATGCTGGAGTAACATCTCTGGGAGAAGGAACATCGTGTTACAGTTGTATAAGACATAGGTGAGACCACATTTAGTATTGTGTTCAGTTTTGGTCACTATGTTGTAAGAATGATGTCGTCACGTATTTCCTGGGCACAAGTTCACTGTCCTGTTGAAACCAGGAACAGTTGTTTCTCTGTCTGAAGAAGGGTCTTGACCCGAAACATTACCCGTTCCTTCTCCCAGAGATGTTGCCAGTCCCGCTGAGTTACTCCAGCTTTTTTGTGTCTGTCTTCTGTGATGGGACCTGTTCCGTGGAAGGCATGCGTTGTACGGGTTCTCGAGTTCGGAAACACTGAACCGGTGGAAGGCAATTTATTAACATTATTATTATCAAATCGTTGAAAACATTAGCGACGCAGCAGTGATGGTTTCCGACGGGCATATCTTGCAATGATCGCAACTTCTACTGAAGTGTGGATGGCCGTTGGCTCGCTAGGAGCTCATCCGCCCTTTGACAGGTCTTGTTTTTGGGGGTCCACAGCCCCCTCCTCACCTGGCAAACCAGGTGGGGGAGACAGTTTAGTCGCCGACTATCCGACCCTGGAGCAGGTAGCACGGGATTACATGGTACCTGTGGCGGGGAGAACTCCCCCCGACCTGACTTAACACACCCTTCTTTCCTTTTCCCATCTTTAGATGCAAGCAGGAAGAGACGGCTAGCAGTGCAACAGAGAACGAAGCATCCAGTGGCGACTTGAATGAGAGGGACTCGGAGAAGGAGGACGGAGACGGGAGCAGCACAGACACAACAAGCGAGGCCTCGTTGACGTAAGTGATACGTCTTGAGGCAACCTCGTGTCCAATTGCTGCCAGAGTTAAAACAACATGCAGGATGACTGGAAACCAAAAATAACGAAGGAAGCGCAGAACAAAATCAACGTGTCGCTGCAATAGCTGAGTGAAAAGAACCATCTGGAGATCTCTCTGAAGATAGACACAAATAGCTGGAGCAACTCAGTGGGTCAAGCAGCATCTCTGGAGAAAAGGAATAGGTGACGTTGCGGGTCAAGACCCTTCTTCAGATTCTTTTCTCCAGAGATACTGCCTGAGGGCGGCACGGTGGCGCTGCGGTAGAATTGCTGCCTTACAGAGCTTGCAGCGGCAGAGAGCCAGGTTCGATCCCGCCTATGAGGGCTGTCTGTACAGAGTTTGTACGTTCTCCCCGCGACCTTTGTGGGTTTTCTCCGGGTGCTCCAAAGACGTACAGGTTTGTAGGTTAATTAGCTTCAGAAAAATCGTAAAAGTGTGTAGGACTCGGTAGGTCGAAGCCTAAAGTAAGGCCTAAAGTCTAAAGCCGACCTTGAGCACGCGGTAGGCCAGACCCCGGTTCCCTCGACAGGCGTCAGAGATTATGGGGAGAAGGCAGGAGAATGGGGTTAGGAGGGAGAGATAGAGCAGCCATGATTGAATGGTGGGGTAGACTTGATGGGCCAAATGGCCTAATTCTACTCATGTTCCTTCTGACCTAACTACCGGCTTTCTCCCCGCCCGTCACGTCCATTGTCATCATCGTTGGCTCCGTCATACGGTTCTCGTGTCTTGTGGAGGATGAGCAGGGCCCGGCTCGGCTGCTTCCCTCCATTTGGCTGCGGTCCACGGGGTTTAGTTTAGTTTAGTTTAGAGATACAGTGTGGAAACAGGCCCTTTTGGCCCACCGGGTCCGTGCCGACATTAACACTATCCTATACCCACTGGGGACAATTTTTTTTAATTTTTTACACATTTACCAAGCCTATTAATCTACAAACCTGTACGTCTTTAGAGTGTGGGAGGAAACCGATGATCTCGGAGAAAACCCACGCAGGTCACGGGGAGAAGGTACAAACTCCGCACAGACAGCACATGATCGAACCCGGGTCTCCGGCGCTGCATTCGCTGCAAGGCAGCAACTCTACCGCTGCGCCACCGTGCCGCCCTGGCGTTCTATGTACTCCCAACGCTTGTTTTTATTGCCAACCCCTTGATCTCCACTATATTTTAGGACGCATCCTGTCATGGTATGAAGACCCAATAGAAATGCAAACCTTTCTTTCTTTCCACAGTTTGGAGTGCCTTCCCCTGTCTACTGGGATGTGGTCGCCCCTCTCAACTTCCCAGAAGATGATCACCTTTGCTGTGTTCACCCTCACCATCGCGTGGATGCTTGCGTACCGAACTTAATGAGTAATCGGGAGTGTAGTGAAGTTTAGAGATACAGCACGGAAACAGGACCTTTGGCCCACCAAGTCTGCGCCGAACAGCGATCCCCGCACACTGACGCCTATCCTACACACACGAGGGACAATTTACAATTTTACCAAGCCAAACTTGCACGTCTTTGGAGTGTGGAAGGAAACCGGAGCACCCGGAGAAAACCCACGCAGAAAACCTACAAACTCTGTACGGACTGCACCCGTAGTCAGGAATGAACTTGGGTCTCTGGCGCTGTGAGGCAGCAACTCCGTGCTCTCCCTCCCTAGGTGGCCACCGTGCCCACCTAGGGAGAGAGAGAAAGAGAGACACAGCGAGAGAGAGAGATATACGGAGAAAATGAGAGATAGAAAGGGAGAGAGAGACAGACAGAGACAGAGGCAGGAAGACAGTGGCAGTGTGAATGAGAGGTAGAGAGATAGGGATTGAGAGAGAGAGACAGAGACAGAGAAACAGACAGAGACAAAGGGAATGGAAGATATACAGATAATAACAGGGACAGTATCAGACAGTCACAGAGAGAGAGAGAGAGAGAGAGAGAGGGAGAAAGAGTGACAGACCGAGAGAAAGAGTGACAGAGACAGAAAGAGAGATAGAGTGAGAGAGAAAGAGACTGAGACAGGTAGAGTAATAATATTATAAACCCACTGGCCCCGTTATCTAGACCACCCACCCTTCCACCCTGCTTCCTGTAAAGACTCCCAATTCCTCCGTTTATGCTGCATCTGTTCCCAATATGAGGTGTTCCATACCAGGTCATCGGAGATGTCCTCATTCTTTAGGGGACGGGGGTTCCCCTCTTCCATTCAAGATGAGGTCCTCACTGGGGTGTTCTCGATATCCCGCAGATCCGCTCTTGCTCCCCCTCCCCCATTCATAATAGGGACAGACACCCCCTTGTCCTCACCTTCCACCCCATCAGCCGTCACATACAGCACATAATCCTCCGACAGGTTCGCCAGCTCCAACGGGATCCCACTACTGGCCACATCTTTCCCATCTCCACTCCTTTCCGCCTTCCACAGAGACCGTTCCCTCCGCATCTCCCTGGTCAACTTGTTCCTTCCCACCCAAACCACCCCCTCCCCGGGTACTTTCCCCTGCAACTGCAGGAGATGTAACACCTGTCCCTATATTTCCTCCCTCGACTCCGTCCAAGGACCCCGACAGTCTTTCCAGGTGAGGCAGAGGTTCACTTGCACCTCCTCCAACCTCATCTACTGTATCCGCTGTTCCAGGTGTGGACTCCTATATACCAGCGAGACCAGGCGCAGGCTCGTCGATAGTCTCGCTGATTCTCCCAGTTCTCCGACCAGTCTCACTGTCTCCGACTACATTTTATCTCAGTTTGCTTTGTTGTTACCTTCTCCCAGCTAACAATGATCTATTCTACATTTTCCTTGAACTCCATTCCCTTTGTCCTGTTTTCACACCCTAACATCCTTATCTATGTATCTCCCTCTCCCCTGACATCAGTTTGAAGAAAGATCTCGACCCGAAACCTCACCCGTTCCTTCTCTCCAGAGATGCTGCCTGACCCGCTGAGTTACTCCAGCATTTTGTGTCCAATTTCAGAGTATTAGTACAATTCAGTTGAGCTTTGTAGCATTTCTCACAGTTCCTCTCATAGTTTGACTGGAACCTGTTTATATTTCCACGCGTACTTAGGCACTATTGCTGATCTGCACAGGCTCAATAAAGAACAGCCACTGACACTCAAGGGTAAGCATCAAACCTTTCACACTCATTGTTATTGTGTGGTTCATTTGATCAAGTGGCTTGGAGGGGAGAGAGCCATAGTAGTAACTCACCAGAGCCAGAATACTGCCCGATGTTTAGTTCAGTTTAGTGAAACAGCGGGGAAACAGGCCCTTCGGCCCACCGAGTCCGCGACGACCAGCGATCCCCGCACACTAACACTATCCTACACACACACTAGGGACAATTTACACATACACCAAGCCAATTAGCCTACAAACCTGCACGTCTTTGGAGTGTGGGAGGTAACTGTAGCACCCGGAGAAAACCCATGCGGTCACGGGGAGAACGTACAAACTCTGTACAGACAGCACCCGTAGTCAGGATCGAACCCGGGTCACTGGCGCTGTGAGGCAGCAACTCTACCGCTGCGCCACCATGCAGCACCTTTAGCCCCGGTCTATAGTGTTTGGAGCATCTCTGTGACTACGCACTTTCCCTGTCGACGTCGCCAGGAATTGGCATCATGTGCCGCTTGTGAGAACCACTGTGAATTGCCTCTTATTTAAAGAGAACAATGAATGTACGAAGGTTTTGACGGAATGAAATAATAGACATAAGTGAATTAATCTGAACATAAATATTGTATCAAGCGAATTGTATTGTGCACGGCCTTTGCATGGACAAGTTATCCATTACAGTAAAGAACCTACTACAAACATGTTTGGTGTTCATACATTATTACGTGTACCGAGGTACAGTGACCAGCTTTTGTCGCGTGCTAACCAGTCAGCGGAAAGACTGTACATGGTTACAATCAAGCCGTCCACAGTGTACAGGATAAAGGGAATAGCATTTAGTGCAAGATAAAGTCCAGTAAAGCCTGATTAAACATAGTCAGAGGGTCTCCAGTGAGGTAGATAGTACCTCAGGATCGCTCTCTTGTTGTTGGTAGGATGGTTCAGTTGCCTGATAACATCTGTAAAAAAGAAACTGTCCTTGAATCTGGAGGTGTGCGTTTTCACACTTCTGTACCTTGTTTGATGGGAGAGGGGAGAAGAGGGAGTGGCCGGGGTGAGGCTCGTCGATGCTGGCTGCCTTTTTGAGGCATCGACTCCTGTAGTCCAGTTCACAAAATGCTTGAATAACTGAGCAGTCCAGGCAGCACCACTGGAGCACAGGGATAGGTGATGTTTCAGGTCACGAGCTCTCTTCAGATTGATTGTCGTAGCAGGGAGACAGGTGGAAGAGAGGTGGGGTGGGACAAAGCTACAAAGGTAATAGGTAGATACAGGTGAGGGGGTACTGATTGGCAGATGGGTGAACAAAGGGTAGAGATGAAAAGAAGATGAAAAGCTATGAGATAAGGAGATGCTGAGGCAGCTTCCACTGATGCTGCCTAGCCCAGCCCGCTGAGTTCCTCCAGCACTTCAGATAGACACAAAATGCTGGAGTAACTCAGCGGGGCAGGCAGCATCTCTGGATAGAAAGAATGGGTGATGTTTCGGGTCGAGACCCTTTTTCTGACTCCGGCACTTTCGTTTAGTTTAGGGATACAGCGCGGAAACATGCCATTCGGCCCATGGAGTCTGCACTGACCAGCGATCCCCGCACACTAACGCTATCCTACACACACTAGGGACAAGTTACAATTTCACTGAAGCCAATTAACCTACAAACCTGCACGTCTTTGGAGTGTGGGAGGAAATCGGAGCACCTGGAGAAAACTCATGCGATCACGGGGAGAATGTACAAACTCCGTACAGACGGTACCCTTAGTCAGGATCGAAGCAGGGTCTATGGCGCTGTGAGGCAGCCACTCTACCGGTGCGCCACCTTGCCGCTCTTTGTTTTTAACCATTACATTTGGTTCTTTGGTAGCAAGCTCTGTTCATAGATTTTGTTCTGTCTATTGAGGCCCTGTAGTAACTTCCAGAGAGACTTGTTTCTTGTATGTATTGGAAATACATTTTAATTGAAAGAACTGCCTGACATGTTTCCAGCTTGGATTATTGCCACCAATATTGGTTCTGCAATATTAGGTGTTGGGCGCCATCTAGTGGTGATCCTTAGTTTAGTTTAGGTCAGAGATACAGGCCCTTCGGCCCACTGAGTCCGCGCCGACCAGCAATCACCCCATACACTAGTTCTATCCTGTACACTAGGGATAATTTACAAAGCCAATTAACCTACAAACCTGTACGTCTTTGGAGTGTGGGAGGAAACCGGAGCACCCGGTGAAAACCCACGCAGGTCACGGGGAGAACGTACAAACTCCATACAGACTGCACCCGTGGTCAGGATTGAACCCGGGTCTCTGGCTGTGTAGGGCAGCAACTCGACCGCTGCACCACCGTGCTGCCCCTTTTTAAAAAAATTACAACTGGCAAGGATTACAGCAAATAGAACATAGAGTAAGGTTGAGAAACAATTTATGTCAAAATGTAATATTAACTGCAAGGACTGAGGTGCTGCCAAAGGAGGTAATTGAGGCAGGGACTATCGCAATGTGAAAGAAACAATTAGACAGGTACATGGATGGGACCGGTTTGGAGGGAAACGGGCCAAACGCAGGCAGATGGGGCTAGTGTAGATGGGACATGCTGGTCGGTGTGGGCAAGCTGGGCCGAATGGCCTGTTTACACGATGTATGACTATGTCAATGGGTGGGGTAGTACACATGTCCAACCTTCTCATCCAGTCCCCATATGCACATAATGGTCACACACATGCACACATATGCACACTAACATGATCACACAACCACGTACACACACACACATATACAGTGTGCACACAAACACGATTACACAACCCTGTGCACACACACACGCACATGCATGCAAATTATTTTTTTATCGGGAAACAGTTTTGTTTCGTTTAGTTTATCATTGTCGCCCACAGAGGAAAATCTCAAAACATCTGCTGAAGACTCTGGAACAGCAAGAAACTTCAGAACTGACCTCTGGAGAGGTCTCTGGAATGGCTACTCGATCTGCAAAAGAGAAAATCGAAATGGAGGACTTAAGAAACTCGGTAAGAGATATCAAAAATGATATGGAAGCTGGGAACAGTAAATTGATAGCCGGTAATGATAAAATACTTGAGGGTATTGAGGCTCTCCAAAAAAGAATTGAAGGTGTGGAAAAAGGACTATCGATAAAAATTGAAAAGGTGGCAGAAGAGACCACAAAGATGTTTGAGGCTGTGCACGAAACTGTGGCTGCAAATGCATCTGCAGTGAATGATTTGGAAGCTGCTGTGGAAGTGATGGCTGGAGAGATGCAGACTATGAAGTCAGAAATAGATAGTCTCAAGAACCAAGTCACAAAGGTTTCGAATAAATGTGTTGACCTAGAAGCTCGCTCAAGACGCCAAAATATAAGAATACGTGGTGTAAAAGAGGGAGCTGAGGGGGACAATGTTTGTGAGTTCGCTGCCAACCTAATTAAACACGTACTGAAGCTACCAGAAGTACCTGTAATTGAAGTAGCACATCGACTCCCCAGATTTAAATCAAGATCTCAAGGAGAACGTGCCTACCCACGACAGATCATAATTAAACTTCGGGATATCTCAACAATGGAAGCGCTGATGAAAAAAATCAACCACGGAGAGAAGATGATGTACAGAGGTGATACTATTAAACTCCTACGGGACTACCCTTATGAGATTGAGCAAAAGAGAAGAAAGTTCTCACAGACCAGAGAAGTTCTTTATGGTGTTAAGGGAGTTTTGTGTGGAGTGTTTTATCCGGCTAGAATGCGTATCACCTTTGAGGGAGTGTCAAAAACATTCACTAATTCGGATGAATCTCTCAAATACGCTCAAGAAATCGCGACTAAGGCTGCATCAACTGGAGATTGAAAACCAAGACGACAGGAACAAACGAACTTGCTTATTCTTCCAACAAGAGTATCACAAGGAAAGTGAATTAACTGAACACTGATTTTTTATTTTTTATTTGACTTCAAGCAACAGATTCTTAGTGAGACGTGGCTAGACATTATTATCTTCGCTGGAACATTGTGCTATGTAATTCAAGGACACTACGTGCTCAAACGAGGAAAACCTGATAACACGAGACGAACTGCTGGGCTGAGAGTGAAAAACATCACATGGCTTATATTGTTTATAAAAAACTGAAAAAACTGAGAACTAACAATAATTAACAATTAACAATACTAATATAGAAATAGCAATTGAAATAGATAAAAAATGTGCAGTCTGCTCTGTTTAGCAGATAACAGCAAGTGCTATGCAGCTCGAGAGTGGAGGGAGGGGGAGACCGGGTACCTGGCATAACTCCAGGAGCCAGACTCCCGTTAACCCTTCCAGCGAACAGCTCATTTTTAACAATATTAAAATCAATTTAAAATAGTTAAGAGATAATATACACTCGAGGTTGATATGAAAAATATATACGGCTTATATAGTTTTACAAAATGCTGAGAATTAATCATAATTAATAATTAACAATACTAATATAGAAATAATATTTGAAACTGATAAAACTGTGGTGCCTGCGTCATAACGCAGACAGCAGTTATCACCTATGTTCGCAGCTCGTGGAGAGGAGAGGAGATCAGGCACCTGGCACAATTCCAGGAACCTGACTCCGATTAATCCACTCAGTAAACCGCTCACTTTAACAATACTAAATTCATTTTAAAATAGTTAAGAGATAAAGAGTGAGTAGGATATGGAATCGAATACATTTGACACATATATAAATTGTAACTGGGTGAAATAGAACTGAATTGGAAACGGTAATGACCCCATAGATTTTGGGTAATAAATACAGCGGGGCTAACTTTATACCAACTACGCCGGAAGCGTTATGGATGTCGTACCCCACAGACGAGTGGGCCACTCACTACGGTGTTGAAATTTTAGACACCGTAAATTTATTTGATTTATATATATTTTTTTTAATCACAATATGTCACATCTGTGTGTTTTTTCTTCAAGGACAATCGCGCAGGAGAACTACCAAGGAAGTCTATAATAGAAATACTCCCAAAATAACCAGAGTCCGGAGGTATGAACGCACCACAATAATTAAGGTCATTAAAACTGGTAAAAATGCATGACGACAATCAAAAGAAAATAGGAGGAATCACATTATGTAGTTGGAATATAAGGGGGATTAATGAACCTATTAAAAGGGGCAAGATACTAGCTCAGTTGAAATCATACAACACGGACATTGCGTTTCTACAGGAAACACATCTTAAACAGCAAGATCAGACAAGACTGAGGGCGAACTGGATAGGCCAAACATTTCACTCTTCATTTACCTCCAAATCTAGAGGTACTGCAATTATTATTCGTAAAGGAATTCCATTTAAATCAAAGAACACTATTTTAGATAAGGAAGGGAGATATCTTATAGTAGCAGGGGAGATCAATAATATGCCAATTACGCTGGTAAACATATATGCGCCTAACTTTGATAACCCTCAATTTTTTAATAAAATTCTGAATATAATTGCAGAATCTAATTATCAAAATGTTATAATCGGAGGAGATTTTAATTGTGTTTTAGATCCTTATTTAGATAAATCGATGCAAAAACAAAAAGGTCAGACGAAATCTAAAACCAGTGAACTCTTACACACATATATGGAAAACACAAATATAACAGATGTATGGAGGATTGCAAACCCGACGGGAAGGGATTACTCGTTTTATTCAATGGTGCATAAAACATATTCACGGATAGACTATTTTCTTGTGGATACAAAATTAATTTCGCAATCTCTGAATCCTAAATATCATATTAATGCGATCTCAGATCATTCTCCGTTAACTTTTGTTCTAAAACTAGAAGGAATGTCTATGAATAAACCGTTCTGGAGGTTTAACTCACAAATTTTAAAAGACCCTCAAGGGAGTATCTATCTAAAAAAACAGATGGATCTATTTTTTGAGTTAAATGATACACCAGAGATATCCCCCACGTTATTATGGGAATCCTTCAAAGCATTTATAAGAGGAGTCATTATTTCATTTCAAGCTTATCAAAATAAAAAGAATAAGAATGAACAAAGACACTTAGAAGATCAAATAAAACAGTTAGATATAGATAATGCTAAAGACCCAACTATGGATAAACATAATAAAATACTACTACTGAAATTTCAGTTAAATAAATTACTGTCAGAGAAAGTTATAACATTATTTCAAATCACAAAACAAGAACACTTCGAATTCGGGGACAAACCCCACAAACTTCTAGCACGACAACTTAAAAAACGGGAAAAAGAGAATGCAATATTAAAGATTAAATCAGATAGAGGGGAAGTATTAACACTACCCAAGGATATTAATAAAAGATTTGCTCAATTTTACCAGAATCTATACACATCTAAAACGTCAATAGACAATAATAAAATCTCAGAATTTTTAGATAATTGTAATCTACCACAATTAGAATGCAGGGAACAAGAGGAACTGGGAGCACAAATTACTTCTAAGGAGATAGAAGACACAATAAAAACACTAAAAAATGGAAAAACACCAGGACCAGACGGATTCAGTAATGAATTTTATAAATCTTTTTATGATATAGTTACTCCACGATTACAAAAAATGTATACATATGCTTATAAAGAGCAAAACCTACCTGAAACACTAGCGGAATCAACGATCATATTAATACTTAAAAAAGATAAAAATATAGAAGAACCAGGATCATATAGAGCTATTGCTTTGTTAAATACGGATCAGAAAATAATAGCAAAAACATTAGCCAATAGATTAAGCAAGTATGTTAGTAGACTAATACATGAGGATCAAACAGGATTTATACCTAAGAGACACTCATTTAATAATTTGAGACGTTTGCTTAACATAATGCATTCACATAAATCTTATGACCAAGAGTTAGCTATCATCTCACTGGACGCAGAAAAAGCGTTTGATCAAGTAGAATGGGACTATATGATCAAAGTATTGCAAAAATTCCAATTGGGAGAAAACTTTATTGCATGGATAAAACTACTATATAACAAACCTACGGCTAGAATACTAACTAATAATATATTATCTTCAAAATTCGAATTATCTAGGGGCAACAGACAAGGATGTTCACTATCACCGCTGTTATTTGCTTTGGTAATTGAACCCCTTGCTGAAAAAATAAGAACACACTCGAATATTCACGGTTATAACACAAAATATTCAAACAACAAACTATCCCTATATGCTGATGATGTACTACTGTACATCACAAAACCACAAATTAGTATACCAAATATATTAAACTTAATTGAGGACTTTGGATCCTTTTCAGGATATAGAATAAATTGGAACAAAAGTGAAATTATGTCGATTAAACCAAAAGACTCAACACATCTCAGGAAATTCCCTTTTAAAATAGCTATGGAAAAATTCAAATATTTAGGAATTGAGATTACTAGAAATTACCATGATATGTTTAAAGCTAATTATAATCCCCTACTTAAGAAATTAAATAATTTGATTAAATTTTGGAAAACACTTCCGATGTCCTTAATAGGTAGGATAAATGCTATAAAAATGATTTTCTTACCACAAATCCTTTACCTATTTCAATCAATACCTATATATCTCCCAAAAAAGTTTTTCAAAAAACTGGACTCAGACATTACAAATTTTATATGGGATTACAAATCCCACAGAATACAAAGAACACACCTTAACAAACGAAAAGAGTTGGGGGGTCTAGCGCTCCCTAACTTTATGTATTATAACTGGGCAGTAAATATTAAAAATATGATTCACCTGCTGGACAATTCTGCCCAGCAGGTGGACTGGATTATAATGGAAAAAGGGGATTGCTCCCCGAATAATATAGGAGCGATTATTCTCTCTCCAATAAATTTGAATAATAAAAATTATAATAAAAATCCAATTATATATAGCACTATTAGAACATGGAAGCAAATAAAACAGAATCTAAAATTAAGAAACCTATCTCTCTTAATACCAATAGTCAATAACCCATCGTTTAAACCTTCAATCATAGATAAATCATTTATACAATGGGAAAGAATGGGAATCAAAACGCTCGAAGATCTGTATGAATTAGAAAAATTACTATCATTCCAACAACTACAACTGAAATATAATTTGAAAAATAATCAATATTTTAAATATCTACAAATCTGTGACTATTTGAAAACACACACAAAAGATTATTATAATATGCCTTCCGACTTACTAGATGAAGCAATGAAGACAAAGGCGGAATCAGTTAATTTAATATCATACTTATATAATATCATCTTAAATATAGAAATACCCACAACAGATGGAATTAGAAGAGATTGGGAACAAGATCTAGGTATAAAAATTTCAAAAGAGAGTTGGGATAATCATTTATTACAGGTGCATAAATGCTCGATCAACGTACGACATACGCTTATCCAATTTAAAACATTACATAGATTATATTATTCAAAAACCAAACTAAATAAAATCTTTCCTAACGTCTCACCAATCTGTGATAAATGTATATGTCAAGAAGCTACCATAGCACATTCTTTTGTTTTTTGTACAAAAATCCAAAAATTCTGGTTTGAAATATTTGATATTTTTTCAAAATTAATCAAAATAAAACTGGTACCAAAACCAGAATGGATTATTTTTGGAATATCGGAAGGTATTCCTGAATTAAACGTGTATCAGAAGAATTTACTCAATTATGGGCTAATAATGGGAAAAAAGCTTATACTTAAATTCTGGAAAAATGCGCCCACACCAACAATAAAAATGTGGACATCAAATATGTTGGAAACATTACATCTGGAAGAGATGAGATTCCTCCTAGTAGGCAAAGTAGACCAATTTCAAAAGACGTGGTCTACGTTTTTGGACCTATTACAAGCATGAGGTGCAATAGTAATTTAGAAAAACAAATAAATAAATAAAAGGTATCTGGACCTGGTAATGGGAGGTAAAATAAAAACAGACTTGGTTGGTAGTTCCTTCTCTATGAAGTATGTTATAAGAGTTATAATAGAGCGATTGTTCCTTCTTTCTTTCTCTTTCTTTTCTAGGGTCTATTTTCTAACTTTACTTCCTTCTCTAACTTCTTTTCTAAGGGGCTTTCTTTTCCCAACACTCTTTTGCACTTCACAACCTTTGCGCACTTTCTTCACTTTTCTTACTTCTTTCTTTTTCTTTCTTAAAGTTTAAAAAAGTGAAGCGGTACAAAAAATGTATTAATATATACGTGTTGTACATTACTGTAATCTACCGTACTTCTAAAAAATAAAAAAAAAAAAAAAAAATAGTTTATCATTGTCACATGTACCGAGGAATAGTGAAAAGCTTTTGTTTGCGTGCTATCCAGTCAAACTCGTGGGGCATGTTGGCCGATGTGGGCAAGACGGGACGAAGGGCCTGTTTCCACGCTGTATCACTCTACAGCTCTATGACTGCGCTGAAACGGAATTATGTTGGAAATACTGTGAGGGTCAGGACACTATGTTAGATACTACTGTTCACTCTGAAGAAGGGTCTCGACCTGAAACGTCACCCATTCCTTCTCACCCGCTGAGTTACTCCCGCATTTTGTGTCTATCTTCGATTTAAACCAACATCTGCAGTTCTTTCCTACACACGTACTGTTTTATTGTGGTATACAATGAGTTCACACTACATCCGCTTAGACCTTGAGGTACCAAGGTCTAAGCGGAAGCTCAGAGGGGATAGAGCTTTTTCTGTTGCTGCTCCGGCACTCTGGAACACCTTGCCGCTGCACATCAGACAGGCCCCCTCACTGTCCATCTTCAAATCCTCCCTAAAAACATATTTTTATTCTTTGGCTTTCGACACTGGCTGAGGCATTGCCCCTGTTTTTAGTGCTTTTAATGTCTTTTAATTTTTAGTGTGTTTTTTATAGTCCTTCGTTTTACGGTTTTTAATGGTTTTTAATTGTTTGTAATAGCTTTTTGTTCGTGATTTCTCATGTACAGCACTTTGTGGCAACTGTGGTTGTTTAAAGTGCTTTATAAATAAAGTTATTATTATTATTATTATATCTATGTGGACACCACATTGCATAACATCATGTGGTGCAGTTTTACAGAGAGGGCAAGGTGGCCTGTAGAGTCTTGAATCCAATGAAGTTACATCCAATTGGGAACCCAACATGCATAACGACCTGCTCTGTAGGATTAGATTTATGCTACATTGTGGATTTAATGTGCTTAAAAAGGGCGAGGTTTCCGAATTTTGCCGCACCTTTTAACCCATTCCTTCTCTCCAGAGATGCTGCCTGTCCCGCTGAGTTACTCCAGCATTTTGTGTCTACTGCAGCTTTTAACACTTTGGATCGAGCCATTTGAGCTTGTGTTCAGTAAATGGGAAATGTCTCCGAGTGCCTTTTCTTTCCATTTACTATCAACCGCCCTCGTGATGTTAAATTATTGGGCAAGGTGCATGGTGCAGCTGGTAGAGCTGCTTCTTCACAGCTCCAGTGACCTGGGTTCAATCCCGACCTCAGGTGCTGTCTGCGTGGAGCTTACTCGTTCTTCCTGTGTCCTCCAGGTTTCATTTTTGTTCAATTTTAATTTAGAGATTCAGCGCAGAAACCGGCCCTTCGACCCACCGAGTCCGCGTCGACCAGCGATCCCCGCACACTAACACTATCCTACACACTAGGGACAATTCACAATTTTACTGAAGCCAATTTACGTACAAACCTGTACCTCTTTGGAGTGGGGGGGGGGGGGAACCGGAACACCCGGATAAAATGCATGCGGTCACAGGGGGAACATACAAACTCCATACAGATAGCCTTAGTAAGGATCGAACCTGGGTCTCTGGTGCTGTAATAGCCCTGTCCCACAGCACGAGTTCATTCCAAGAACTCTCCCGAGTTTAAAAAAAATCAAACTCGTGGTAAGCACGGAGAATGAACGTAGCGGGTACGTCGGAGTTCGGGGACGTCTCTTAGCGGCCACGGCAGGTACTCGGGAAGACTCGCTAACAGCAGGTAAGCACGGGAAGACTCGTGAAGATTTTTCAACATGTTGAAAAATGTCCACGAGAGCCCCGAGTACCGACGAGTGGCCATTACCGTAATTCTCCGAGTTCGAATCAGGGCAAACTCGGGAGAACTCTTGGAATGAACTCGTACCGTGGGACAGGGCTTTTAGGCAGCCAATCTACTGCTACTTCACTGTGCCACTCTAAACCATATACGTAGCATGAACAGATGATGGGTCCTAGACAGCGATAATAATTTCATGCAGACACAAGGAGCTGCAGTTGCTGGTTTACAAAAGAAAGCATAGAGTGCTGGAGTAACTCAGCAGGTCAGGCAGCATCTCGTGAGGACATGGATAGGTAATGCCTTGTGTTGGGACTCTTCTTCAGACTGGTTGTAATGGGGAGAGGAGGAGAAAGCTATTTCATGTTGTCAGGTAAAGCTATGCTAAATTGGATGCAGTTTCTTCACATCATTTTGTTTCAAGATACAGGATAGAAACAGGCCCTTCAGCCCGCCCAGTCCATACCGATCATCTGTCACCCATTCAGAGGAGGAATTTCTTCAGTCAGAGGGTGGTGAACTTATGGAATTCGTGGCGAATCTGTGGAATTCATTGCCACAGAAGTCTGTGGAGGCTGTCAATGGATATTTTTACGGCTGAGATAGGTAAATTCTTGATTAGTACGAGGTTATGGGGAGAAGGCAGGAGAATGGGGTTAGGAGGGAGAGATAGATCAGCCATGATTGAATGGTGGAGTAGACTCGATGGGCCGAATGGCCTAATTCTGCTCCTATCGAAGAAAGAATGGGTCGACTGGGCTTGTATTCACTGGAATTTAGAAGGATGAGAGGGAATCTTATAGAAGCACGTAAACTTCTTAAGGGGTTGGACAGGATAGATGCGGGAAAAATGTTCCTGATGTTGGGGGAGTCCAGAGCCAGGGGTCACAGTTTAAGAATAAGGGGTAGGCCATTTAGGGCTGAGATGAGGCCATTTGTTTTCACCCAGAGAGTTGTGAATCTCTGGGATTCTCTGCCACAGAAGGCAGTGGAGGCCAATTCACTGAATGTTTTCAAGAGAGAGTTAGATTTAGCCCTTAAGGCTAACAGAATCATGGAATATGGGGGAAAAGCAGGAACGGGGAACTGATTTTGGATGATCAGCCATGATCATATTGAATGGCGGTGATGGCTCGAAGGGCCGAATGGCCTACCCCTGCACCTATTTTCTATGTTTCTATCACTTATTCAGCTTCTATTCAGTTTCTATTCTATTCTATTCACTTATTCAGTTTCTATTCAACTTCCATTAAACACCACCTGAAGTGTATCCTCAGAACCTGATGGCCAAGATTAACCTTGCAGTTAGAGCGGTCTGAGGAAAGATTTCATGGGCATTTTGGTCTTCAGAAAAGGGAGCTGAACAGCCTTCGTCTACCTTTGCTGAAGCCACGACAGGTTGCTCAATATGTGGCAGAGCAGGAAGTGCCGCTCTGAGGTTGCCAAATGGTGTGCTCACGGTGTTTTACACAATACTAGGGTTAAGTTTCAATGACGACTTTAACTATTGCCAATCTTTGTTCCAGCGCTTTCTTGGCTAGAAAATGTTTTGTTCGGTGCTGGCAAGTGGACCTGTCGCACTTTTAATGGTAATCATGAAGAAAGGATTGTGCAAAGCTTGCTGGGGTGATGGTGAAGAACGACGAAACTGCAGATGTTGGAATCTTGAGCAAAACACAAACTGCTGGAGGAACTCAGCAGGTCAGGCAGCATCTGTGGAGGGAATGGACAGTTAACGTTTCGGGTCCTGAAATCCATATCTCTGAAGACTACCATCCAGCCTCCAGCATTGTTTTAATTCGTTCTTGCCGCAATGGCTTAGTGGCATTGCTGGTATATTTGCTGCCTCACAGCGCCAGAGACCCGGGTTCGATCCCGACCTCAGGCGCTGTCTATGTGCAGTTTTCCCTGTGGCCTTGTGGGTTTCATTCCTGGTGCTCTGGTTTCCTCCCACATCCCAAAGGCTTGAGGGGGTCTGTAGGTCAAATGGCCTCTGTAAATTGCCCCTAGTGTGTCGGCAGTGGATGTGAAAGTGGGGTAACATGGAGCTAGTGTGGATGGGTGATCAATGTTCGGTGTGGACTAGGTGAGACAGAGATAGACACCAAAATCTGGAGTAACAACAAAACAGGCAACATCTCTGGAGAGAAGGAATGGGTGACATTTCGGGTCGAGACAAAGAGCCTGTTTCCATGCTGTATCTTTCACTGAATTACCACGGACACACAATTGATATTAATATTTCCCCTCTGTCTCCAACACCGCATCCACTCTCCCTGTTCATCCTCCCTTCCCCTTTCCACCCTCTCCCATCCCTCTTCTCTCTCTCATCACCCTTCATTCTCCTTATAACCCCCCCTAACCCCCCCGCCGTCCTCCAAATCCTCTCCCCACCTCTCTTTAATTGTCCCTTCCCCATCTCCCTTTCCCCCACCAATTCTTTGATCCTCACCTTCCGATCCTCATGTCCTCAACCTCACCAATCTCCCCACTCCCAGCCTGTCCCACCCCTCCCAGCCCCAAAAAGAACCAATCCAGGCAGCACGATGGCGCAGCGGCAGAATTGCTGCCTTACAGCTCCAGAGACCAGGATTCGATCCTGACTACGGGTGCTGTCTGCATGGAGTTTGTACGTTCTCCCCGTGGGTTTTCGCCAGGAGCTCCAGTTTCCTCCCACACTCCAAAGGTGCACAGGTTTGTAGGTTAATTGGCTTTGTGAAATTGAAAATTGGCCCTAGAGTGTGTAGGACAGTGTTATTGTGCAGGGACTGCTGGTCAGCGAGGACTCGGTGGGCCGAAGGGCATGTTTCCGCGCTGTATCTCTAAACTAGTTCATTGCAACTTTCCTACAGCTCAAGAAAAGCATCCTGAAATATTGTTCGAAGGGAGACACAAAATGCTGGAGTAGCTCAGCGGGTAGAAGCCAATTTTCAAACAAATGTAGAAAGCTCCAGTTTTTGACCAGTTTCAAGTGCAACTGTTTCACTATATCTCAACTATCCACCCCCGTTAATCTACACAGTGCATAAGAAATGTATTCTTTCTAGTTTATTCACAGGATGTGGGTATTTGTTGATAAGGCCAGCAGTTATTGCCCTCCAACTGATTGTCATTTTGCAGAACGAATTACCTTGCTGGAGGACTGGAGCTACGTTAGCCAAATTGGCTTCTTGCCAGCTGTAGGTTTTTGCTTTGTTTCGTTTAGAGATACAGCACGGAAACAGGCCCTTCGGCCCACCGAGTCTGCGCCGACTAACGATCCCCGCACAGTAACATTATCCTACACACACTAGGGACAATTTACGCATACACCAAGCCAATTAACCTACAAACCTGTGTGGGAGTATATCTTAGGAGTGTGGGAGGAAACTGAAGATCTCGGAGAAAACCCACGCGGTCATGGGGAGAACGTACAAACAGACAGCACCCGTAATCGGGATCGAACCCGAGTCTCCGGTGCTACAAGTGCTGTAAGGCAACAACTCTACCGCTGTGCCACCGTGCTGCCCTGTTTACTTAATATAAATTGGCTAGGTAAGGGCACTCCAGACAATGTAATTCAGTGAAGGAGTATGCCAAATAGGGTTTTATTATACATAGAAGGCTGTGGAAGCTGTCAATGGATATTTCTAAGGCAGAGATAGATAGATTATTGATTAGTATGGGTGTCAGGGGTTATGGAGAAAAGGCAGGAGAATGGGGTTAGGAGAGAGAGATAGATCAGCCATGACTGAATGGCAGAGTAGATCTGATGGGCCAAATGGCCTAATTCTGCTCCAATCACTTACTAACATTTGTAGACACAAAATGCTGGAGTAACTCAGCGGGTCAGGCAGCATCTCTGGACAAAATGATTAGGTGACGTTTTGGGAACCCTTATTCAAACTGGGACTGGGTGGTATGGTGGCGCAGCGGTAGAGTTGCTGTCTTACAGCACCAGCTACAGATGCTGTCTGTATGGAGTTTGTACGTTCTCCCCATGACCTGTGTGGGTTTTCTCTCGGTGCTCCGGTTTTCACCCACACTGCAAAGATGTACAGCTTTGAAAGCTGCACAGGAAGGAACTGCAAATGTTGGTTTAAACCAAAGAAAGACACAAAAAGCTGGAGTAACTCAGGGGGGCTCTGCTGTCTGACCTGCTGAGTTTTTTGTGTCTATCTCGGGTTTGTAGGCTAATTGGCTTGGTAAAATTGTAAATTGTCCCTCGTGTGTAGGATAGTGTAAGTGTGCGGGATCGCTAATCGGGGTGGACTCGATCGGTCGAAGGGCATGTTTCTGTGCTGTATCTCTAAACTAAACAAAACTATTCCTTTTCTCCAGAGATGCAGCCTGACCCGCTGGGTTACTCCAGCATTTTGTGTCTATCTTCGGTGTAAACAAGCATCTGCAGTTCCTCCCTACACATGGGGTTTTATGATAGTCTGACTGTATCGTGCTTCACCATTCTCAAGAGTACGTTATTAGTTCCATATTTATTGATTTAATCAATTCTATTTTAATTCTCATATATTATGATAAGGCTCATTCTCCAATCTCTCAGTCATTAGTCGAGATCTAAGGACCACCAGCCTATCCTCAGAATCAGAATTGTACCATACTTAGTTGCCTTGTTTTCTTGGATATTGATATGTGTTGCTGGTTAAGATTTCTTATATATTTCAGATTTGCAGCATTCAAAATGGTTTTCTATTTAGCATTTTGTTACCTCACCCACACATCTACTCATCTTCTGACTGAGCTCTCTGCAAATGGACCCGTCAAGCCTTCTCTTGGAGATAGTCACAAAATGCTGGAGTAACTCAGCGAGACAGGCAGCATCTCTGAATGGAAGGAATGGGTGAGGTTTTGGGTTGAGTCTCTTCTCCAGACTGAGAGTCAGGGGAGGGGTAAAACGAGAGATATGGAAGGGTAAGGTGTGAAAATGAGAGATCAAAAGGGACAAGGGTCAAGGAAAATGTAGAATAGATCATTGTTAGCTGGTGGAAGGTGACAACTAGGCAATAAATTGTAAAATTTAATCAGGGGGACAGTCAGACTGGTCGGAGAACTAGGATGGGGGAGGGATGGAGAGAGAGGGAAACCAAGAATAGACTTCTCTTGAAGTCTATTTACATCTTCCATTATTTTTGACTGTGCATAATTGGGTCTTGTCTCTGTCTATTTTTGCCTGTGGGTTTGGTTTAAGTCCAGCTGATGAAATGCATGGATTTTCCCGATCTGTGCAAGTCTATTTAGTGCAATCCCATCCCTGTTATTTACTTGATAGTCCAATGCTTTGGTACTGCAATTCACTACTTTGCCACCTTCTGGGTTAATCATTGGAACAGTATTGCATTGGTTATCTGATCATGATTTAGTTCGAACATTTAGTCGATCTTCGTTCATATTTTTCCATTTAATTTGGAGATACAACGCGGAAAAAGGACCTTTGGTCCGCTGAGTCCGCACCGACCAGCGATCCCCGCACATTAACGCTGTCCTACACACACTAGGGACAATTTACATTTTTACCAAGCCAATTAACCTACAAACCTGTACGTCTTTGGTGTGTGGGAAAGATCTCGGAGAAAACGCATGCGGTCTCAGGGATCGAACCCGTATCTCTGGCGTTGTAAGTGCTGTAAAACTGAAACTCTACCGCTGTGCCACCGTGCCGCCCGTGTTCATTGATCTTTGTTGATTGCTGTCTAAATGTTCAATTTATTTTTGCTGACTTGCAGTTTCAGTGAAAATACATTAATGTAACCTGCACAGCAAAAGCTAATGTTCTATTTGTGGTTTGCAGCTTGTGATCAGAGTGATTTCCTTATCATTCAATGTTCAATGCTTCATCAAGACCCTTTAGCAAGTGTTAACAATATGTTTCAGTGTCTGGGACTGGTACTTCTGAATTGGGACTGAGGCACAGCGGTAGAGTTGCTGCCTTGTAGCGCTTACAGCGCCAGAGACCTGGATTCAATCCTGGCTACGGGTGCTTGTCTGTACGGAGTTTGTATGTTCTCCTCGTGACCTGCATGGGTTTTCTCCAAGAACTTTAGCGTCCACCCACACTCCAAAGACGGATAGGTTTGTAGGTTAATTGGTTTGGTATAAAAATGTAAATAGTGTCCCTCGTGTAGGATAGTGTTAATGTGCGTGGATCTCTGGTCGGCGCGGACTCGGTGGGCTGAAGGGCCTGTTTCCACGCTGTATCTCTAAACTAAACTAATCTCTAAACTACACTAATCAGGTCTCTCAATTCAACAACTGAGGGTCAAATACTCTGAGGGTCAAGTGTCAAAGGTCACAGGTTTAGCACAGTGGAGTTTCGGCTGTACAGCGCCAAAAACCAGGGCACAATCCCGACTTATGGGTGCTGTCTGTATGAAGTTTGTACGTTCTCCCTGTTATCACGTGGGTTTTCCGTGTGTTCTCTGGTTTCCTCCCACACTCCAAAGACGTACAGATTTGAAGGTTAGTTTGCCTTCAGTAACTAACTGTAAATTGTTGTGTGTGTGTGCGTGGGATAGCGCTAGTGTACGGGATCACTGGTCGATGCAGAGTCGGTGGGCTGAAGGGCCTGTTTCAGCGCTGTACAGTATCTCTAAACTAAACATTCAGGTAAATATCATTCCACATCTCAGGTGCGTAGTCCAGCTTGCTTCCCAATACGGTTTAATATTACAGCACATTAGGCAGCCTGCACCAATGGTTTTAAATTACAGCCCAATTCAAAATTGAAATAGATCAAATATTGAATGTTGCATTCAGGGAATCACAAGAGTTAAATTGTGTACAGATTGCACAGTGGTGTGGGCTTGATTAAGAAGCATGAGTAATCATGATGTGTGTTTGTGCAGCATGCATTCTCTGTTTCAGACTTGCTAATCACATGACGGCCAAACTCGGACCAAAAGATAGCATGATGATTTGAACGTTTCTTTGCCATGTTTAGTTTTGTCCATGTTTAGTTATGATCAGCCATGATCACATAGAATGGCGGTGCTGGCTCGAAGGGCCGAATGACCTACTCCTGCACCTATTGTCTAATGTCCTTGGTGAAAAAAGTGGAAACTTTTATTTCTATTGCATCTTTTGTGGCCATAGCATCTATCCAATTTTTACGGTCAAATAAGTGCTTTTTTAGATTCTTTGAGATTTTAGACTTTAGAGATACAGCGTGGAAACAGGCCCTCCGGCCCGCCAAGTTCGCGCCGACCAGTGATCACCCCGTACACTAGCATTGTCCTACACACCAGAACAATTTACAATTTTACCAAAACCAAACAACCTACAAACCTGAGATAGATAAGCTGGAGTAACTCAGCGGGACGGGCAGCATCTCTGGAGAGAAGGGATGGGAGACGTTTCGGGTTGAGACCCTTCTTCAGACTGTATGTATTTGGTATGTGAGAGGAAACCGGAGCACCCGCAGAAAACCCCACATGGTCACAGGGAGAACGTACAAACTCCACAGACAACACCCGTAGTCAGGATCGAACCCGGGTCTCTGGCGCTGTAAGGCAGCAACTCTACCACTGCGCCACCATGTTGCCCTATTCGCCCCATCATTTTCGTGATGTAGGAAACTCATGAATTAATTTGCACGCAACGAATCTAGACGCATCGTTCAAATGTCTAACTGATCTGTTTTAGGTATTGGTTGAGGAATAAATATTGGCTATGAACACGAAAGAGTTCAGCAAAATAATTTAATGGAATCTTTTATACAATCTGAGAGGAGAATCAAGTCTTATTTTAATGTGTTATCTTAAAAAAATGCAACTGCAACATTGCAACTTTAGCACAGTTGAACGTTGATGCATCAGCAAGATTACGCTGAATTGATTGATAGATAGAGCATGCAAACAGGCCCTTTGGCCCACCGAGTCCATTCTGACCATCGATCACCCGTTCGCATTAGTTCTATGTTATCCCATTCTCGCATCGACTCCCTATCCACTAGGGGTGATTTACAGAAGCCAATTAACCTTCAAACACGCACGTCTTTTGGATGTGGGAGGAAACCGGAGCATCCAGAGGACATCCACTCGGTCACAGGGAGAACATGCAAACTCCACACAGACAGCATCCGAGGTTAGGATCGAACACTGGGTCGCTGCTCTTTCAGCTGAGCATCCCTGTGCTATAATTTGTGGAGTCGTGTTTGATCTACAACCATCTGATTCAGTGGCAAGAGACTTATCATCACGCTAACACATCGAGTGAGACATCAGCAAATAAATCAGTCGATAAATCAAACGTGGTCAGCAACATTAGAGGCTAATAATATGAAAAGAAGAAAATTAACCTGCAATCATCTTGCTAAAGGGTGACCAGAATGGACACTGGATAATCTGGTGACAGCAAGGAGAATGAATGAGAGAGGAGGGGATTGGACAAAGGTTCTTGAGAGAGGGAACATCAGTTAGCCTCGAGGCTTTGATTGAGGGTAATCCACAAATGTATAGGAAGGAACTGCAGATGTTGTTTATACCAAAGATAGACACAAATTGCTGGAGTAACTCAGCGGGACAGGCAGCATCCCTGGATAGAAGGAATGGGTGATGTTTTGGGTGGAGAACCTTCTTCAGACCCTGAAGAAGGGTCCCGACCTGAGACGTCACCCATTCCTTCTATCTAAACCACAAATGGAGTTGCTTGACTGAACCAAATCAGATATATGACTGTATTGTG
>CM075981.1:11256338-11284019 GCA_038087875.1 Malacoraja senta | reverse complement strand
GCACAGTCAGAACCTTTTGCCCAGTAAAAATATCAAATACTGCAGAGCATGGTTCTAAGGTGAGAGGGGGAATAGAAAAGAATAGAATGAATAGAATAGAATGTCTTTTATTGTCATTCAAACAGCTTGGTTTGAACGAAATTGCATTTTCCACAGTCTTAACAATTACAAAAAAAAACAAGACCCACACTTAACACAGACATCCATCACAGTGAATCTCCAACACCTCCTCACTGTGATGGAAGGCAAAAGTCTTATTTCTTCCCTTGTTCTTCTCCCGCGGTCCAGCAGTCCAACTGCAGCGTCGAGGCGAACTGGGGCTCCCGATGTTAAAGCCCCCGGCGGGCGATGGTAAGCCTCGCGGCCGTTAAGCCGCGCGGGGCGATGTTAGGCCCCGCTCCGAGTACTTTAAACCCCGCGATTCCGGCAGGAGAAGTTGCCGTTGCGGGAGCTCCGAAAAGCGGTCTCCCACCAGGGACCTGCGAACTCCCGATGTTCCTGTCCACAAGGCCTGCGGCCGGAAGCTCCGAAGTCGGGTCGCAGCCGCGCACCACCACAGCTCCTCCCGCTCCGAAGACGGCCAGCTCCGCGATGGCAAGTCCGCAGGCTACGCGACTGGAGTCCTCGGGTTGGTTCCGGTTGGAGGCTGCCGCCGGCTCCACGATGTTAGGCCCAACGACATCGGGGACCCGACAGGGAAAAAGTCGGGTCCCTGAACAGGGAAGAGATTTAAAACGGTTTCTCCCCACCCCCCACATATACACAGCTAAAAAAATAATAAAACTAGAATCAAACATACATTTAACGAGACAATTTTTTTTTTTTTTAAGACAGACGGACTGCAGTCGAGCCGCTGCCGTTAGGCGCTGCCACACCACACTTTGTTTAATGGAAATGTGTGGTACAAGATTTTTACTGTGAGAGTGATAGATAGGTGCCTGAAATGTACTGCCAATGACAGTGGAAGCAGATGTAGTGATGTTTAAGATCCATTTAGAAAGGAAGTTGAACATGCGAGGAATGGTGTGATGTGGATCGTGTGCAAGCCAAAGGGATTAGTTTAATTTGGCATTACGTTGGCACCATTTCATCAGCTGAATGGCCTGTTCCTGGGCTGTACTCTGTGTAATATTTAGTTGTTTGTATGACATCTGCCTGGTATTTGATAGGATAATGAATGGTTTGATTTGAAGATGTTACCGCTACATCCTCAGCAGAGTATACACTATTGTTACATGTGCCCATTGAAACATAAGGATGAATGTGTTTTTGTGTTGATATTTGAGAAACTTTAGAGGAGCATTACAACAGAGCAAATTAGGTGTAAAACATTTTTAAAACATCCTTCTAAGATTTAATCAATATATTTTAATTGGTAACTTGAAAAGTATCCATCACTCAAAATAATAGCAATCAAAACTTAATCATTATATAATTTTATATTGGCAGAACCATTATGTTGTACAGCCTTCTCACTGTAAGCTGTTTAACTCGTGTTTATGTGCACATCCCATTGTTTTGCTTTATTAAAAATCAAATTTATAACTGGTTGTGAGGAAGGAAGAATAAGGGATAAGAGTGACATCAGATGTTAATGATTAACATTGTCATCTGGACTCTGTAAAAGTATTCTTCTGCCAAAGAGTAGGAGAGTGCAGAGTTCGATCTTCTTTATCCCTTGGTTGTCTACTGCAGGTGGAGGGTTGCATCAATTTGGCACGTTTAATATTGCGATGATCATTAAACAGTACAATGCTTATTAAATAGTACTAGGCCTAACTTGTCCATGTTGATACAGATGCCCATCAAAGCAAGTCCATATGCCCACGTTTGACCCATATCATTTTAACCCTTTTGTGTACCTGTCTAAATGACTTAAATGTCATTGAACTACCTCATCGAGCAGCTTGTTCTATATTCATACTGCCCTCTGTGTGAGAACCCCCTGGGTTCCTATAAATCTTTCCCCTCCCAATTTATACCTTTACCCTGTGAATCTTGATTCCACAACCATAGGGGTTAAAAAAAAAAGCTGCATTCACACTATGCCTCTCACAATTTTATGCACCTCATTGAGATTGTCTCCTATGTGCCTGCTCAACCACTCCCTCTCACTCCATTCCTTGTTTCCTGGCAACATTCTTGTAATTTTGTATAGCAGTTTTTCCAGCTTCATGGCATCTTTTTTATGACAATATAACCAAAACTAATCACAATACTCCAAGTGGAGCCTCGATAACATCTTGCAACAATCCAAGGAAATATTCCAATTTATGTACTCGATGCCCTCGCTATAAAAGGCCAGTGTGCCAAAAGCCCTCTTCACCACCCTATGTACCTGTGTCGCACGTTCAGAAAATCTAATCTTATACTTGCACATCTCTGTTCTGCTACACTGCCCAGGGCCTGACTGAAAGTCCTATCCTGGTTGGACTTCCCAAAATGCAACACCTTGCACTTATCTGAATTAAACTCCACTTGTTCAGCTGATCAAGGTCCCGCTGTAATTCTTGATAACATTAATCACTGTCTACAATACCACCCATTTTAGTGTCTTGTTGAATTCAGTAGCAAAACTCTTCGAAATCTAGCTTAGTCGAGTGCGGCCTTGACTTTGAGGGTTGTTGCACTCACTTAACCTCTGGAATTTAGCTCTTGCTCACATTGGAAAAAACCAAGACTAGCCATCGCTGAGACACTTGAAAATAAAATACGGACTTGCAAATTTGGAATAGAAATGTGCTGTTTACTCCAGCACTTTGTTTTCACGTGTGAATGAGTGTTGCCTAATTCTTCCACCACCACTTATTACTTTGATGATTGAGTCAGCTGATACGATTGTATATTTGGCAGGCACAGATTAGTAACTTTGCTCTTACTATTTTATAAATTTCTCTCGGCACTGACCTAGAGTAACAGGTTTGTCATTTCATATGGCTTGGGATACTCTCCAGGTTGCAGTCAAGTTTCAGAGAGAAAATTTATGATTGCTGTTCTTGATGCTTTTCCAAGTGTCACAAGTCCACCATTACAGCCTTTTAAAATTGTACGGATAAATCCGATTAATATTCCCACCGTTTACCACTTTCAGGTTAACTGCAAAGGGAAGCAGGAAATGACGGAATACAAACTTGTCGTGGTAGGAGCTGGCGGTGTGGGAAAGAGTGCCTTAACGATCCAATTGATTCAGAACCACTTTGTGGATGAATATGATCCAACGATAGAGGTAAGTGAGTACAGACCTGTGCTTTAGACAGAGGATAGGTTCTTAAAGTCACTTTAACAGAGTTTTATTCGTGTTTGTGTATGGAATAAAAGTGTTTTCTTTCCTGTAGTCAAAAAGAACCAGGTAACAACTCTGAACTTTTCCAAAACACTTTCTGTTATTGATCTCCTAGGCAGAAGTTACCCCACCTGTGGCCAAATTGGATACATATTCTTCAATGCATTTTATTCAGACTCTTCTGTATAAATCTGGTTGTTCCTTTTCTGATTTAAACCTTGGCTGGGTGCTTGCAGTTATAAAAGATTTGGGGTTGAAATCTAACCTTAGATGTTTGTGTAGAACTGTCAGCAAAGTGGTCTTTCATATTTATTAACTCAATCTCCTCAAATAGATACAGGGTGGCCATTTAAAACGTATAAAGGATGAGGAGCTGTTTATTTTATTACTATAAGGCTAAGCTACAACATCTTGTGAAGGTTCAAAAAAATGAAGCTCTGAAAAATGAAATATTTCCATCTTTAAACCATTGCAACAATCGTACTGCCACTTTAAAAGGAGGAAGTAGCAATTTTATAATACCTGCTGCAACTTCAGGGCCTTAAAGTACTTTCCAGCCAATTAAGTAATTCTGCAATTTAGCACTGTTGAAATGTTGAAAACACACAGGCCATTTTCAAGATTGCAAGTCCCACAATTTGCAATCTATTGAGGAGAGCTTAAAGACAAGCCAGAATATTATGAATAACACTCCCGCTCCTCGAATGAAGCCAGGCAATTTCCTTTCAGGCTTCAATGTGATGTTACCTAACTTATTGCATTTCTCTCAGTTCAGAACTCTCCCATTATTACTGCAATAATTGCAAGTCTAGATATAGTTCTTAAATCCCAGGGGCAGAATTGGAATCAGCAACATTTTAACTTTTGTTGAGTCGCATATGGCACCATTATTAAAATGGGCTTTAATCTTCAAGTCAATTATATTCCAACTGAATTTATTTTACCCATTTGTTTGATAATTCCTTAAAGAATAATAAAATTGATCTGGATTTCATTGGTTCATGTATTTGTTAAATGTTTCTTTGTCTTTTGGAATGGAATATTCTATAAACCTCTTGTTACCAACCTTTAATGAAAGACAATGCTAATTGGCAAGCAATTTGCCTGCTCTCCACTATTACCTTCTTTCAGAGCAGATAAGTAACATTCTCCACTCTCTGGTACATAGTATAATTACTGTTTCCAAAGAACACGGGAAAATTAGTGCTTCTACTTCAAAACTGAAATATGGATCATCTGGGTCCTCTTATTAAACCAGAAGAAAAATGCTGGATGTGTGATGTAAAAAGAGAAAACACTCAGCAATTCAGAACTTTTAGAATCACTGAGTTGCTGTGACTCAGTTGATGGTCATTCAGCATATCAAGTTCATACCAGCTTTTTGCAGAGCATATGTTAGTCCAATTTCCCTCTCACCCTGAAAATTATTTTCCTTTAAGTCCCCCTCCAGTTCCTTTAAAAGTCCTGATTAAATATTTTGAGCATCCTTACATAAAAATAGTTATGGATAGTCACTATATTTAATAATGTTTTTTGCATTTCCTACCCATCGCTTTAAATTTATTCCCTTAGTTGTGGGAGCAGCTTCCCTTGATCCCATTTAACCCTGACATGATCTTGTACAGCTGTATCAAAACTCTTATCCACTTTATTTTCTACAAGAACAACACAACTTAAGTTTAATCTTGTAGCTGAAATCCTTTATCATAACCATGCTAGTAAATCCTTTTTACACGCTCTATAAGATCTTTGTATTCTTCCTAGAATGTAGTGGCCTGAATTGGCAATAGTTTGAGGCATAATTGTTATTTTAAAAATATAAACTAGACCAACTGCGGACCCGTTGGACCCGGTCCCCCAAGGCAATATTCCACCACTGACCCATAGCCCCCAACTGCGAAGGCGCGGCCGAGGGGTTCCCGTTGTGACGCCAGAGATCGCCATTGTGAAGCGACTCCCCCAACTACGCCTTGTCATCCCTCTTCTTACCCATATCCTCCATTCCCTCGCACTCCCTCCTCCTCTTCTGCACCATCCCTCTTCTTTCCTCTCCCTCCCTCGCCTTTCCCCTACCTCAGTCACTCCCTCCCTCCCTCCATAACCCTTCTCCCCTCCCTACCCCCCCTCCTCTTCCTCTATCTCCCTGCTCCCCCACTCCTCACCTCCCCATCCCACTCTCCCTCCTCGCCTCCTCCACTGCCCTCCTCTCCCTCTATCTCCTTCCCCACTCTCCCTACTCACCTCCCCCACTTTCCCCTCCCTACCCCCCTGCCCTCCTCTCCCTCTATCCCCCTGCTCCCCCACTCCTCACCTCCCCTATCCCACTCCCCCTACAATGAAAATAGCAATGTTTTAAAAAAAAAATGAAACCTTCCCCCCTATCCCACCCTCCACAATGAAAATCGCGATGTTTAAAAAAAAACGAAATTCTCAATGACAATCGCGTTTTTTCTTTAAAATAACCTAAACACAATGCTAGCTGTTAATGAAAACGGAAATATTTGATTAAAATGGAGTTCTTTTGAAAATCGAGATTTTTAAAATGTAAATGAGATTCGGGATCCCATTGTGACGTCATTGTGAATGAAAACGGAAGAATTTGATTAATTCTGTAAGTTTCAATGAGGTCCTCCTTAACCTCCTAAACTCCAGCGAGTAGAGGCCCAGTACTGTCAAGTGCTCATCATATCCTAATCCACTCATTCCTGGAATCATTCTTGTAAACCTCCTCTGGATCCTCCCCAAAGCCAGCACATCCTTCCTCAGATACGGGATCTGAATGTACTCACTCCAAATGTGGCCTGACCAGCGTCTTACAGAGCCTCAATTTTACCTTGTTCCTCCATATCTGTTGTTAGTATATATGAGCAGTGGTCCTAGTACTGAAACTGGGGATATTATTGTAGATTATTTTCTAGTCTGAAAACATCCACGTTCTATGCGTCTGCTGTCATCTTTAAGCCAATTTGTTATTCATGCTGGCATTGGTCATTTTGTTCTACTGCCCACAATTTTGCTAACCAGTCTTTACATTGGGACTTCAAATGCCTTTTGAAAATCCACATTGGTGATCTCTGCCGCATTCCCTTCATCAGCTTCCCTGTACATTATTGTAAAAATAAATCAAGTAATTAGGCTTTCAAAACTTTATACTGGCTCTCATCATTAACTCGAGCTTCTCCAAGTGCCAGTTGATTTTATTCTTACATTATGGTTTCTGAGGAGGTGAAATTGTAGTTGCTGGGCATGTCCTTGCAGGCCTTTAAAATATCTGACGAATTAACTCTTATCACTGTCTGATCTACTGAGTTCAACATTTTCTCTCCCTTTTAGATGAATTTTGAGCATCAATTTTCATTAATAAAAGCACCAAATACTCTAAACACTCAGCAGATCAGCCACCACTGTTTATCTTTCCATAGATCCTCTCGGGTTTGCTGAGTTTTCCCCGCATTTTCTGTTTATTTTCCAGATTTCCAACATTTGTAGGGTTTTTTTCCTTTTAATTTATATCAGCTTTTTCCAGGCAGTTTCCTTTTTAATGTGGTTTCTCCATCTTTTCTGCACTTTCCTTTTGTTTGCTTTAAAATACGTTCAAGAGAGAGCTAGATAGGGCTCTTATAGATAGCGGATTTAGGGGATATGGGGAGAAGGCAGGAACGGGGTACTGATTGTGGATGATCAGCCATGATCACTTCAAAGGGCCGATTGGCCTACTCCTGCACTTATTGTCTATTGTCTAAAATCCCTTTTAATTACTGTTCCTTTTTGGTGGGATCGGTTCACTAAATTGTCATTGCTTGATACTTTGGCCACAAAAGAGTATTAAGGGTTGATGTCTGTTACAAATATGTAGAAGTACATTATTGGAATAAATGTATATACATTTCTATAGTGATTTCATGCTTGTGTAAAATGATTGCTAAACTATGATTGAAAATAAGTTCATGTTCTGTTTCTCTCTTCAGGACTCCTACAGGAAGCAGGTAGTGATTGATGGTGAAACATGTTTATTAGACATTCTGGACACAGCAGGTCAAGAAGAGTATAGTGCTATGAGAGATCAGTACATGAGGACAGGAGAAGGGTTCCTCTGCGTCTTTGCCATAAACAATCATAAATCATTTGCAGATGTTCATTTGTACAGGTGGGTGTTAAAAATATTCTCTATACAACTTTTACTTTTGAAAATGAATTGAAGTTTTAGGCTCTTCTGCCATGACCCCTTAAATTTAGATGCTGAAGATCAATGCTTATGAAAACCTGCCTCTCCTTGTGTGCATCTTATTTTTGAAAGTAAAATGAGTTATTAGGTTAACATAATTTTAAGTTAGCTAGTTAGGGTATTGTTCAAAGTTCAGTTGCGTTCAAATGTGTGGAGATATTTTGTCTGGCAAATAATTCCTGTATAAGGGGTTGGACAGGCTAGATGCAGGAAGATTGTTCCCGATGTTGGGGAAGTCCAGAACAAGGGGTCACAGTTTAAGGATAAGGGGGAAGTCTTTTAGGACCGAGATGAGAAAAACATTTTTCACACAGAGAGTGGTGAATCTGTGGAATTCTCTGCCACAGAAGGTAGTTGAGGCCAGTTCATTGGCTATATTTAAGAGGGAGTTAGATGTGGCCCTTGTGGCTAAAGGGATCAGGGGGTATGGAGAGAAGGCAGGTACAGGAGTTGGATGATCAGCCATGATCATATTGAATGGCGGTGCAGGCTCGAAGGGCCAAATGGCCTAATCCTGCACCTATTTTCTATGTTTCTATAATGACCTACACAGACTTCGGAAAAGACATCAGAAATATGTTTTGGAAGCAACCAGAGAAAAAACTATTTTGGGTGTCTTCAGTGGGAGTAGAATTTTATTTGAAGAGTGGCATACTGCAGACTAAAGCTATATAGTCTTGAACACAATTGTAGAAATATAATGGTAAATTGAAAAATTTAGATTTATAATGTGGCAAATATTGTTTTATAATTTGAAAAATAAAAGGACAATTGATTAACCAAAGTAGGGTTAAGCATTAAATTGCGGAGAAAAGGGGATGTGTGAGAATTGGGGTACTTTAAGATGGACCACAAATTACCAGGAAAAGATAGGAGTAAACTTGTAAATAAGATAAAAGTTGGTAAGTGCTTCTTGCACCATGTAAAAAGAGTTCTGATCAGAGAAAAAAAGATAAAGGAAATAGTGCATGTTTTATATCTGCCTTAATTATAGAAGACATTGATTATACCAGAAATAGTCGGAAGAGGGGGGCTTGTAGGGGTTAGAAACTTTGTAAGGAAATAATGCTGAAGAAATTGCAACTTGAAACCAATCAACATCTGGCCTGAATGACCACCTATTCTAAAAGAGGTGAAAGATGATAGAGATGATAGTTTAGTTTAGAGATACAGCGCAGAAACAGGCCCTTCTGCCCACCAAGTCCGCACCGACCAGCGTCCCCTGCACATTAACACTACTCCACATGCACTAGGGACAATTTGCATTTATACCAAGCCAATTAGCCTATAAACCTGTACGTCTTTGGAGTGTGGGAGGAAACAGAAATTCTCTGAGAAAACCCACGCGTTGACGGGTAGAATGTACAAACTCTATACAGGCAGCACCCGTTTGTAAGTTAGTAACCTAAAATTGGAGAATTTACTATTCATACCTTCGAGTTGTAAGCTATCCAAGCAGCAATTGGGATGCTGTTCATCGAGTTTGCGTGCGGCCTCACTCTGGCAATGGAGGAGGCCCAGGACAGAAAGGTCAGTATGGAAGGGGGGTTAAAATGGTTAGCAACCAGGAGATCCAGCTGGCCTTGACAGACCGAGCACAAGTGTTTGCGATCATTCAAAGTTTGATGACCAATGTACATGGGAATAAATTTAGAAAATTATAAATGGAGGTTGAAAATCAAATGTGAAAAAGCACCAATTTCACTATTCTCCAACTTAATTGGAAATAACGTTAAATTTAAAAAAAAAAATTGTGTAATTTAATTCATTTTTGTAATTGCTGCCTAATACTTATACAATAGACAAGCAATAAAACAGAATGCACCATCAATTTTTGTGCCCCATTGGTTTCTTACTGTGCCCAATCAAAGTTAACAATTGTTTCTTGTCACCTTTTGAATTGCTTGCATTTGGTTTTGTAATGTAAATCTATAATGACATTTAATTTGTTGTTCATTTAGAGAACAAATTAAAAGAGTAAAGGATTCTGAAGATGTCCCCATGGTCTTGGTGGGAAACAAATGTGATTTACCTTCACGGACTGTGGACACAAAACAAGCACAGGAACTGGCTAGGAGTTATGGAATACCTTTCATAGAGACCTCAGCAAAAACAAGACAGGTAAGCTGAGTGGGAGGGTCCTGGAAAACTTGTGCTAAGGTCATAGATTAATCAAATCACTGACATTCATTGTTAATTAAGTTTGGACTGACATTTACAGGGATACAGGAGGTTGACATTTGGCAGATGGCAAGTGGATTGAGAAATAAGATAATACATTTGTTGAGGGAATTCAAGAAAGGTAATCGGAGACTAAATACAAATGTACTGATCCAAGAAAATAATGGAAACAGATAGTTATGGTAGTTTGATGTATGGCACTATAAAAAAAAATTAAAAAGTGAATGAGGATTAAAAAAGTAAATTAAATCATGTCACTCCAACACTTTGTGTCTATCTTCGGTATGTACCAGCATCTGCAGTTTCTTTCTACATGTAAATATATCCTCACTGTTAATTAGGTTTGATCATTATTGTAAAAGATAAATATATCACTCAAAACACAAAGTTCGAGGATGTTGCCAGGGCTGGCGAATTATAGTTGTGAGAAACACAATAAAGTGGGATGATTTTCTCTGGAATGAAGGCTAAGGGAAATTTGAGTTGAGTCCAAGTAAAAACAAGAGGCTTGGGTGGGAGCAATAGGTAGAACCTTTTTTTTTTCTTTCTGAGCAGAGGTTGATAAGAAGGGAATATAGATTTAAGCTAATTAATGGGAAGAGTGGAGGGAAATTTAAAGGGGAAAAAAAATCGCCCAAAGTGTAGAGGGGTTCAGAAACTCTCAGGCTAAAAGAGTGGTGAAGACAGAAATACTGAATGTGTTTTTAAGATATCTGGATGAGCGTGAAAGACATAATCTACAAGGCTGCAGATCGAGAAATGGGAAATTACCAAAATAATAATCTTTGAACAGACAGAACACAGTTGACGATGAGTGGGTGTTTCCTGCCCTGTATGTTCCTGTGAATCAATTATCTTTGGGTGGAAGATTCCATCATAGTTTTGGGAAAAGGGTAGATTTAAATAAATTTACAACAACAATTGTACCGCTGGCGGCATGGTGGCGCAGCAGTAGTGTTGCTGCCTTACAGTGCCAGAGACCTTGGTTCAATACTTGTACGGAGTTTGTATGTTCACCCCGTGACCGCGTGGGTTTTCTCCGAGATCTTCGGTTTCCTCCCACACTCTAAAGACGTACAGGTTTGTCTGTTAATTGGCTTGCTATAAATGTAAATTGTCCCTAGTGTGGGCCGAAGGGCCTGTTTCCGCGCTGTATCTCTAATCTAATCTAATGCAGTTTTGTTCCTAGCCCGTTTAGTGTTAATGTAACATTCATAATTATATGTACTTTCAAAAGTTGTGCTTCAGGTGAAAAAGAATTGACACAGTAAGTTTTAACCACAATGGGAAACTCCCAGGCGCTCTCGTCATGTTGGCACATGTAGTTGCAATTGCAAGATCATTTAGAACTTGTTTAGAAGTAAATCTTTCTGACTGATATTGTGTCAATGGATTCTCGATTAGTCAGGGTGTCAGGACATGGGTAGAAGGCAGGAGAATGGGATTGAGAGGAAAAGATAGATCAGCCATGATTGAATGGCGGAGCAGAAGTGATGGTCTGAATGGCCTAATTCTGCTCCTATAACTTATTAACTACAACTCAAAACGGACTTATTATTTATGGGAACATCAGGCGAAATGGGCACATTTCAACTCCTCAGATTTGTAATTGACCGTCAGAGTTTATTGTGCAATTACTTTCTTCAATCAAATCTTCGGTAATCATTGCATGAAGGTGTATGTTTTGCATTATCCTGTGTTAAAACCTGACTTTGCAGAAGCATGCATGTGAAAGTTTCATTTTTGGTTCTGTGCTGAGTTATCAGTACATTAACATTTGGGGCCCAGTGATTTACTTTGTTGTTCATGGGCGAGTGAGAATCACTAGCTGCTGTTTTCCCAATTGCTCTTCAATGACCTTGTTGGAACATGACTATGTGAATAATAATTACAACACGATTGGCTTGGCTGCAACATTCTCTAAAGATAATGCTGACTCTCCTGTCAGACGAATACGCATTTGGTTACCACATAACCTGCATGTGTGACACTACCTCAGCAAAAGCCTGTGGTTTTAGCAGAAAGGAGGTGGAACATTTTTAGTTGAGATTTAGGTCCATTTTGTGCTTCCAGAGCTATAAGTATAAGGTGCTGTTTTACATGTAAATATTACAAAGTTCAATGTTTTATATTTACAGGTAAAATATGTTACTTGAATTATTAGCAGCTCTGTCACGTAAAATGTATCAAATCAAAGCACTTTAAAATTGTGGTCAATTTTAGCTCCTCACCTGCCATTATTTTTGGAAAGTCAGAAATGACCAGTCGCCCTTTAATCATACTTTTTCCCCAAGATTTCAAAGCTGTCATTTCTTAACTACCTTCTGGTACTATTCCTCACTTGTTTCTAAGTTGAAAATTGCCAAAATCTTACACTTAAATATATTTTAAAAGTTTCTTGATCATTAGGTTCTATACCATAACCAGATACTTCCCATAACCAGTTTATTACTGAACTAACCTGCTTGAGCAACCTTGATTATTCTGTACATAGGATAAGTCTGTACATGCCTGGAATGTCACTTTAGTAGATGTTTATAAACTCTGCAAACTGATACTTCTCTGGCAGTTTGTGAACTCATGCACCCCACGTAAGATGCTTTGATTTTTCCTCCTTCAGTTTTCTTCCTCCTGTTAGCTGTTGACCTTGTACTAGCAATATTGTGACTGGCTTTGTGATTTAGAGATTTGGCCTCCCAATCCAGAGATCTCCAACTACCATGATGACAATGGGAAATGTAAATTCAGTTAAATGTATAATCAGGAATTTCAAGGAGGAGTCTACCCTCAAAAATGATTACCACAAATCTAATAGTTTGTTATAATGATCTGCTTTGTTTAATGTTTTTTTGTCTGTTGTCCTTAACCAATCTAGCCTACATGTGACTCCAGGCATGTAGCAATGTGTTTGGCTCTTACAGTCCTCTGAAATGCTGTATCAAATCACTCAGTTCATGGGGTGTTAAAGGTGGGAAATAAATGCTGGTCTGTACAGTAACTTGCAGAACTGCTGAATTTTCACTTTAGGAATGTGTTTAATGTTAAAGGGCTAATTGTCATATGGTTCTTGCTCACACTAGTTCAGTTTTATCTATTCTGATTAGATTTCTGAGTAGTGGCCAGAGGTTACCTCCCTCCCCACCCCCTTCCCGAAATATAGCTTTTTTTCCTTGTCTTCAAGGTGAGACATTATTATGGGGAACTGAAACTCACAGTAGAGATCAACTGATCCAGTACAGAATTTAGTTCTTGATTTATGACCTGTACAGCGAATTGAATAATATAGTGCAGATCATTTATTGAGGGCACCTTTAATCCTACCACAGTCACTTTCTATAAACACTGAAGATATATCTTCTACATCAGCCTCTCCTTCAGTCCTCGAGTACAGCCCCCTGCTGTACTCTATACTCATGGCTGCGTAGCTGGTCATAGTACGAACTCCATCATCAAGTTCGCTGACGACACCACTGTTGTGGGACGTATCACTGATGGGGACGAGTCAGAGTATAGAAGTGAGATCGACCGACTGACCAAATGTTGCCAGCACAATAACCTGGCCCTCAACACCAGCAAAACCAAGGAACTGGTTGTGGACTTTGGAAGACGTAGGATGGGGACCCACAGTCCCGTTTATATCAACGGGTCGATGGTGGAAAGGGTCAAGAGCTTCAAATTCCTGGGCGTGCACATCTCTGAAGATCTCTCCTGGTCCGAGAACACTGATGCAATTATAAAGCAAGCACATCAGCGCCTCTACTTCCTGAGAAGATTACGGAGAGTCAGTATGTCAAGGAGGACTCTCTCTAACTTCTACAGGTGCACAGTAGAGAGCATGCTGACCGGTTGCATCGTGGCTTGGTTCGGCAACTTGAGCGCCCAGGAGCGGAAAAGACTACAAAAAGTAGTAAACACTGCCCAGTCCATCATCGGCTCTGACCTCCCTACCATCGAGGGGATCTATCGCAGTCGCTGCCTCAAAAAGGCTGGCAGCATCATCAATGACCCACACCATCCTGGCCACACACTCATCTCCCCGCTACCTTCAGGTAGAAGGTACAGGAGCCTGAAGACTGCAACGTCCAGTTTCAGAAACAGCTTCTTCCCCACAGTCATCAGGCTATTAAACTCAACTCAAACAAAACTCTGACAATTAATAGCCCATTATCTGTTTATTTGCACTTTATCTGTTTTATTTATTCATGTGTGTATATATTAATATATTGGTATATGGACACACTGATCTGTTCTGTATTCATGCCTTCTATATTCTGTTGTGCTGATGCAAAGCAAGAATTTCATTGTCCTATCTGGGACACATGACAATAAACTCTCCTGTATCTGTCTCTTGTATTTAAAGTAAACTACCAATTTAAATCTGCTAAACTAGTCAAGGTGTAATGGATTCCGAGATTTTCTTGTTCTATTCTTTGGTAATCGCTAGGTAACTCCAATTTTGTAAATTCAGAGGTAGCTGATGAAGCCAGTGGGGTTCAGAAACTCTGGCACAAGGTGGGGTGGTGGTGTTTGATCCAGTGAGCATGTAGTTTTGCAGTTTGATGTACTCCATTTACCGTGAATGTTTATGCACCTCCAATGAATGGATTCGACACGTTACCAAATGCAGTGCCTCCATTTCAGGCAGTCGCAGACCAGGGATTCCCACGTCAGTTGGAGGCTACACTTTATCAAGGAAGCTTTGAGAATTTAGACTTCTTTAGACTTTAGAGATACAGCGTGGAACCAGGCCCTTCCACCCACCGAGTCTGTGCCGACCAGCGATCACACCAGCACTATCGCACACACTAGGGGCAATTTACGATTAACCTACAAACATGTACCTCTTTGGAGTGTGGGATGAATCCCAGCGTAAATCCGCACGGTTGCAGGGAGAATATACAAACTCTGTACAGACAGCACCCGTAGTCAGGATCGAGCCCGGGTCTCTGTCGCTGTAAGGCAGCAGCTCTACGGCTGTGCCACTGTGCTGCCCATAATCCTTGAATCATTTCCTCCGTCTACCAGGTAATCTGTTGTCCTGAAAAGAGAATAGTATCTGTTTTGGGAGTCTGACGTTTGGCTTGTAAATTACATGACCTGACCATTGAAGCCAAAAGTGTGTAATTAAGGCTGCTTTGCTTGGATGTTGGCCTGGGAAAGAATATTGATGTTGGTTCACTTATCTTTCCAATGGATTTTGATGCTTTGGCAGAGGCATTATTAGTGGCATTTCTGGAATGCTGCTGTAGGTAGGCAATATCTAGGGATTGTACAGGATGTTGTGGATTACTGCTGCTCAATAGGTAATATCTTGGATCATGTGCCTGGTATGCATTCTTGATCTTCTAACTTTTTCTCAGATGGCGGTGTGAAGAAAGGTTATTGGCAACTGCTCTTTGTGCTTTGGATCTTAACAATGTGCTCTATATATATTTAATAAACCCAACACTAGCTGGACAATTTACTGCAACAGCAATTCTACCGTAAGGCAGCATAGATATCAGAATTCTAAGATATACTAGACTAAGTGGGACCCGTTAGGTCCCATGTTCACACGGGAGGGCTGGTCCCCCGACGCAATATTCCACCTCTCCACCAATTCCAATATTGGTGGCCAGTGGGGGGGGGGGGGGGGGCTTTCTGGAGCACTGGTATGGGTGTTGTTGGCTGCAGGGACTACTAGTCTCCAGAGAGCTAGTATGGACATTGTGGGCCAAATGGATTCTTGGGGTGGCAGCTCAGTCCCTCAAGCCTGATGTGCTGGCAGCTCACTCACGGCTGGTGGGCTGACAGTTGACTCATGGCTATTCCTTGAAATTCCATTTCAAGCAGGGTGCAAGGCCACCAAATTCATATGCAGTTTCTTACCTCTTCGAGCAGGATGCAAGGCCACAAAATTCAAGTGCAGTTTCATACCACTTCAAGCAGGGTGCAAGGCCACCGAATTCAAGTGCAGTTTCCAACCACTTCAAGCAGGGTGCAAGGCCACCAAATTCAAGTGCAGTTTCATACCACTTCAAGCAGGGTGCAAGGCCACCAAATTCAAGTGCAGTTTCATACCATTTCAAGGAGGGTGCAAGGCCACCAAATTCAAATGCAGTTTCATACCATTTCATGCAGGGTGCAACGACACCACGTTCAAATGCAGTTTCAGACCATTTCATGCAAGGTGCAAGGCCACCACATTCAAATGCAGTTTCATACCATTTCAAGCAGGGTGAAACCACCATAAAACCACACACAACACCACACTCACAGCTCAGTAGACATTCAGTGTGTTCAGTTGATTCACAGCTCAGACAGAGTCGTGACCTCTCCCTCCCCCATCATGCAGAGACTGAGCCACACCCACACTTCCGGGTTTTATAATCCCTCCCCCTCCCACCAGAAAAGGTGTGGCCTTCATGGCGTGATTGACAGGAGAGAGATTCTCAACATTTTTAAAACACTAATGACATTTTTATTTTTCATTGATGGGAAGAATCCTCTGCACCTGATGAGCGGAGGGGGACTGAGTAAGATGGCCAAAAATCACAGCCGTAAGTGGTAGCGTTTTATCTAAAATCAATATAGTGCAAACAGGAAGTTGTCAAGTTTAGGCAAACAACCATTTGCAGTGCCTTTCACTTCAACCCAAAACCCCCAAGCAACCATCTGCGGTGCCTTTCACTTCAACCCAAAACCCCCAAACAACCCTTTGCAGTGCCTTTTCACTTCAACCCAAAACACCCCCAAACAACCATTTGCAGTGCCTTTTTACTTCAACCCAAAACACCCCCAAACAACCATTTGCAGTGCCTTTTTACTTCAACCCAAAACACCCCCAAACAACCATTTGCAGTGCCTTTTTACTTCAACCCAACACCCCCAAACAACCATTTGCAGTGCCTTTTTACTTCAACCAAAACACCCCCAAACAACCATTTGCAGTGCCTTTTTACTTCAACCCAACACCCCCAAACAACCATTTGCAGTGCCTTTTTACTTCAACCAAAACACCCCCAAACAACCATTTGCAGTGCCTTTTTACTTCAACCCAAAACACCCCCAAACAACCATTTGCAGTGCCTTTTTACTTCAACCCAAAACACCCCCAAACAACCATTTGCAGTGCCTTTTTACTTCAACCAAAACACGCCCAAACAACCATTTGCAGTGCCTTTTTACTTCAACCCAAAACACCCCAAACAACCATTTGCAGTGCCTTTTTACTTCACCCCCAAACAACCATTTGCAGTGCCTTTTTACTTCAACCCAAAACACCCCAAACAACCATTTGCAGTGCCTTTTTACTTCAAACCAACCACATTAAGGGCACTCACAATTGAGTAGACATGTGTTCAGTGTTATTCAGAGCTCTGAGAGACCCTCTCTCTTCCTCCATCTTGCAGAGACTGAGTGAGGCACACCACTTCTGGGTTATATAGTCCCTCCCCCCTCCCACCTCCCACCAGCAGGGGCAGCAGAGAGAATGGCAATTTAAAAAAAAACATTAATATCTCTCTGATTTTTCATCAATGGGAAAAATCCTCCGGTCCAGGAAGGCGGAGGGGGCCAAAAATGACGTCCGTAGGTGGCGGTGTTCTCTAGGAAATCACAGCACAGCGAGCCAAAAGCGGTAAAGATCAGACTTTTAGTAATATAGATATGCACTGACCATGTTAGCTGAAGTAGTGTATTTAACGTGCTGCACATCTTAATCGTGGGTGACCGTCATGAATGGTAGAATGTAGCAATGTTACAACATTTTGAGATTTAAAAAATCAAGTCTGCAATTTATCCCATCAGATAAAGCATAAAAATAAGTTTAATTTGACACCTAATTCACTTTCATATCTTCAGTATTAAAGTTATGGCCATTTTCATACTCTGAAATTAGCATCTTGTTCCTTATTGCTTTTCCAGTGACTTAACTCAAAAGCTGTGATCGAGGACAGTCAAAAGCCCATATCTTTCTTAAAAATTAAGAGACTTAAATGAAATTTTCAGTTATTATAGATTGAAGCATTCTGAAACAAATATGAAACAATCTTACTTGGATGACCTGAAATTAAACCATATAATTAGTTATCTATCTAATTGTAGCTAATTACAAAATTCAATTACTAGATCTAAACATCTATCCATTTCTTAAGAAAAGGTTAACATTTTTAAATATCCTAAGTGTCCAAATAACATTCACACAATAATTCACAATATAACATGATTTTTAAATCTCATTGTCATGAATTTATAGGCCAAATGGAAGGAATTTAATGTTTAATTCCTGTAAATTAATGGGCATTTTAATCATCTTGCGAGTGGGCTTTTGTGGAACGCGATCGATTGGAACGTTGCGGTTGCAGTGAATTTGAACCACATATCGGCAGGAAAAACGTCGGTTCGTATGGGGCCAAAATCACATTATCACCATGGATATTTTGATTAAAGTCATCCTAAGAAGCAAGTTCATGTAAAATAAACAACTTACATTTTGTTTTGTCCCCTACGTGAGACCCGTCCCGTTGTAGGCGTTGACGGCGTTAGAAGTAGCTTTTTATTTTACTCCAGGGATTAAATTGTCCCGCGATTTTTTTTTAAAAACTTCCGAGAACGGAAGTCGGACCGATTTTTCTGCAGCAGCTTAACAGCCTGAGGAAGTTCGACTCCGACAGGCAGGAGAAAACGGCATTTTAATCCCGCCGCCCCCCCCCCCCATTAAAGGCGCCAAAGTCACGCACATGGCCAGTGGCAGAACTGCAGCGCCGCTGAAGGTAAGTATTGTAACATCGCTATAGAATGTTGGTCAGTCTGAAGAAGGGTCTTGACCCGAAACAACACCCATTCTTTCAACTCCAGCTGCCTGTCCCGCTCAGTTACTCCAGCATTTTGTGTCAATGAATGGTAGAATGTTATTTGGTTGATTTTAAATGAATGTTTGAGTTGATGGGGTTTTACTGTCAGAGGTGATGGATTAAGCTTGACTAAAATTCTTGAACCAAGTGGTTGATGGAATGAGATTTGACTGTTTGCGCATTTGAAAGATCCTCGAGAAAGTCTTTACAAAAAGGATATAGATACCTATGTTGAAGGTGTAATATGATAATGATAAACATTGTATTTTAAAACATACTAAAAGCAGTATGATCTGTCACAACTGTTCAAAAACATATACAGTTTAAGAAACAATAGTCAAGTACTTTGATTGAAAGGACCGTTGTAGCCATAATCCTGATATTCGTATCAATTTGTTGTTAGGAATCCTTAAATGCTTTCTACTGTGTGTCTATTTGTATACTCTTGCTTTTAATAAAATGTTGATAAAAGACTTATTCATGTGTCTTTACTCCACCCAGAATCTAATAGAATCTTGTCTTTGAATTAAAGGGAGTTGAAGATGCATTTTACACACTGGTACGAGAGATTCGGCAATACAGAACGATAAAACTCAACAGTCAAGACGATAGAAATCAAGGTTGCTTGGGGTTAAAATGCATCATTATGTAATTAGGTAGGTAATACCTTTTTATACTTGTCACTTTTGTTCAGTCAAGGCAATAGAAAATCCAGCCTGAGAAGCTCTTTCTCTATAGCTATAACTAAGAGGCATTCTTTTTTAATCAGCTTAGGGTCATTTACACTTGAGCAAAACAAACTGCACTTCTAGACAGTTAACCATGGAGATACAGAAGGCCCTCCATAATGTTTGGGACAAAGACCCATCATTTATTTATTTGCCTCGATACTCCACAATTTGAGATTTGTAATAGAAAAAAAATCACATGTGGTTAAAGTGCACATTGTCAGGTTTTGTCACAATTCACATGTCTTCAACCTTGCCATCTGCTTTTATCTCTGGCCTTTGGCCCAATCTTCTGCCTATTGAAAAACCTCGCCTTTAAAGTGCCACATTATCGCCTGCCTCTCCCCTCTAGCTTTCTCCCCCCCCCCCCCCCCCAATGATCTGTCTAAAGAAGGGTCGCAACATGTAAAGTCAGCTATCAAAGAGATGCTGACTGACCTGTTACTCCAGCACTTCTGTCATCTTAAATTTTCTGTTGGATTTATTAATAAAAATGTTATATTTATGGACAGTCTTAACATTTTTTTGTTTCCTCTGTAGGTTATTGGAAACCTTCTACATGACCTGTAAGATAACAAGAAAATCGAGCAAAGATGGAAGAGAAAGACCAAAATTCCTTGGTGTGAGATTGACCCCACCTGACCCCTTTTTAAAATATATAAATAAATCTGTTGAATTGTACAATAGGTTTACTAGGTACAGGTGCACTATTTGCTCATTCTCTTTGTGCATTACACTAAACGTACCGGATGTAATTTTTATAGTACACTAACAAAGTCATGCTGCAGATGTGTGATCAGACTGTAGTAATACAAGTCTGAATGCAAACTGATTTTTCAATATAAAGTGCCTGTTTACTGTAACAAATATTTTTGCTGTTTTAAACCCTTGTGCTTACTAGAATTGCCTACTTTTGGCCAACAGATTTTGTATGTGTAAACAAATTTATTTTGTTCCGTTTGTTGGCCTTGGAAGTATAGAATATCATCAGTATGTTGAGATCTACAATGACAGTTGATTAGAATGGTTTATGTGGGCAGGCACACCAAGTATTAAAAGGACACTCGGGCTAATACTGTTCCAATGTAGCCGCCATTACCTACCATAACAATCCAATTGATGTGACCATTTTAACCTGTGCAAGAAAGTCACAAAGCGGTTGAACCACACTTGGTATGAAGGGTGTATTCTTTATATTTATTGCCTCCCTTGCTAAATTATTGTAGCCCGGAAGGAGACTAGGTTGCTTGTCCACGATCCTGATTTAGGAATTGAATACGGTGATTCTGCAGATTAGCTTTCTTGTTCACTTCTCTGCAATACCCATGCTTAATCATACCATTGGGAAAATAATGGACTGGCATTCATAGAAAGCTAAGCAGTGGCCCTAATGAATACAATGTGGTTCTTAAGTTATTTTGTTTGAGAGTTTAAAAAAAAAAAGGATTGATTTTAGTTTGGAATATTTTTATGACTAATTTCTGAGTGCGGTAACCTTGACTTTTACTCAATTCGAATTAGCTTTGTTGCAAAGGATCAAATATTTTTTTCAGCTTTAACACTCACTTTCACTGCAAGGTACAAGGCTGAAGTTGTCTATGGCCATTAATAGGCAAGTCAGGGAGGGGCACATGAGCTTTATTTTCTCTCTTGTTTTGTGCATTGGGGCGTGTTCATCAATTCTTTCAGCACAGTTTGTTTCTTACATTGCCAAGCAGCATTATCCATGTGGAGCCTTCCAGGGATGTGGTTTAATAACAATTGTACGATGGCTGGAAATCTAAAACAAATTTGTTAGAAACACTAGCCAGTCACAGCAGGAGCCATAAAGTAACTTTTCAACCCTTGGCATGCTCGTGCGTGTGTGTGTTGGGGATGGGGGTGGAATCCTTAAGACTGTTTTAAAACAAATAACCAGTGAACGAGTTTTAGATCTAAGCTTTTCCTCTACTTTACTTTGTGGTCATAAAATTGAGACGTAAAATACTTCTTGGTCGGGAGCACTGTTTAATTGAAAACCATCTTTAGTACTTGGAAGCATTACAAAAAAAATTACAGTATAATTTAAGGTAGATATCGGTATAATGAAATGCTGTGTTAGTATTTAAAAAAACAAAAAAAAATCCTTAATAGTTCCATGAATGATTGCCTGACATTCAATTCGGGAAGAGGTTGTTAGCAAACTGCAATGGTGTGTAATAAGGATTGCTTTTTCTGACATCCAGTAGTGTATTATTCTGCAGTACTAGTGCATATGCAGTGCAGGTTTTTCAGTTCCCACCTTAAAATGATGATTTTCCTTTTAGGTTAAGCTTAATATTCATTGCATAGTGATCTTTAGTTTATAGCAGGTTTTGCTTTGTTTGGTAGGCTCGTGTTCATTGCCTCCACATGTTAGCTGATCTGGGCAAGGCCTGCTCAGGTTTAAGCTCTAGAATTGGGGAGCTTGGAGCCTGCAGAGGCACCTGTACTTGGCAGCAAAGGAACAGGAGTAGGTTATTCAACTCCCAATTAGTTATGCTTTTTTTTGTGTTGAGGTAAATAATAGCAAATTAAACTTGTTTTTCAACATGACCTATTCTGATAACTACTGTGTAAACCTTTCACCTGACAAAGACTTTAATTAGATTTTGCATTGTACATAATTGCCTGATTACATTTTTAACTCGAGCATTTTTTTCTCTTTTAATTATAATACCCCCTAAGATACTAAGTCTTAATATAGGCTTAAGAAGATAATGTTTGATTTACTAGCTATGTTTTTGTGTTCTTTCGATTTTAAGTTTGATTTATTTTCCATCCATTCACTTCAGATACATGCAGAGAATATTTATTTGATCTCCAGTTTCTTTCTCTGCCATGAGCTACACCTTGCCTCAGGACATCCAGAAACTCTGCACACTGTTGCACACATTTATTGCTGTGGCCTTCTGTTGAACAGATTGGGGCAGATCTTTTCCCCAATATTTATTCTGTGTTTATACAGGTGATATGTTAAAAATACCAGTCTCATGTTAAAGTATGGAACTGGAGTTATTAACCACTAGATTCTGATGTCAAATTCATTGTACTATTGATTAACTAACACAATTGCATACTCACTATGGGAAAGGGCAAACTGAAGTCGTTGGTTCACCTCACCAATCAAATTGGATCATGACTATTTTGAGACCTAATTCCATAGACCTACCAATGCCCCAGAGTCCTCGGACTGCTTTTCAAAAACGTCACTTTTTTTGTTAATTAATTGGATCAGAAGTTGAAGGCTCGGTTTGCTTCTCTATTATTACTCCAAATTGGTGTTACCCGTGGGCTCATTTGACTCAAATGCAGAATCAAGGCACCAACGTACTGAAAGGACCTGTATTATCTGCTCAGAGCCTCCCACATATATACAAAAAATCTAAAATAAAAGAAAATCCTGAAAACGCTTGAGCTCAGGCAGTATCTGTGGAACGAGAAACAGACAACATTTCAGGTTGACTGTCCCTTACCAGAATAAAACAGTACAAATATTCAGTTCCACTAAAAACACTCTTGTGATGTAGCCCTCTGCCTAGAAGCTAGTGAATCATACATTAGCTTTTTAAACTACATAGGTTTACTTGAAAATTATTCTGAAATTTTCTGTTTGTAACCTTCGTGGTATTGTATTGTGGTTGTGATTGTATTTAATGTTGATGCGTTTCCAGTTTTGTTCAGCGGTCCAAGTTGATCTCTTGAGCCTGATGACTTGTTCTGATGTAATTAAACTATTGGAATACAGTGGCAAAGGTTTTGTTTAGCATGTACCAAAACATATGCTGTGACTTCAGATAAATTGAAAACCATTGATTTCAATTGCATTAAGATTCTGAGAGACAGCATTTTTTTGCTTCAGTCTGCAGGAGCTAAATCCAAACACCCAATGCAGATACAGCTGATGCTTTCTGCCATTAACATTATTACATCTCTTCAAATCTATTTTTTTGTATTGCAAAGTTCATATAACAAATTTTATATATTTAAAAAATGTTAAATTTAGTCAAAGTATGTGAAAAGTTGTAAGTTTTTCCTTACTTTCATATTGTATAGGGATTCATTGTACAGTTTGCAGAGGGAAAATATTCTCCCAATTTTTTATAATCATCTACAACTTGGGCTAGAGTTTAATATACTTTAATAAAATAGGCGTGCTTTGGACAATTTTGCTTTTACTTTGATATTTTCATTTATTCCGTTTTGATGTGGAGTTGTCCATCAATCTAAAAGCTCTTTTCCAAAAAAAGATGCTGTCTCTCTGAGTTATGCATAACAGAAGAGCACTTTCCTCAGTTCTTCTGAGCATGTCATGAGAACACAGTTTGTATTGGGATTTTCTTGGTTGAGGACATATTTTTGTGATGCACTGCACCAAATGAGCATGTTCAGTACATCTTAAGAGATTTGGGTAAATATTGATGTATCTGATAAACAGACTGTAACATAGCATTTCTCTCGTTTTTACAGAAAGTTTTTGCTTATTTGGAAACACTCAAAGTGTACATTGCAGCTTTAAATTGTACCTTGAATTATAACTCTGCAAAATGACTGTACCGTGAGGAATTGTGCAATGTATATTGCAGTTCTGGAGATGTATACGCTTTGAATCTAACATTTTTGGTTTCTACACTAGTTGGAGAAAATACTCAAAATTGGCACTAACAACCTGATGCATTGATAGATAATTGAATATTATGTGGATATGACTTTACATGTTGATGAATCTCGCTCCTTGTGTTAAACCATTAAACTAACATACTGATGAGGTTTCCTCCTCTCTCTGATGACCCTGTGTGACAATGTATAATGATGGTAGATATTCCACCTCTTGGGCTGGTTGGAGTTCTTTAAAATTTGAGACTAAATCATCAGTGTTTTGTGAAGAGACCGTGCAAATTGTTTAAAACTTTGAATATTAGCATCCCAGTGGACCCCATTAAAATCTGGATTACTGCACACATTACTGTTACAGGTTTTGGACATCATTTATTTTGCTTTATTCACCTTGTATTTTGTAACAAAAACTTCGAACAGATAAACCATTTTTAAGTGTTTCTGACATTCTTTAACATTCTCCCCTGCTTTTGCTCCACCCCTAAAAAAGAATCAATAATTGCAAATAAAGAAATTAATTGTTGCTGATCTTGTTTTATTTTTTATTTTTGTGCACTCAGGATTTTTTCAGATTTGACAATATTCTGAGTGAAAGAAAATAATGATGTACCCTTTAACAATGTAAATGCTATATCTTTTTACTTTTTATTAACTCCATCCTGTCTGTAACCTAAGTGCTGGTTTGAAAATAGCTGGCTAAAGTATATTTCTTAGCACGTTGCAACGAATCCCCCCCCCCCCCCCCAATGTTGACCATTTTTGTAAATAAGTTTCTTAGAACATGAACGTTTTCTGTAGATGAATGGAATTTCTGAGCTCTGGGACAACAAAAAAAAGCACTGGTGACCTTTAATTCTCCACGGTCATTTGTTTATCCTGAATGCAGGAACATTCGCCCTGAGCCATTTTATGTATTCAATGCAGTGAGATAATAAAACAACTTTTTTTCTGTAGATGATGGTTGTCTGCACTTATGTTAATTTTGATTTCAATAGATTTCAATTTTAAGTACATTACTGACAACTTATTTGTATGAATTTCTAATTTAATTTCAAATCATTCATTCATTGTCCAATTCTGGTTATAAGGTAACATAAACACCAACTCCACCAGCGTGTAAAGTTTTTTATTTGGTCAGAGGTGGTTACAGGGGCAAGGCTTTGTTTCAATACTTGCGGGCACCTTAGTGGCACAGGTAGCAGAGATACTGCCTCAAGACACAAACAGGCTAGGTTCAATCCTGACCTCCGATGCTGTCAGTGTGGAGTTTAACAATTCTCCCCATAACTGCTTTAGCTTCCTTTCAATATTACAATTTCCTCCTGTATCCTAAAGATAAGAAGATTGATAACTTAATTGGCTGCTGTAAATTGCCCCAAATGTGTAGGCATGTTGTAGTGTGGGGGGGAATTAATGGGTTGTGGGGAGAATAAAATGGGGGTTATTATAGGATTAAGGTAAATAAATGGTTAATGGTTGATACTTACCTAGCATGGCCAAAGGGCCTTTTGCTGTGTTTTATCATTGACTCCACTTATCATTCTTCAGAGTAGTAAACAGCGAGTACTTTTTTGTGTGCTTCATGCAGATATTTTCTTTAAAGCTTGCAGTACAGTAACATTTAAATATATAATTAAATGTGAAAAGAATTAGTTTAAAAACTAATGAATTGAATTTATGAAGCAAGGTCTGACAGGAAGGACAAAGGGGGGATGTGTTGTAGATGAGAGTTGAAAACCAGTAAGATCCCCAACCACCATAACTGAAGAAGGTCTTTGCTCAAAGATTTGTATGCAATAAGTCGCTGTAGCAGTTTAACTTTAGCAGCAGTCGCATTAGGTTGCTAACCTGGGTGGAGAGTTGTTGAGGATAAAGATGTGACTGCATACCGGGGAGATATAGGGATCCAGGCAGTTTAACAATAGCATCATTGTATGGAAGATCATTCATGTGCAGAGAATGAAAGGAGACATGCAGTGATAATGGGACAGTGCATTTATGGTGGTAGATGCAGTTTTTTGTAAGAGGCAGTGCAGAGACAGGCCCATTAGCCCACCGAGTCCGCACCGACCAACGATCCCTACACATTAACACTACCCTACACACACAAGGGACAATTTCCATCTATACCAAGCCAATTAAGCTACAACCCTGTTTGTCTTTGGAGTGTGGGAGGAAACCGAAGATCTCGCAGAAACCCCCCCAGGCCATGGGGCGAACGTGCAAACTCCGTACAGACAGCACCCGTAGTCAGGATCGAACCCGGGTCTTTGGCGCTGTAAGGCAGCAATCTACCGCTGTGTCGCCCACTACTCTGCATTAGTTCTCTGCAGCTGTGATGAGGAGTGTCAAAGACTTTACCTGTTCATTATCAAAGTTAAAACCAGTTTGGGCTGGGGGGGAAGGTCCTGTTTCGGTCCCTGCAGGAACCATCAACATTGGTAGACAAAATATGATTTTACTGAGAGACCTTTTAGAATGGCAGAATCTCAAGGGTGATTGTCCCTGGGATTTTACCTAAGTCGTTTGCTGTTTGCATACCTTTAAATAAGAGTTCTAAATGTATGGTTCATATAGAGAGAAAGTCAAGGACAGCAGCATCAGTATTATCAAAAGAGAGTGATTCTCTGATGAGGTTGGCTGCATTAAACCTGCCGGGGATTATATCATGAGGAACCACAATGCTTCAAACCATAAAGGTGGGGTGGCAAGGTACAGGTGAGCAAAATAACAATTTGTATTATGATGAGTAGAATGATGCATTCTAGGGGCCACGTTTAACAGCGGTGTATTATGCATTCATAACAATAAAATAGAATACTTTATTGCAAGAAGATAATGGCTTTGAAGCAATGACTAAGATTTGGCCTGCATAACTACCTATATGCTCCAAGATATGACATTTTGAAAGAAGCTGCTCTAGAACCTGAACGTTACAGTTTTCAGGCTCCTATACCTCTTTCCTGATGGCAGGAGTAAAATGAGTTTATGGCCAGGTTGGTGGTGGTCTCCGATTCTGGCTGCCTTTTGAGACAGTGACTCTTGTAGATCCCTACAAATGGGGGTGGTCAGTACCGTGATGGACTGGGCAGTGTCCACCCCTTTTTGCCTTTAGATGAGAAGGACAGTGTTGTGTTCCACACATTCCCCCCCCCCCCCCTCTTAAGTCAACAACTAAATTACTTTCTCTTGTTGACGTCAAAGACAGAGGTGTTCTGACAAGACGACAAAAAATATTTGCCTTTTTGCCCCGTCTCATTTTTATTGATCTGGCCTGACTGTAGTGATATCATTGAGATTTTAAAAATGATATGGTGTTGTGACGTGGACATACAGTCATGGGTGTACAGGGAGCAGCAGAGCAGGTTCCTATTAAATCTTTCCATCCCACCTTAAACCTATGTCCTTGGGTTTGGGCAAGGGACTCTGTACGTCTACCGGATCTATTCCTCTCATGATTTTGTACACCTCTATAAGATCACCCCTCATCCTCCTGCGCTCCAAGGTAAAGAGTCCAAGCTAGCCTGCCTCAATCTCTTCCTATAGCTCGTGCCTCGAGTCCTGGCAAATCTCGTAAATCTCCTCTGCACCCTTTCCAGCTTGACATACCTTCTATAACATGGTGCCAGAATTGAACACAATGCTCTAAATGCGGCCTCTCCAATGCGGTGAGGCCGCATTTAGAGCATTGTGTTCAATTCTGTACAACAGCAACATGCAACATGGACAACTGCAACATGACCTCCCAACTTTTATGCTCAAAAGGTAAGCACCTTTTGTTGCGTTTTCCTTTTT
>CM075981.1:11201736-11256138 GCA_038087875.1 Malacoraja senta | reverse complement strand
AGCCGCCCAGATCCTTCACTGTATATCACTGGGAGCATGAACAAATCAAAGCCAGCCAGCTGATGAAGGAAAGGTGGAGCCCACAATGGTCCACAGAGAAGGTGATAACGAGTGGATACAAACAATGAAACTAAGCAGGATGACAGTGAAACTAGTAGGATGACTAGGGTGGGGAAGGGACGGAGAGAGAGGGGATACAAGGGCTACTTGCAGTTAGAGAAATCAATATTCACACCACTGAGTTGTAGGCTGCCCAAGCGAAATACGAGGAATATCCCTTTTTACTGCTGCTAGTCCATGGTCCCGGCCCGAGACGTCGCTTGTCCATTCCCTCCACAGATGCCGCCTGACCCACTGATATTCCTCAGATATTATATATTATCTATGGGTATTGGATTTACAGGCCTGTTATGCTGCTGCAAGGAGGAATTTCATTGTCCTGTTGTCGCTACATATGACAAACACTCTTGACTTTAAATTAAGCATAGTGTGTAGGTGGACAGTAGAGAATCAGAGTGCAGTTGCTGGATTTGTGAGAGGGAATAGTTGTTTGGTTTGTAGTTTAGAGATACAGCGTGGAAACAGGCCCCTCGGCCCACCAAGTCCACTCCGACCAGTGATCCCTGTTACACTGGCACACAATTCATACTAAGGACAACTTATAATTTTTACCAAAGCTAATTAACCTGCAAACCCATACGTCCTTGGAGTGTGGGAAGTAACCAGGTGGTCACAGGGAGAACGTACAAACTCTGTACAGACGGACAGACAAGCAAGCACCCGTAGTCAGGATCGAACACGAGTCTCTAGGTTACAGGAAATAAATGGGGGAATGGGATTGTTTGTGTTGCTCTCGCAGCCAGGATAAACACGATGGCTGAATTCCTGGGTGTCATAAGGAAAATATGGGAAGATACAATTTATAAATAAGAAAACGGTTTGGTCAAGTGGGCAGAAAATGGTAATTGTAAATAATTAAAAGAAGCGTGAAATAAACGTTTGAGTATAATAAGACGTTAATGCTTAATAAATGGCAGGAACAAAAAGGCCTTGAACCATAAATCCACATATGTTTGAAGGGAGAAGGAAGGTTAACAAGGTGATTAAAAAATCATTTGAGGTGCTTTATCAACTGTGGGTTTGGTAAAATATGAGCTTTATACGACATGACTCAGACCACTGTCTTAGGATGGCACGGTGGCGCAGCGGTGGAGTTGTTGCCTTGCAGAGCCAGAGACCCGGGTTCGATCCTGACCACAGGTGTTGGAGTTTGAACGTTCTCCCTGTGACCGCAAGGGTTTTCCCCGGGTCCTCCAGTTTCCTCCCACATTCCAAAGACATGCAGTTTATAGGTTAATTGGCTTCTGCAAATTGTCCCTGGTGTGTGGTATAGAACTAGTGTACAGGGATCATTGGTCGGCATGGGCCGAAGGGCCTGTTTCCACATTGTATCACTAAAACTAAACTAAACTACACTACACTACTGGTCTGGTCATGACATCGCAGGAATGTTGGTATTGGAGAGGGTGCAGAGGAGAGTTACGTGGACACAAGGAACTGCAGATGCAGGAATATTCTTCATGCTCTTCACGTTGTATATAATGACTTGGATGAGGGGATTGAAAGCTTTGTGGCCAAGTTTGCGGATGACACGGAAATAGGCAGGTGGTGCAGAGAAAGCAGGGACTCTGCAGAAGGACTTGGAAAGGCTGGGAGAGTCGTCAGAGAAGTGACAGATGGAATCTAGTGTAGCAAAGTGTGGAGTCATGCATTAGGCCGAATAAGGTGTCGGAATAAAGGCATAGATTATTTTCTAAATGGGGAGAGAATCCAGAAATCAGAAGTGCAAAGGACAGACGTGTTGGTGCAGGATTCCCGAAAAGGTTAATCTGCAAATCAAATCACTAATAAAGAAAGCAAACGCAATGTTAGCACTTATTTCGAGACAGGGATGTTACAAAAACAGGGATGTAATGCTGAGGCTCTATAAGGAGCTGGTCAGGCCACATTTGGAATATTGTAAGACATTTTGGGCACCATATCTGAGGAAGGATGTGCTGGCTCTGGAGAGGGTCCAGAGGAGGTTTACAAGCATGATCCCCGGAATGAGTAGGTTAACCTATGATGAGCGTTTGATGGCACGGGGCCTGTATTCGCTGGAGTTTAGAAGGAAAGGGGGGAACCACATTGAAACGTACAGAATAGTGAAAGGCTTGGATAGAGTGGATGTGGAAAGGATGTTTCCACTAGTGGGAGAGTCTAGGACTAGACACCAGAGCCTCAATTAAAGGAAGTTATTTTAGGAAAGAGATGAGGAGGGATTTCTTTAGTCAAAGGGTGGTGAATCTGTGGAATTCTTTGCCACAGAAGGCTGTAGAGGCCACCAGTGGAAATATTTAAGGCAGAGACAAATAGATTCTTGATCAGTAGGGGTGTCAGAGGTTATGGGGAGAAGGCAGGAGAATGGGGTTAGAAGGGAAAGATAGATCACACATGATTGAATGGCGGAGTAGACTTGATGGGCCGAATGGCCTAATTCTGCTCCTATTACTTATGAACTTGTGAATATTGAAAAAGAACACAAAGTGGTGGAGTAACACAACGTGTCAGGCAACATCTGTGGAAGGAATGGATATGTAGATATGTGGATGTGGATCCAGCACTGGGGGGAAAAAAATAACTGAGGATAGATTGGGCAGCTGTTTTTTTCAGAAAATATGAAGTCAAAAATCAGGGGACAAATATTTAAAGTAATCGGTACAGAGGATTCAGTGGGAGATGAATTTCTTTTAAGGGCCTGTCCCACTTTCACGACCTAATTCACGACCTTTTCTACTCGTGGACATTTTTCATCAGGCTAACAAAAAAGGCCTCGACCTACTTGATGCCACGAGTACCTATGACTAGCATCACGGCCTGCCACGACCTACCTACGACCTCCGACGACCTCGTGACGACCATGCTGCGAGTATGAGTCAAGGGCAAACTCGGCAGAGGTCGTGAAGTAGGATAGGCCCTTAACTCAGAGTTTCTTGGTTTCTTGGTTTCTTGGTCCTCCAAAATATTCCAAATGGAATTTAAACTGGAGGTGAACTGACTGCCTGAAAGTGTAGTAGATGTAGAAATTGTATTGTATTGTATTGTAATCTTTATTGTCATTTCCTGAGTATTCGCCTACCCAGAGGAAACAAAAAAATCATTCCTCAACCAGTGTCCATTTCAGTGTGCAGTAAAAAATAAATAGAAGTAAAAATACATATATCATGAACAAATTAACACTCTACTCTACTAAACATCAACAGGCGTTCCGATCGGCAGCGGCACGACAGTGGCTCTGCTGCAGTGTGTCCAGGTTGGTGGTTGGTGCACGATACTTTGGCAGGGGACAAAGTCCGTTTATCAGTCTTATAACCTGCGGGAAGAAGCTGAGGAGCATCCTGCTGGTTTTGCACCTAATGCTCCGGTACCCCTTCCCAGATGGCAGGATGGAGAATGGAGAAATTCTCAGTGGAATTAAAAGATATTTGCTGTAGAATGGAAGACGTTTGAATTGTATTATTTTTGACGCAACACTGGAAGGGTAACATTACTAAGCAGGTTTCAGTCACTTGGCACAGAAAGATCAATCAATCAATCAATCAATCAATCAATCAATCAATCAATCGGAAGCACTGATTGTTCTCCCTGTGTGTCATCACTATCTAAAATATTCGAAAACTGAAACCGATCATCTTTAACCTTTTCTAAGGAAGCTTAGTGACTTATGCAAACACTTGCACCAAGGAAATGATGCTTACTTCTATTTGCTTCTGGTGGGAGGAGACGTAACAGGCTTAAATAACCAGAGTAACGTTACATGAGCTCCAAGTATAAGGGCAGATGTATCTAAAAGCAACTCGCAAGATAGTTGGACGTAATCGCTTCTGCAAAATTAAGACATCCAGCAGTCATAGAACATAGAACATAGAAGAGTACAGCACAAGAACAGGCCGATCGGCCCACAATGTCCGTTCTGAATACGACGCCAAGTCCTGCCACAGAACCATCCTCAGTAGACCCATCTTGGAGAAAACAATCAAAAACAAACAGCCGGACGGCACAGTGGCACAGTGGCACTGTGGTAGAGATCCAGGTTTGATCCTGACTGACTGTACTGCTTACTGTACGGAGTTTGTACGTTTTCCCTGTGACCGCGTGGGTTTTCTCAGGGTGCTCCGGTTTCGCCCCACACTGCGAAGACATACAGGTTTGTAGGTTAATTGGCTTCTGTAAATCGGCCCTGGTGTGCAGGATAGAACTCGTGTACGGGTGATCGCTGGTCGGTGCAGACTCAGTGGGCCGAAGGGCCTGTTACCATGCTGCATCTCTAAAACCATAACTACACTAATTCACATTATACAGTGTTGCTAACAGCTTCAAGATGTCCATTTACTTTTAAATGCAATATAATGATTTGCAATTGTAGGTTCTGTTATGATACCGACCTGGCCCCAACGTTGACCCTTCATACTGATGCATTGAACAGAAAGTGCATCATTGTGCTGTGTTTACTTCATTAGGTGTCTGAGAAGTTTTGGCATGTCCACTAGAGTTCTTTCCAACGTCTACAGATGCGTGATAGAAAGTGTTCTAACGGTACGGTACAATATGATAGACCTTTATTTATCCCAGGAGGGAAATTGGTCTGCCAACAGTCATGAAATGTGACGAGTGGAGGAGAGATGGGGGGGAGGGGGGGTGGTTAGGGGAGTCAGTCTACCTCACGACAGAAGGGGGAGGGGTTGTACAGTTTGATAGCCACAGGGAAAAAGGATCTCCTGTGGCGTTCTGTGCTGCATCTTGGTGAAACCAGTCTGTTGCTGAAGGGGCCCCTCAGGTTGACCAGTGTGTCATGGAAGGGGTGAGCTGCATTGTCCAGGATGCTCCGCAGTTTGAGGAACATCCTCCCCTCCAAGACCATCTCCAGCAAATCCAACTCCGCCCCCAGGACGGAGCCAACCTTCCTGATGAGCTTCTTAATTCTGTTGGCTTCAGCGGCCTTCGCCCTGCTGCCCCAGCACACGGCAGCGGAGAAGATGGCACTGGCCACCACCGATTGATAGAACATCTGCAGCATCTTACTGCAGATGTTGAAAGAGCGGAGCCTCCTCAGAAAGTACAGCTGGCTCTGTCCCTTCTTATACAGGGCCTCAGCGTTCCTGGACCAGTCCAGTTTACTGTCCAGGTAAACTCCAAGGTACTTGCGCTCTTTGGTAAGACTGCCATCCACACCATTGATGGAGACAGGAGACAGGGCACAGGGGTGTTCCTCTCCTCCCAAAGTCTACCACAAACTCCTTAGACTTATCGGTGTTGATGGGATGCATCTCAGCCTGGTATGTCCAACTGCTCTGCTCTTGGCCGCCTGAACCTGCAGAGAGTGGTGAACAGGCTCGGCACTTCATAGTGCATTGCATGAGGAGGGTTGGAGGTTTCGTGAAGGATGCCTGCCACCCTGTTCATTCCCTCTCCCCTCTCTCCTACCTGCGCCAACGTGCCACAGTAGAGTTGCTGCCTTACAGCTCCAGGGACCCGGGTTCGATCCTCACCACGGGTGCTGACTGCACGGAGATTATACGTTCTCCCCGTGACCTGCGTGGGTTTTCTCCAGGTGCTCCGGTTTCCTCCCACACTCCTAAAACGTGCAGGTTCGTAGCTTAATTGGTAAAATTGTAAATTTCAATTCAATTCAATTCAATTCAATTCAATTTTTAATTGTCATTGTGCCGTGTACAGTACAGAGACAACGAAATGCAGTGTCTCCGTCCCTCGGGTATAGGATAGTGCTAGCGTACGGGGTGACCGTGGGTCGGTGCGGGCTCAGTGCCTGTTTCCGTGCTGCATCTCTAAAGAAAGGTAAAATAACCAAAACGTTATAGGAAGCTCTGCCGCAGCAGCCGAGTGTACGTCTGATCCTCCAGTTTGGAATAAAAGTTAGTTGAGTCCATCCTTGTCATTCCTGCTGTAAATAACTGATACATGTATCACCCTCAGAACCATCATTCACATTCGAGACAGGACAATGAGTGGTGGGAAACTGCTTATCTGCCAGGAAACAGTTGGGCTATGTCTTAATTATTCCACGTCAATACAAGCTAATGGTATCAAGTGGTGGTAATGTGTCCTTGATAATGGGGGAATGGGTAATAGTAAATGTCATCTTCTGCCTTCACAGTATTCTGTCTTTGTCTTTAAGTACCAACAAACAATTTTTAAAAAAAGATAGAAATAATATGCTCCTGACTACCCCATGTGCGAAATGAAATCCAGTCCAGAAGAAATAGGAGCAGAATTAGGCCATTTGGCCCATTGAGTCAGTCAGCTCCCACATTCAATCAAGCTGATCTATTTTCCCTCTCAGCCCCATTCTCCTGCCTTCTTCCCGTAACCTTTGACACCCGTACTAATCAAGAACCTATCAATCTCTGCTTAAAAAATATCCAATGTTTTGGCCTCCACAGTCGCCTGGGGCAATGAATTCTGCAGGTTCACCACCCTCTGGCTAAAGAAATTCCTCTTTTATATGTACTTTTATTTTGAGGCTGTGTCCTCTAGTCTTAGACTCTCCCAATATAGGCAATAGACAATAGACAATAGGTGCAGGAGTAGGCCATTTGGCCCTTCGAGCTTCACTTTAATGTGATCATGGCTGATCTTCCCCAATCAGTACCCCGTTCCTGCCTTCTCCACATATCCCCTGACTCCGATATCTTTAAGAGCCCTATCTAGCTCTCTCTTGAAATTATCCAGAGAACCGGCCCCCACCGCCCTCTGAGGCAGAGAATTCCACCGACTCACAACTATCTGTGAGAAAAAGTGTTTCCTCGTCTCCGTTCTAAATGGCTTACCCCTTATTCTTAAACTGTGGCCCCTGGTTCTGGACTCCCCCAACATCGGGAACATACTACTGGAACTACTGGAAACATGCTCTCCGTATCCACTCTATCGAGGCCTTTCTTTATTTGGTAGGTTTCAATGAGATCTCCCCTCACACAGCAAAATTCCACAAAGTGCTGTTGGCCAAAGTGAAAATGATAGCCATTACATTGAAGAGACCCCTCTTTAATTTCCTTGAAAATAATGCCATGGTATGTTAGGGTGGGTCAAATGTCCTGTTTCCATGCTGTATCTCTAAACTAAACTAAACTAAACTAAACAAAACAACCTCTCACCTCAACGTCAGCAAGACGAAGGAGCTAGATATTGACCGGGAAGCAAGGTGGAGTACATGTCCCAATCAGCATCAATGGTGCCGAAGTGTAAATTGTCAAGAGCTTCAAGTTCTGAGGCATAAATATCACCAACAATCTATCCTGGACCAACCACATGGAAGATACAGCTGAGAAAGCACACCAATGCCTTTACTTCTTCAGAAGAGTAACACAATTCGGCCTGTCACCAACGACTCTCACTCTTCTACAGATGCACAGTAGAAAGGGCGGCACGGTGGCGCAGCGGTAGAGCTGTTGCCTTACAGCGCTTACAGGCACAAAAACCCGGGTTCCATCCCGAATACAGTTGCTGTCTGTACGGAGTTTGTACGTTCTCCCCGTGACCTGCGTGGGCTTTCTCCGAGATCTTCAGTTTCCTCCCACACTCCAAAGACATACAGGCTTGTAGGTTAATTGGCCTGGTATAAATGTAAGTTGTTCCTAGTGTGTGTAGTATTGTGTTAATGTGCGGGGATCGCTGGTCGGCGCGGACTCGATGGGCCGAAGGGCCTGTTTCCGCACTATATATCTAAACTAAACTAAAAGCATCCTCTCAGGATGTAACACAGCTTGGTTTGGCAGGACGGCAAGAAATAGCAGAGAGCTGTGAACGTAACTCAGTCCATCACACAAAGCAGCCCCCTTCCATCGACTCCATCTACACTTCACACTAGGCATCTTAATCCAGTTAGGCCCTGGTCGTTCCACTTTCTCCCTTCTCACAATGGGCAGAAGTTCCAAAAGTTTGAAAGCACATACCATCAGATTCAGGAACAGCTTCCTTCCCGCTGTTGAACATCCTATTACAAAGGGAGCATCCCTCAAAAGGGTGTAATCCCGATCTTGTAACCAACCTCATTGCAGCCCTTGCACTTTTTTCCCTTCAAACTACTCTTCCTTTGTAACCGTAACTCTATAACTCTGTAACACTGTATTCTGCATTCTAATATTTTTTCTCTCTGCACTACCTGTTTTACTGGACATAGCTTGACCGCACTCACATATAGTATGTTTTAGAAAGAACTGCAGATGCTGGAAAAATCGAAGGTAGACAAAAATGCTGGAGAAACTCAGCGGGTGAGGCAGCATCTATGGAGCAAAGGAATGTTTCAGGTGGAGACCTTCCTTCAGACATGTACAGCATGATTTGACTGGATAACACATTTTGATAACATGATTTCACTGGATAACAACATTTTTTACAGTACCTTGGTACATATGACTAAAGTCAACTAATTTGTAATACCATCTGAGAGAATTGAATAATAATATTTTATGTTAAAATTCATGATGATAATGCAATAATTATACTGTACGGCCAAACCTATCACATAGCCTCCACACGCAAAGGTCCTCCTGAAATAGCTATGTGTATAAATACTTCCAGCCTTTTATAGGAGATGACCAAGCAAGATCAAGCTGCAGCTGAGAACGGACCAAACACTGCGGGAGATACTCCATTAGACGCACGATTACCCGGCACTGCAATCGACCGCAGTGGGAAAAATCACCGCATGTCAAAAAAGATGTCTAAAGACAAGAAATCAGGTAGGAAGCATTCTCCAGTATCCAGAGCGAATTCACACCATGTTCTGGTGTATGAACTTGGAGTATTGTGTGCAGTTTTGGGCTCCTAATCTGAGGAAGGACATTCTTGCTATTGAGGGAGTGCAGCGTAGGTTCACCAGGTTAGTTCCCGGGATGGCGGGACTGACCTATGATGAAAGAATGGATCGACTGGGCTTATATTCACTGGACTTTAGAAGGATGAGAGGGGATTTTATAGAAACATGTAAAATTCTTAAGGGATTGGACAGGATAGATGCAGGAAACATGTTCCCGATGTTGGGGGAGACCAGAGCCAGGGGTCACAGTTTAAGAATAAGGGGTAGGCCATTTAGGACTGAGATGAGGAAAAACCTTTTCACCCAGAGAGTTGTGAATCTGTGGAATTCTCTGCCACAGAAGGCAGTGGATGCCAATTCACATTAAACATAGCATATATAGATAATATTCAATTAAAATTTCAATAAAATAATAACCTCAATACTAATGCAAATCAAAAATACAAAGTCCTTAGTGCAACCAAAGACAGTCCACAGTTTATAGTTGAGGTTAGTGTTGTGCAGAAGATAGACACAAAGTGCTGGAGTAACTCAGCAGGTCAGGTGACATCTCTGGAGAAAAGGAATAGGTGATGTTTCAGGTCGAGACCCTTCTTCAGACTGTGAGTCAGGGGAGAGGGAAACTCAGTCTCAGTCTGGGTTACTCCAGCATTTTGTGTCTATCTTTGGTGTAAACCAGCATCTGCAGTTCCTTTCTGCATATTTAGTGTTGTGCAGAGTTCTAAGAGCCTGATGGTTGTTGGGAAGAAGTTTGTCCAAGTGTCTTCTCTGTCATATTGAACGGATCACAGGGGAGCATTGGCAGGAGAAACGAAACTGCAGTTTTTTTTATCCCAATGTTCATTATTATTACCATTGTCCAGATTTGATTACTGCCATGCGTTTTTACTCACGAAGAAACATTATCTCTCAAACTGATACTTGGTAGGCTGGAGTTCTGAAAAATATGTCCACCCCATGCAGATTTTGGAATGTTTCATAACGAGTTATTAAGGCCTGTTCCTCGAAGGAAGGAAACATAATCTCCCTCTAGAAGTGCGAGCAGATCAGATTGAAAGAGAAGATAAAATTACCTGTCATGTTGTTATTCAAAAAAAGATCAGTTTTTCACCTGGGAATATCTTGTCAGTATGATTTTGACATTGGAGATAATATTCATTTCCAATCTACCCTGTTTAGGGCCAGCATGGTGGCGCTGCGGTAGAATTGCTGCCTTACAGCGACAGAGACCCAGGTTTGATCCTGACTATGGGTGCTGTCTGTACAGAGCTTGTACATTCTCCCAGTGACCATGTGGGTTTCCTCCGGGAGCTCCAGTTTCCTCCCACACTCCAGAGACATACAGGTTTGTAGGCTAATTGGCTTGGGTAAAAATTGTAAAATTGTTCCTAGCGTGTAGGATAGTGCAAGTATACGGGGATTGCTGGTTAGCATGGACTCGTTGGGCAGAAGGGCCTGTTTCCACGCTGTATCTCAAAAGCAAAGTCTAAAGTCAAAAGACAGTGTGGATGAACCTTATGGGGCATTCCACAGGATTCTTTGTACCCTTCCCAGCTTCTATTATCGAGCCATGCAGTCTGAGGAAGGGTCTTGACCCAAAACATCACCCATTCCTTCTCGCCAGAGATGCTGCCAGTTCTGCTGAGTTACTCCAGCACTTTGTGTTTTCATCTACGGTTTCGTTGTTATGTTAAGTTCAAATGCAGGTTTGGGTTCCTGATGATGTGTTATGAGGTTATGATTCAATCTGCTCATCTCAAAATAGCAAAGCAATAAAGGGATCCTGGCAAGGCGTAAAAGCACTGATGAAACATGCACTGACCGAAACATGACTCTGGGTAGAGCGACTGCCTTCCAGCGCCAGAGATCTGGGTTTGATCCTGACCACAGGTGTTGTCTGCACAGAGTTTGCACATTCTCCCCCTGACCTGTGTGGGTTTTCCTCCCACATTCCAAAGACGTACAGGTTTGTAGGGTAATTGGCTTCGGTTGTCCCAACTGTGTGGATTTCTTCCCCTCCAGCTGTTTCTTGGCTCAAGTGATTCCCCTTGTGTGGTGTGGAAGAGGGGATTGGCTGTCTCTGGAGAGGGAAGAGTATGGAGCCCTGATTGTCAGAGGTTTATGGGCCCATGCATTAATCTGTGCTCAATCTGTGTCTTTTTTTTGTAAACCAGCATCTACAGTTCCTTGTTTCTACATTAATCTGCACCTGTTTTGTTTTTTTAAACACCAATTTGTGCAACTCCCTTTGATCATATATCTTGGCCGCCCCCATCAAAGTCAAGATGGCTATCGGCACATTGGCCTTCATCAGTCAGAGTATTGAGTATAGAAGATAGGAGGTCATGTTACAGTTGTACAAGGCATTGGTGAGGCCACATTTAGAGTATTGTGTTCAGCTTTGCTTACCCTGATATAGAAAAGATGTGGTTAAGCTGGAAAAGGCGCAGAGAAGATTTACCAGGACTCGTGGGCCTGAGTTATAGCGAGGGTTGAGCTGGCTAGGACTTAATTCCTCGGAGCGCAGGAGGATGAAGGGTGATCTTTCAGAGGTGTTTAAGATCACACGCGGAATTTATCCTCCTGTGCTCCAAGGAATAAAGTCCGAGCCTGCTCAACCCTCCCTTTTGCTCAGGCCCTCGAGTCTTCTCTGCACTCTTTCATGCTTAGTGACATCTTTCAGTTTTGCTTTCTACTCCCGCAAGGCAAGTTGAAGTCAACATTATGTAGATTGAGAGAATTCAGTATTGTATTAAAGATATTATTTGGAATTGTTGCAGTTCTGTTAGACAGTTCAACCTTTTGTTAAAAATTCAGTATCTTATTAAAAATATTATTTGGAATTGTTGCAGTTTTACAAGACATTTCTACCCTTTGCTAAGAATTGCCCAAGTTTGATCATAAAGAGTGTGCTTCCACAACAATCGAATCACCTCAAATTCTTAGTCTGTAGAATTGTTGGTATCATTATAAGTTCATAAGTTTATAAGTAATAGGAGCAGAATCAAGCCATTCAGCCCATCAAGTCTACTCAGCCATTCAATCATGGCTGATCTATCTCTCTCTCTCTCTCAACCCCCTCCTCCTGCCTTCTTTCCATAAACCCTGACACCCATCCTAATCAAGAATCTAACAATCTCCCCCTTAAAAATATCCATTGGCCTCCACAGCCTTTTGTGGCAATGAATTCCAAAGATTCATCACCCTCTGACTAAAGGAAATTCTCCTCATCTCCTTCCTAAAGGAACAACCTACAATTCTGAGGCCATGGCCTCTCGTCCTAGACTCCCCCACTAATGGGAACATCCTCTCCACATCCACTCTATCCAGGCCTTTCACTATTCGGTAAGTTTCAATGAGGTCCCCCCTCAATCTTCTAAACTCTAGTGAGAACAGGCCCGGTGCTGTCAAACGCTCATCATATGTTAAACCACTCAGTCCTTGGATCATTCTTGTCAAGTGTGCTGCTTGATTAAATCTTCTCACTCATATATGTATGTATATATCTATATATCCATATGACTTTACTTTTCAGGATTGGACGAAAGCGATCGGATCCTAGCTGAGAAAGTCTTTGCCCACGATGCGAAGGATGAAGATGAAAGAGATGAGATCTCTCCATTTGGAATACCAGAGGATTGCCCAATCGGACAACTTCAGATGCAGGACAACCTCATTGACAGAAAGACAAAGGAATCCATAGAGAAGAGGTACCAAAGCACAAAGGTCGAATCTCAAAAACACCTTCAATATAGTAGGTCCCAGAGAAGGGGAATCGAGACTACAGGACATAGGTTCAAGTTGAAGGGGAAAATATTTAATAGGAATCTGAGGGGTGACATTTTCACACAAAGGGAAGTGGGTGTATGGAACGAGCTTCCAGAAGAGGTAGTTGGGGTAAGGATTATACAAATGTTTAAGAAATAGTTAGACAGGTACATGGGTAGGACAGGTTTGGAGGGATATGGGCCAAACGCAGGCAGGTGGGACTGGTGCGGATGGGACTTTAGCCAGTGTGGGCTAGTTGGGCTGAAGGGCCTGTTTTCACGCTGTATGACTCTGTTACTTAGCCAAAAAAGGTGAGTTTAGAAAGGGAATACCAAAGTCTAGGGCAACTGAACGCACGGCAGGAAGTCATGAAGTGAGTAAAATCAAACAATTGCCCTGGGTGGCACAGTGGCGCAGTAGGGGCAACGCAGTGGTGCAGCGGTAGAGTTGCTGCCTTACAGCGCCAGAGATTAGATTTCGATCCTAACCATGGGTGCTACCTGTACAGAGTTTGTACGTTTTCCCCGTGACCGCATGGATTTTCTCCGGGTGCTCCGGTTTTCTCCTACATTCCAAAGACGCACATGTTTATAGGTTGATGGTCTCCTTCAAGTCGCCCCTAATGTGTAGGATAGAGCTAGTGTATGGGTGTTTGTGGATTCAGTGGTCCGCGCTGTATCTCTAAACTGCAGGGACATGAAGTTCTCGAAATTCTGGAAGACCAGAGGAAGTTATAGAATAAGAAGGGTTTAAGGTCACTAATAGGTTTGAGAAACAGGGCTCAGGGTTTCAAAAGTGAGCTATTGTTAGTTCAAGAGCTTTATAAGTTCAGTAACCATAGGGTTGAACAGGACTTAATGCAAGTTAAGAGTTTTTCACACAGAGAGTTGTGAGTCTGTGGAATTCTCTGCCGGAGGCCGGTTCTCTGGATACGTTCAAGAGAGAGCTAGATAGGGCTCTTAAAGATAGCGGAGTCAGGGGATATGGGGAGAAGGCAGGAATGGGGTACTGATTGGGGATGATCAGCCATGATCACATTGAATGGCGGTGCTGGCTCGAAGGGCCAAATGGCCTACTCCTGCACCTATTGTCTATTGTCTATTGGCCTTTGGAGAGTCAAAGTCCACTTTTAATTGAGAGGATGGGATGTTGGGTGGAATAAGCACTGCAACGATGACATCTAGATGTGACAAAGCTATGGATGATGTTTTCAAATGGAGAGGGGCTGAGGTAGGGTCAGAATTTGGTGATGTAGAGATGGAAGTGGATAATTTTGACCATAGCAATCATAGAATCAATGAATTATAGAGTCATGGACAGAAATTGACATTAAGAAACCTTGGTTTCATGGTTCAAAACTCCAGCGGGAAACTCATTTATCAAGAGAACCAACAAGCACAAGGGTTTTTGTATTTATGGTGGTAGATTTGTTTGTATTTGTGTGTGTAATTTTTTGTAAATAGTTGATTTAAATTAGTTTCGTTCATTCCATTTTAAATATAGAAATTCCATCATCGGACGGGATTAGAAGAGAATGGGAACAGGAACTAGCTATAAAAATCTCGAAAGAGAGTTGGGATAAACATCTATTATATGTGCATAAATGTTCGATTAACGTAAGACATACTCTGATTCAATTTAAAATTTTACATAGATTATATTATTCAAAAGCTAAATTAAGTAAATGTTACCCAAATACCTCTGCTAACTGTGATAAATGCCTAGTCCAAGAATTAACTATAGCACATTCTTTTGTTTTTTGTATAAAAATTCAAAAATTCTGGGATGAAATTTTTGAAATTTTCACTAAATTATTTAAAATAAAACTGAAACCGAATGCAGAATTGATTATTTTTGGAACAATAGAAGCAAGTTTGGAGCTGACTGCGTTTCAAAGGAGTTTTCTTAGTTATGGCTTAATAACGGCAAATAAACTGATACTGAAATTTTGGAAAAATGCTCCTACGCCAACAATAAAAATGTGGACTTCTAATATGTCGGAATTGTTACATCTAGAAGATATGAGATTCCTCCTAGCAGGTAAACAAGACCAATTCCAAAAGATTTGGTCTCCATATATCGACCTATTACAAACATAGGGTGCAACAAAATGATGATAATAAATGGTTTTAGGACCTGGCGAGGGGTGAGTAAAGATAAGAAGTAGATACATCCCTTTCATATTGTCCTATCATTTTCTTTTTTCTCTTTTTTTCTTTTCTTCTTTAACTACCTCATGTGGTTTAGGTTCACACGTGTGTTCCTGGACCACTTTCTCACTCACTCACTGACTGTCTTTGCTAGCTCTTTCTATCCTTTTTTTAAATTAAAGTTGAAAAACAGAAGTGGTACAAGAACTGTATAAATTTACGTTATTGCAGATTACTGTAATGTAAAATACTTCTAATTTAATTTTTTTAAATATATATAAATAAATAAATTAGTTTCGTTCATATAAAAAAAACAGTGCGGAGCTCGGAGATGCGTGTGTCGGAGCTGTTAATAAAACGCACACATTTGTGGATTTAATCATCTTTTGGGAGGAGGTACAGCGATACATTTAAAAAAAAAACAAGCACAAAGTTTTGTTGATTAGTTTAGTTTAGAGATACAGCGCAGAAACAGGCCAATCGGCCCGGCGTGTCCGCGCCGACCAGCGATCCCCGCACACTAACACTATCCTACACACACTATGGACAATTTACAATTATACCACGCCAATTGGCCGACAAACCTGTACGTCTTTGGAGCGTGGGAGCAAATCGGAGCCCCCGGAGAAAACCCACGCAGGTCACGGGGAGAACGTACTAACTCCATACAGACAGCACCCATAGTCAGGATCGAACCTGGGTCCGTGGTGTTGTAAAAGCCCTGTCCCACGGTACGAGTTCATTCCAAGAGCTCTCCCGAGTTTAAAAAAAATCAAACTCGTGGTAAGCACGGAGAATGAACGTAGCGGGTACGTCGGAGCTCGGAGACATCTCTTAGCGGCTCGTAGCGCTAACGGCAGGTACTCGTGAAGACTCGCTAACGGCAGATAAGCACGGGAAGACTCGTGAAGATTTTTCAACATGTTGAAAAATGTCCACGAGAGCCCCGAGTACCGATGAGTGGCCATTACCGTAAATCTCCGAGTTCGAATCAGGGCAAACTCGGGAGAGCTCTTGGAATGAACTCGTACCGTGGGACAGGGCTTTAAGGCAGCAACTCTACCACTGCGCCACTGTGTTGCCTTGATGAAGACGGTCTGTTTCAAAGCCAGGATGTTTTAATTAATAAAGACTTGTGGATTGTGTTGTCACATTAGGAAGAAGCTAACAATGAAAGCAAAGGTGATTGAATCATCAGTGAAAATGGACCATGTGGCTGAGGTAATGCAGTCATCGCCGAACCTGATGATGGAGCCATCATACGCAGATGTACCTGATTTCCAGAGAGTCTCTATCACTGGAGACTATGCATCAGGGGTAAGGTTAAGTCTACATTACAGAATGAAGCTTTGCACAGAATACCATTCCTTCCCAACAAAGGAGTGGCCCTTTCACTGAGGGACAATGGACAAAGGTGCAGAGGATTCAGAAAGGGTGCAGAGGAAGGTTAGCAGAACGATGCCCCAATTGGGGGGGGGGGGGGGGGGGAGAGCGACAGGGACAGGTTGAGCAGAAAGGAACTGCAGATGTTAGTTTGTACCAGAGACACAAAGTGCTGGATTCACTCAGATGGTCAGGCAGCATCTCTCGAGAAAAAGAGTGGGTGACGTGTCGGGTCGGAACCCTTCAGAACCCCTGCACCGCTGTGCCCCCAAACAAACCCGCACGCCATGAAGTCTTATTGCCAACTCTACAAAGATGATCTATGTGTGCTGGTCACTATAGGGCTTCTAAGAGAATCAGATTGCATTGATATAGACTGGAAGGATGGACACTTGAAAAAATTCTGCAGAAATTAGCGCAGGACAGTGGCGCAGCGGTAGAGTTGCTGCCTTACAGCGCCAGAGACCCAGGTTCGATCCTGACTATGGGTTCTGTCCAAGAAAGAAAGAACTGCAGGTGCTGGTAAAATCGAAGGTAGACTCAAAATGCTGGAGTAACTCAGCGGGTGAGGCAGCATCTCTGGAGAGAAGGAATGGGCGACGTTTCGGGTCGAGACTCTTCTTCAGGCTGAAGACTTCAAAATGTGGTCACCCATTCCTTCTCTCCAGAGATGCTGCCTCACCCGCTGAGTTACTCCAGAATTATGTATCTACCTACGGGTTCTTGTCTGTACTGTTTGTACATTCTCTCCGTGACCCGGGTTTTCTCCCACACTCCATAGATAATAATAATAATAATGGATTTTATTTACGGGCGCCTTATACCGAGGTCTCAAGGACACCATACAGAGATTTATAGAAAACATATAATCAGAATTTAAAAAAAAAAAAAGGTTATAAAGACCAATACATAAATCAGGGACAGAATTCCTTCCAAAAACACAAAAAAAAGAAAATCAGAAGCACAATTTGAGGAGAGAGCAGCGGCAATTTAACGCCAGCGTCCACTCTCCCCTCCGACCGCCATCTTGAACACAGACTAACAAATACAATTACAAACAATTACATACAAAAAGATGTGCAGGTTTGCAGGTTAATTGGCTTCTGTGATGTGTAAATTATCCCTCATGTGTAGGATAGTGCTAGTGATCACGGGTCGGTGCGGGCTCGGTGGGCCGAAGGGCCTGTTTCTGCGCTGTATCTCTCAAGTCCAAAGTAAAAACTCTGAGACCACTCCGAATTTGATTGTCTCCCTGTTTCTCTCCAGGTAACCATGGACGATTTTGAACTTGCCTGCAAGGGTCTGTATCGAGCTTTGACCATTCGGGAAAAATACATGCGGCTCTCTGTTCAGCGGTTCTTTAGGACCACGTCTCGCTTCTTGCGAACCATGGAGCAGGAACAGTGGAAAGACGAGGATGAAGTACATCCAGGTAAGGATGAGATCATGAATGGACGCACTGTGTCTCTTGCCCAGAGTGGGGGAATCGAGAACCAGAGGGCATCAGTTTAAGGTGAAGGGGGAAAGATTTTATAGGGATCTGAGGGGTCACGTTTACACACAGGGGTTGCTGGGTATAGGGAACGAGCTGCTGGAGAAGGTAGTTGAGGCAGGAACGGTCATAACGTTGAAGAAGCAATTACAACAGCTACATGGATAGGTAGACACAAAATGCTGGAGTAACTCATGAACATTCACTGAAACTGCCTCAGCAATATTGATAATTACAAAGCTTTACTTTTCATCTTAATTCTATTCAAAATTGGTTGTATCCATATTGAAAAAGTACATTGAAGATAGACACAAAATGCTGGAGTAACTCAGCAGGACAGGCAGCATCCCTGGAGAGAAGGAATGGGTGACGTTTCGGGACAAGACCCTTCTTCAGACTGATGTCAGGGGAGTGGGCGGGACAGAGATAGAATGTAGTCGGAGACAGTAAGACTGGTGGGAAAACTGGGAAGGGGAGGGGATGGAGAGAGAGGGAAAGCAAGGGCTACTTGAAGTTAGAGAAGTCAATGTTCATACCGCTGGGGTGTGAGCTGCCCAAGCAAAATATGAGCTGCTGTTCCTCCAATTTGCGCTGGGCCTCACTGACAATGGAGGAGGCCCAGGACAGAAAGATCAGATTGGGAATGGGAGGGGGAGTTAAAGTGCTGAGCAACCGGGAGATCAGGTAAGTTAAGGTGGACTGAGCGGAGCTGTTCAGCAAAAAGATCGCCGAGCCGGCGCTTTGTCTAGCCGATATACAGGAGCTGACACCTGGAACAACGGATACAGTAGATGAGGTTGGAGGAGGTGCAAATGAACCTCTGCCTCACCTGAAAAGACTGTTGGGGTCCTTGGATGGAGTCGAGGGGGGAGGTAAAGGGACAGGTGTTACATCTCCTGTGGTTGCAGGGGAAGGTACCTGGGGAGGGGGTGGTTTGGGTGGGAAGGGACGAGTTGACCAGGGAGTTGCGGAGGGAACGGTCTCTGCGGAAAGCAGAAAGGGGTGGAGATGGGAAGATGTGGATATTAGTGGGATCCCGTTGGAGGTGGCGAAAGTGTTGGGGGAGTATATGCTGTATGCGACGGCTGATGGGGTGGAAGGTGAGGACAAGGGGGACTGCAAAGGGGGGAGGGGGAGCAAGAGCGGAGCTGCGGGATATCGAGGAGACCCTAGTGAGAGCCTCATCTATAATGGAAGAGGGGAATCCCCGTTTCCTAAAGAATGAGGACATCTCAGTTGATCTGGTATGGAAAACCTAATCCTGGGTGCAGATGTGGCATAGACGGAGGAATTGGGAGTAGGGATAGAGTCCTTACAAGAATCAGGGTGGGAAGAAGTGCAGTCTAGCTACCTAGGTACATGGATAGGACAGGTTTAGAGGGATATGGGCCAAACGCAGGCAAATGGGATTCACTCTAAAGAAGGATCATGACCTGAAACGTCACCCATTCCTTCTCTCTAGAGATGCTACCTGTCCCTCTGAGTTACTCCAGCATTTTGTGTCTATCTTTGGTTTAAACCAGCATCTGCTGTTCCTTCCTACACTAGTGTAGATGGGACATGTTGGTCGGTTTGGGCAAGTTGGGCTGAGGGGGCCTGCTTCCAAACTATATGACTCTATGCTGCTAACATTCACCACATCCCTATCCCACACCACAAAGGTCCAATTTCAATCAGAGAGTCATTGAGCGTGGAATCAGGCCATTCGGCCCATCGTGTCCATGCTGACCCACAGGCATCCATCTATATTAATCCTATCTTCCAACATTTGGTCCGTAATCTTCAATGCCAAGGTGATTTAAGTGCACTTCTTCATGTTCATAAGTTATTGGAGCAAAATTAGGCTCCGATAACATAAAAATTCCGGCTACTACAATTGAGTCAACTACGCCATTCAATCATGGCTGATCTATCATCCCTGCCTGTATGGTCGTGAGAGGTCCCCTATGGTCGTGAGAGGTCCCCTATGGTCGTGAGAGGTCCCCTATGGTCGTGAGAGATCCCCTATGGTTGTGAGAGGTCTCCAAAGAGTCGTAGCGTCTTTCTCGTCGCAGCTGAATTTTCAACATGTTGAAAATTTCGGCGACCTATCACGGTTGCCGGCAGTCGCCTGTAAAGGTCGCGTAAGTGGGACAGGCCCTTAAGGGTCTCGGCCCGAAACGTCACCTATTCCTTCGCTCCATAGATTCTGCTTCACCCGCTGAGTTTCTCCAGCATTTTTGTCTACCTTCGATTTTTCCAGCATCTGCAGCTCTTTCTTAAACATATTGAGAGCCAGTTCTTATAAGAAAGATACATTGTTTCATGACTCTGGGAAAGAAATGGCTTAAGTTAGATGGGGTACCCCATTTAAAAATTAGGCTACTACAGTAATAAAATATTCCTTGTAATAAGGTGTTAAATATAATTGTATCAAATATATAATTATAATAATATCAAATATAATTGGTCTGTTTAAATGCAAAGAACTGGGTGGGTTCATAAAGTTCAATTAAGGAAGGATTCATTTCGTCAGAGCCATGAATCAGTGTTATTTGATCTCTACGATGTCTCAAATTCTGCAAGGATCTCTGCATTTAAAACACTGTTCAGCAAATATCCTTGCTCTGAAACTTTGCTCTGATACTTTTGCCCAAACCATTCTCCGTACCATCTTCTAAGTAAGATTGTATTTCATTAAGGTGCAGTTTTTAACATATTCATCTGCCAACTTGGGGCGGCGCAGCGGTAGAGTTGCTGCCTTACAGCGCCAGAGACCCGGGTTCAATCCTGACTACGGGGTGCTTGTCTGTACGGAGTTTGTACATTCTTCCCGTGACCTGCGTGGGTTTTGTCCGCGGGAGCTCCGGTTTCCTCCCACGCTCCAAAGACGTACAGGGTTGTAGGCTACTGTAATTGGCTTGGTATAATTGTAAATTGTCCCCAGAATGTGTAGGATAGTGTTAGTGTGCGGGGATCGCTGGTTGCCGAAGGGCCTGTTTCCACGCTGCATCTCCAAGCAGAAAAAACCCGAAACTATGTTCCCTATCAAAATAGACTAAGTTTCAATCTCTCTTAATTCTGTAGTGATTTAATCCTCTCCAGCCTTTTGTTAAAGCATATCGATGCCTGAGTTTGGAACTACAGTGAACATGACCGAACCATGGTGTAGAATGCCGAAGTGAATCGATGTACACAATTATCTTTAGCCCAGTAATAAAACTCTCCTCTGTAACAGCAACACTGAGAAGGATGCATGGACTGCTGCAGAATTTAATACAACTGCAGTTTGTCCTTTAGACCACATTCAGGGCGGCACGGTGGCGCAGCGGTAGAGTTACAGCATTACAGCACCAGAGACACGGGTTCGATCCTGACTACGGGTACCGTCTGCACAGAGTTTGTACGTTTGTGCGTGGTCCGGTATTCCCTGGGAAACGTCTTTTCATTTTGCACTGTACAACTGTTGCTTGCAAGATGACAATAAAGGTTGATTTGATTTGGTCACAGGGAGATAAATAAGTAAATAATATTTATTTGTTTATTTCATGTATACACTCCAGTGATGGAGATGATCCCTTTAATCCCAAGGATCTGCCTGCTCCTGGGCTTTGCTGTTCCATATTCTATGTTCACACTTGTTCTATCCTGTACATTCGGGGCATTTATACAGAAGCCAATTATCCTACATGATCACATTGAATGGTGGTGCTGGCTCGAAGGGCTGAATCGCCTACTCCTGCACCTATTGTCTATTGTCTATTGTCTATTGTCTACAAACCTGCAGGTCTTTGAGGATGTGGGAAGAAACCGGACAACCCAGAGGAAATTCACTGGGGCATGGGGAGGACGTACAAACTCCGCGTAGATAGCACCCGTAGTCAGGTTCGAACCCGGGTCTCTGGCCTGCTGTAAGGTCGCAACTCTGCTGCTGCGTCTTGTCAACCGGCATCTGTATTTCTTTGTTCTCTTAAAGAGTGAAGATGTTAGCATCTGGTCCTTATAATAAATGCGATTGTCTTCCAGAAAAGTTATTCTTGACCTTATAACATTGACTTTTATTTCAGTGTATACTCCACTGATAAAGGCGGGAGATGACCCCTTTAATCCCAAGAGTCTGCCTGAGAATCTTGGCTACGTGTGTAAGATGAAAGACGGTATGATTTACGTTTACGCCAACAATGAATCAATGAAGAACAATGAACCCAAAGACCTGCCTTACCTGGACCTGCACAGCTTCATAGACGACATGAATTTTCTAATCGCACTCATCGCTCAGGGGCCTGTGTGAGTCCTGACAATTGTTTTGTGCTTTAATAACGGAATGTAAACTCCCCCGATGACCCGTTAACTCAATGCATTATTGAGCCACACTAGACCAGGCAATCCCAGGACCAAACGGTTAAATACTACTCCCCACCCGGGGGTGGAAGGCGTAAGGGCATTCACTGATACAAGCTCCCACTGTCTCAGAACAACGTCTGAAGAAGGTTTTCGGCCTGAAACGTTGCCTGTTTCCTTCGCTCCATAGATGCTGCTGCACCCGCTGAGTTTCTCCAACACTTTTGTGTACCGTCTCATAACAACTATCTGGTATTTGCCTGTGTGTGTGTGTGTGTGTGTGTGTGTGTGTGTGTGTGTGTGTCTGTGTGTGTGTGTATGCGTGTGTGTGTGTGTGTGTGTGTGTGTGTGTGTGTGTGTGTGTGTGTGTGTGTGTGTGTGTGTGTGTGTGTGTGGTGTTAGTGTTGGTACGTGTACATGTGTCTCTAATGTGTATGTCTGTGTGTCTGTATCTATGTGTGTGTGCATGTGTATATGTGTGTCTGTGCTTGTGTCTATGTGTACGTATTTGTGTGTGGCTGTGTATGTGTGAGTGCCTGTGTATGTATTTGTGCCTGCGTGTATGCTGTGTGTGTGCATGTATCCATGATGTGAATGTCTGTGTCGGTTTGTATCTGAGTGCTTGTGTGTCTGCAAGTGTGCTTGTATCTGTGTGTGTGTGTGTACCCTTGTGTGTGTGTGTGTGTGTGTGTGCACCCTTGTGTGTACGTGTGTCTGTCTGTGTGTAGGTCCCAAAGATGTCAAATATCAAGTTTGAAGAAGGGTCCCGACCTGAGACATTGACTGTCTATTTTGCCCCACACATGCTGCCGGACCCACTGAGTTCCTCCAGTAATTTAATCAACTCCACATCACCCCCATCAAGCCCTCATAACTTGTACATCCATTGAAATTAACTCACATTCTTCTAAACTCAATAAAGTTTAATCGTGGTCAATGTAGCTTCTTATATTACAAATCCATCTTCCTAAGAATCAATCCGGGGAACTTTGGTTGCACATCCTCTGTAAAAAGTATGTCCTTCATTAGATTATGGATACCAGACCAATTGTCCAGGTGTGGTCTCACTGGGCCCTATATAACTGGAGCATGAAGTCTTTATTCTTACAATCCTGTACTGTTTGCCTCCCTAATTTCTAATTTCTTGCTTTCCTAATTTAACCTTGGTGGTGCAGGGGTAGAGTTGCTGCCTTACAGCGCCAGAGACCCGGGTTCGATCCTGACTATGCGAGCTGTCTGCGTGAAATTTGTACATTCTCCCAGTGACCCGTGCAGGTTGTCTCCGGGTGCTCGGGTTTCCCCCCGCACTCCAAAGACGTGCAGGTTTGTAGGTTATTTGGCTTTGGTAAAAAAACGTTTAAATTGTCCCTGGTGTGTGTAGGATAGTGTTAGAGTGCGGCGATCGCTGATCAGCACGGACTCGGTGGGCCGAAGGGCCTGTTTCCGCGCCATATATGTCTAACCTCTAAATTCTTGCTAAACCTGCATATTAACTTCTAGTGAGATCATAAGATCACAAGTGATAGGTGCAGAATTAGGCCATTCGGCCCATCAAGTCTACACCGCCATTCAATCATGGCTGATCTATCTCTCCCTCCTAACCCCATTCTCCTGCCTTCTCCCCCATAACCCCATGACACCAGTACTAATCAAGAATCTATCTATCTCTGCCGTAAATATATCCACTGGCTAGGCCTCCACAGCCTTCTGTGGTAAAGAATTCCATAGATTCACCCCCATGGGTTTACGAGGATACCCAGGCAGTTCCCATCTAAACATGAATACCTTTCAACTTCTCACCATATTGAAATAATGCTCTGCTTTTCTATTTTTTTCTACCAAAGGGCAAGAGCTCTCATTTTTCCACTCTAGTTTCCAATTACCGTTTTATTACCATTGTACGTCATCGGCCAACATCCCCTCAAGCCCCTGCAACCTCCTCACTAATCCACACTGTCCCCTGATTGTGTGACAATCAATGGATGAGTCACATGTGGTGATGCCTTCAGGAAAGTTACTGTGGGTGTGGGAGAAGCAAGAGGCTGTGTACTGTGGCTCATTGATGGTCTTAAAGAGGTTTATTTAACCCATTCACATGATTCTAATCGTGGCAGCAATTTAAGTGGACGCACTCACTCCAGGGAAGGTGCAATTTCAGGAGGGGGACTGGATGTGGATCGAACGTTCAACAAATGGGGAGGGGGAGAGGGGGAGAGGGGGAGAGGTGGAGAGAGGGAGAGGGGGAGAGGGGGAGAGGGGGAGAGGTGGAGAGAGGGATGGAACGGGAAAAGAATGAGATAAGAAGGGAGATAGAAGGATGCAGAGAGAGAGAGAGAGAGATTGAGGGGAAAAAGGAGAGAGATATAATGGGAAAAGAAGGAGAAAGAGAGGTAAAGGGGGAGAAGGAAGGAGAGAGACAGAGGCAAAGAGAGAGCAGTGTCAAATTTAACATAATGAGCAGGCCAACAATTTAGTTTAGTTTAGAGATACAGCGCGGAAACAGGCGCTTCGGCCCACCGAGTCCGTGCCGACCAGCGATCCCCATACAGTAACACTAGCCTACACACACTAGGGACAATTTACACTTATACTGAGTAGACAAACCCAGGCCAATTAACCTACAAACCTGTACGTCTTTGGAGTGTGGGAGGAAACTGAAGATCTCGGAGAAAACCCACGCAGGTCATGGGGAGAACGTACAAACTCTGTACAGACAGCACCCGTAGAACCCGGGTCTGTGGCGCTGCAAGCGCTGTTAGGCAGCATCTCTACCACTGTGCCAACGTGCCGCCCGTTTTTGTTTCTTTAGAGATGTGGAATCTTAGCAGGTCCTGTTCAGCTCTTGGCTCTTCTTCAGATACAGTCTGTGGGCATAATCATCCACATTGTGTACAAATCACTAAAATTGTGTTAGTTTAGTTTAGTTTAGAGATACAGCATGGAAACAGTCCTTTTGGCCCACCGAGTCCGCTCTGACCATTGTTTAAGAAATAACTTAACACTGTCATATGACTGTCATATGTTGATAGAATGGAACGGCTAGGCTTGTATACTCTGGGGTTTAGAAGGATGAGAGGGAATCTTATTAAAACATATAAGATCATTAAGGGTTTGGACATGCTAGAGGCAGGAAACATGTTCCCAATTTTGGGGGTGTCCAGAACCAGGGGCCAAAGTTTAAGAATAAAGTGTAAGCCATTTACAACGGAGATGAGGAAAAACTTTTTCACACAGAGTTGTGAGTCTGTGGAATTCTCTGCCTCAGAGGGCGGTAGAGGTCGGATCTCTGGATACTTTCAAGAGAGAGCTAGACAGAGCTCTTAAAGATAGCAGAGTCAAGGGATATGGGGAGAAGGCAGGAACGGGGTTCTGATTGGGGATGATCAGCCATGATCATATTGAATGGCGGTGCTGGCTCGAAGGGCCGAATGGCCTACTCCTGCACCTATTGTCTATTGTCTATTGTCTAACTGCAGATGCTGGAAAAATCGAAAAGTCTGATCTCAACCCGAAACGTCGCCTATTCCTTCTCTCCATAGATGCTGCCTCAACCGCTGAGTTACTCCAGCATTTTTGTCTACCTCTGCTCTGACCATTGATCACCCATTCATATTAGCCCTATGTTATCCCACTTTCACATCCACTCCCTACACACCAGGGGCAATTTCCAGAGGGCCAGGTAACCGACTAACCCACACGTCTGAAGAAGCATCCCGACCTGAAATGTCCCCCATCCTTTTGTGCCAGCGATGCTGCCTGACCCGCTGAGTTATTCCAGCACTTTGTGTCTGTCCTTGGCATAAACCAGTCCTACTAGTTCCACTGTTTGTATCCTTGTATCATTATCACCTCTTCTCCAGCCAACAATGGGCCATTATGGACTCCATCTTGAATACCATTATGGACTCCATCTTTTCTTGTTTGTCTATTGCCAGTCCTGCTTTGTTCTGGCCTTTTGTTACCTCCCCTCTACTTACAGTCTGAAGTAGGGTCCCAACCCGAAACGCCACCCATAGATTTTCTCCAGAGATGCCGCCTGACCCACTGAGTTACTCCAGAACTTTGTCTCTATCTTTGGTACAAACCAGCCAGCTGCAGTTCCATTCTACACACTACACATCTTTAGGTTGTGGGAGGAAACCGGAGCACCTGGGGCTAACCCACACAGTCACAGGGAGAACGTGCAAACTCCACCACAGACAGCACCCGAGGGGCTCAGGATTAACCCGGGTCTCTGGCGCCGTGAGGCAGCAGCTCTACCCGCTGCACCACTGTCTGCCGCCGCCATTATGGAAGACAAAAGTAAAAACTCTTTCCCATTTCATCTCTTGTTTTTTGTTTAGAAAGACATACACTCACCGCCGTTTAAAGTTTCTTAATTCGAAGTTTAATCTGCATGAGATGCTGAACGACATGGAAGAGATAAAGGAACTGAAGATCAATCCTCATCGAGATTTCTACAATGTCAGAAAGGTAAAGCCCCAGACCCTGTGTCCTGCAGTCCGTCAGTGCTCACGTGCCTACGTATCTTCACACACAGGTCTCTGCTTTCAAGAGAGAACTAGATAGAGCTCTTAAAAATAGCGGAGTCGGGGGATATGGGGAGAAGGCAGGAACGGGGTACTGATTGGGGATGATCAGCCATGATCACATTGATTGGCGGTGCTGGCTCGAAGGGCCGAATGACCTATTCCTGCACCTATTGTCTGTTGTCTATTGTCTATTGTCTGTGGGTTATATTCACTGAGCCCATGAGGAATAGAAGCAGTAAGAAAGAACTGCAGATGCTGGTTTAAATCGAAGGTAGACACAAAGTGCTGGAGTAACTCAGCAGGTGAGGCAGCTTCTCTGGAGAGAAGGAATGGGCGACGTTTCGACCCGAAACGAGATGCTGCCTCACTCGCTGAGTTACTCCAGCATTTTGTGTCTACCTTAGACATAGAAGCAGAATTAGGCCATTCGGTCGATCGAGTCCATTCCGCTTTTCAAACATGGCTGATCTATTTTCCCCTCTCAACCCCATTCTCCTGCCTTCTCCCCGTAACCTTTGATTCCCTTACTAACCAGGAACCTATCAATTCCGCTCTACACAGTAAATACCTAATGTCTTGAACTCCACAGCTGTCTGTGGCAATGAATTCCACCTCATCACCGTTCTAGACCCACCTGAACCTCTCCTCATCCCTCATGGCCCATACAATACTTTACAGTCAGACCAACTGGTCCACTCAAATTGGAATTCTCCACCGTTAGGAAGCCTCTAACGGCCTCCGTGGCTCATCGGTCGAGTTGCTGCCTGACAGCGCTTGCAGCGCCAGAGACCCGGGTTCGATCCCGACTATGGGTGCTTGTCTTTCACACTATGTACCTTTTGCCCAATTGGAGCGCAGACGCCATGCCCCCCCCCCCCCCCACCCCTATGGTCCCTTCCATCGAGGGGATCTATAGCAGTCGCTGCCTCAAAAAGGCTGGCAGCATCATCAAGGACCCACACCATCCTGGCCACACACTCATCTCCCCGCTACCTTCAGGTAGAAGGTACAGGAGCCTGAAGACTGCAACGTCCAGATTCAGGAACAACTTCTTCCCCACAGCCATCAGGCTATTAAACTCAACTCAAACAAAACTCTGAACATTAATAGCCCATTATCTGTTTATTTGCACTTTATCTGTTTATTTATTCATGTGTGTATATATTTATATAATGGTATATGGACACACTGATCTGTTCTGTATTCATGCCTATATTCTGTTGTGCTGAAGCAAAGCAAGAATGTCATTGTCCTATCTGGGACACATGACAATAAACTCTCTTGAATCTTGAATCTATCTCTAAAATCCGTCTCCCCTGACTCTCAGTCTGAAGAAGGGTCACGACCCAAAACGTCACCCATTCCTTCCCTCCGGAGGGAATGCTGCCTGTCCCGCTGAGTTACTCCAGTGTTTTGTGCTTTACTTTCTCGGCCTCAGGTTGATACCCACATCCATGCGGCAGCCTGCATGAATCAGAAGCACCTGCTGCGCTTTATAAAGAAGACTTCGATGCTGGATTCAGATCGTGTGGTCTGCAGCACCAAGGAAGGGAAGCTAACTCTGAAAGAGCTCTTCACCAAGTTGAAGTTGAACGCATATGACTTAACCGTTGATTCCTTGGACGTGCATGCTGTAAGTATTTAGAGTCATAGAGTGATACAGTGTGGAAACAGGCCCTTCGGCCCAGCCTGCCCACTCCGGCTAACATCTCCCAGCCACATTAATCCCATCTGCCTGTGTTTGGTCCAAACCTGTCCTATCCATGTACCTGTCTAACTGTTTCTTAAACATTGGGATAATCCCAGCCTCAACTACCTCCTCTGGCAGCTTGTTCCATACACCCACCACCCTTTGTGTGAAAAAGTTACCCCTCAGATTCCTATTAAATCTTTACCCCTTCACCGTAAACCTGTGTCCTCTGGTCCTTGATTCGCCCTTTTGGCTATGCTTAAGATACTTCCACCAGAAAGCTGTGTTCGAAGGAAGAGCAAGGTGGCAGTAAGTCCACAATGTATCTGATCACTTTCTCCATTCAGTTTATTGTCACGTGTACCGAGGTTCAGTGAAAAGCTTTTGTTGCGTGCTATCCAGTTAGTAGAAAGACAATACATGATTCCAATCGAGCCATTCACAGTGTATAGATACATGATAAGGGAATAACGTTTAGTAAAGCCAACAAAGTCTGGTCAAAGATAGTCTGAGGGTCACCAAAGAGGTAGATAATAGTTCAGCACTGCTCTCTGGTTGTGGTAGGATGATTCAGTTGCCTGCTGAGAGCTGGGAGGAAACTGTCCCTAAATCTGGAGGTGTGTGTTTCAACACTTCTATACCTTTTACTGATGGGAGAGGGGAGAAGAGAGAGTGGCCAGGGTGTGACGCAAACTTGGTTATGCTGCTGGCCTTGCCGAGGCAGCGTGAGGCATAAATGGAGTCAATGGGAGGGAGAGAGACACAAAAAGCTGGAGTAACTCAGCGGGTCAGGCAGCATCTCTGGAGAAAAGGAATAGGTGACGTTTCGGGTCGAGACCCTACTTCAGACTGAGAGTCAGGGGAAAGGGAAACGAGAGAGATAGACGGTGATAATGAAAGATATAGAACAAATGAATTAAAGATACACTAAAAAGCATTGATGATAAAGGAAACAGGCCATTGTTAGCTGTGGCCTAGGTGAAAACCAGTTACAGACAATGAGACTCAACAAGACGACGTTGAAGCTGGTATTAGGGTGGGGGAGCGATGGAGAGAGAGGGGGGATGCACGGGTTACTAGAAGTTAGAGAAATCAATATTCATACCACTGGGATGTAAGCTGCCCAAACAAAATATGAGATGCTGTTCATCCAATTTGAGCTTGGCCTCACTCTGACAATGGAGGAGGCCTCGGACAGAAAGGTCAGTATGGGAATGGGAAGGGGAATTAAAGTGTTTGGCATCCGGGAGATCAGGCAGGTCCAAGCGAAGTGAGGTTGGTCTGAGCGATGGTCTGGGCCTCTGCAATTTCTTGCGGTCTTGGATGGAGCTGTTCCCAAACCAAGCTGTGATGCATCCTGATAAAATGCTTTCTGTCCTTTCCTTACCGCATTCCCTTCAGGGATTGCCTGGAGGGGAGTGAATATGGATAACCTTTTTCTCTACACCATCCTAGAAAATATCCCGGTAAATCTCCTCGCCACCCTTTCGCGGCATGGTTTGGAAAAATAAACTGGAGGTGAGAAAAGGCGAGAACAAATCAGGGGCGGCAACAGATGACCTCAGGAACGGTGGAGTCCATAATGGTCCATTGTTGGCTGGGGAAGGTGTGATAACAAGAGGGAGATAGGGGCGGCACGGTGGCGCAGCGGTAGAGTTGCTGCCTCACAGCGCCTGAGACCCAGGTTCGATCCTGACTAGGGGCACTGAATGTACGGAGTTTGTACATTCTCCACCCCCCCCCCCCCCCCCGACCCCGACCTGCGTGTGTTTTCCCCAAGTGCTCTGGTCGCCTCCCACACTCCAAAGACGTACAGGTTTGGCTTCGGTAAAGATTGTAAATTGCAAAGATTGTAAACTGTCCCAAACGTATAGGATAGTGCTGGTGTACGGGGATCGCTGGTCGGCGTGGACTCGATGGGCCGAAGGGCCTGTTCCCACGCTGTTTCTTCAAACTAAACTAAACAAGAGGCGGATGTTTAAATATGACCTAGGAAGTGACCATATATTGTAACCCAGTCAAGGGCTGGACAGTAAATATCAATGCAAATGTCATCCAAATCCCAAGAGTTTATATAAAAACAATGACACATGAGTATGGTACGGAAACCAAGCAGTGTGAAATTATATTTGTACAGGGGCTTCAGACCTTCCAACGTTTTGATAAGTTCAATGCCAAGTACAATCCAATGGGCGCCAGTGAACTCCGAGATCTGTACCTGAAAACAGAGAACGCCATAGAAGGAGAATACTTTGCTCATATCATCAAGGTATGTGGTCTCTTAACTTATTTGGTTGACTTCCAAGAAGGTATTGAATTTTCCTTCATCACTAATTAAGCTGTCCCCGTTTAATCACCGCTTGTAAACTGTCTCCAATAACGAACACTCTGTTCCCATAATTTGAATTCCTCGTTGATAAGTACCCCCCATGCTCCTAGATTCCATCTAAATACTCTTCGTACACTCTGCCATTGTGCTCGTGTCTCCAACGCTTATCTCACCCTTGTTTTCTTTTAGTTTTCATTTTAGAGAATTTAATTTTTTTTTATTTTTAGAGAATTTAATTTTGGAAGGCCTGGATACAGAAGATGTTTCCACTATTGGGAGAGTCCCGGATAAGAGGTCATAGCCTCGGAATTAAAGGACGCTCCTTTAGGAAGATGAGGGGGAATTTCTTTAGTCAGAGGGTGGTGAATCCGTGGAATCCATTGCCACAGAAGGCTGTGGAGGCCAAGTCAGTGGACATTTTTAAGGCAGAGGTAGATAGCTTCTTGATTAGTACGGGTGTCTGGGGTTATGGGGAGAAGGCAGGAGAATGGGGTTAAGAGGGAGAGATAGATCAGCCGTGATTGAATGGTGGAGTAGACCTGATGGGCCGAATGGCCTAATACTGCTCTTATCACTTATGAACTTAGGATCCAACGTGGAAAGAGACCCATTGGCCCATCTAGTCCACACTAATCATAATCGTCCATATGCTAGTTCTATGCTATCCCACTTCCATTGGTGGGTAATCCTTCTGCTGCGTTGACACCAACCTTCGGGATTCCTTCCACACACTCTCGCTCTCTCCACGTATTCCCTTCCTTCTAAAACCCCATCTTTGTGACCAGTTATTCCTCTCCAGTCTCCTCCTTGGCTTAAAATCCATTTTCCTTGCCTTATCCATTAGTTTAGAGCAGATACAGCGCGGAAACAGGCCCTTCGGCCCAATGAGTCCGCACCGACCAGCGATCCCCACACATTAACACTATCCTACACACACTAGGGACAATTTACACATACACCAAGCCAATTAACCTACATACCTGTGCATCTTTGGAGTGTGGGAGGAAACCGAAGATCACGGTGAAAACCCACGCGGTCACAGGGAGAAGGTACAAACTCCGTACAGACAGCACCCGTAGTCGGGATCGAACCCGGGTCTCCAGCGCTGCGAGCGCTGTAAGGCAGCAACTCTAACGCTGAGCCACCGTGCATTGTTGAGATGTTCGTTGCTCAATGGAGTGCACCGTGCACTGTTTGCAAGATGTTACGATGCGGAGAAGGTACAATGTATAAACACTGTGTTCTTGGTCAATGCTGGTAGATACAGATGACCTTCTCACTTCCGCTGCAAAGCCAAGCGATCTGAAGGGCGACGTGCGTGACCTCAATGTCCATCGCAGCTCGATTTTGGAATTGAAACTGCGATGGTCAGCGATACTAACGATACCTCTCATCTGTGGCAGGAGGTTGCGTCGGACTTTGAAGACGCCAAGTACCAGTACGCGGAGCCTCGCTTGTCCATTTACGGGCGGTCGCCGGATGAGTGGTCAAAGCTGGCCACGTGGTTTATCAAGCACAGGGTCATCTCTCCCCACATGAAGTGGATGATTCAGATCCCCAGAATCTAGTAAGTTGGAAGCTGCGCTGAGTAAAGACTCTACGAGTGACTGGATGGACCCTAACACATGGATGGCGTGGGAAGGAACTGCAGATGCTGGTTTACAGCAAAGATAGACACGAAAGGCTGGAGTAACTCAGTGGGTCAAGGAACTGGCGACATGTCGGGTCGAGACCCTCCTTCAGACTGCGTCGACAGGGCACTCAGTCTGATGAAGGGTCTCGAACCAAAACCTATTCATTTTCTCCAGAGATGCTACCTGACCCGCTGAGTTACTCCAGCATCTTCCTAATATGGGCTGCCTGCAGCTGATAAGAAAAGTTAATAGGGTGAAAAAGTAACAGGTACAATGATGTGGAGAAAGAATTATGATTAGAGAGAGTAGTCCACCTCTGAACTTATTTTCTGTTTCATCCATTGGGGTATGATGAAGCAGCAGATTCGGCAAGCATTCGACTCTCTGAGGTCCATTCATTCCAACGCGTACAATTCAAGCAAAAGGCAGCCACACTTATTCCAGCCAACATTGCTACACTTTGAACGCTGTGCATCTTACTGTTACTAGGGAGAAAAGTGGGATGCATGAATATTTTTGCAAGGAATGCCATGGGAGGTCAAACGAATTGTCTGGGAAGTTTAAAGATGGGAGATATTCAAGGATATGTGTGGGACAACTTTATTTCCACAGAGTGTGGTGGGTGTGTGGAATGCACTGCCCAGCGTTGGTGGTGGAGGCAGATACGATAGTGGCATTTGAGCGGGTTTTGGATAGACACATGGAAATGCAGGAAATGGAGGGATATGGATCATTTGCAGGAAGAAAACATGAGTTTAACTTTGTGGGGGGCACGGTGGCGCAGCGGTAGAACAGCTGCCTTACAGCACCAGAGACCCGGGTTCAATCCTGACCTCGGGTGCTGTCTGCACGGAGTTTGTACGTTCTCCCTGTGACCGCGTGGGCTTTCCTCCCACAGTCCAAAGACGTGGAGGTTTTGTAGGTTAATTGGCTTCTGTAAATTGCCCCTAGTGTGTAGGATGCCAAACTGGGATAACATAGAACTTGTGTACGGGTGATCGCTGGTTGGCGTGGACTTGGTGGGCGGAAGGGCCTGTTTCCACGCTGTATCTCTAAACTGAACTAAACGCTGTTTCTCTGAACTGAACTCAATTTGTCATCATGCTCAGCACAGACATTGTGAGTTGAGGGACCTGCTCCTGTATTGTACTGTTCCATGTTCTATAGAACATTAGGAAGATTAGGGATAACTGATGGGATTAACTGTTATTGAAGAGAGGTTAATATTGGAATTAATAGGAATAATAATTGAAATTATCAGGTTTAATAGGAGCCTGAAGTACAGATTTTTCACTCAGATGGTGGTGGGTATATGGAACGAGCTGCCAGAGGAGGTAGTTGAGGCAGGTACTACGACAGCATTCAAAAGGCACTTGGCCAAGTACATGCATAGATAGATATGGGCCAAACATGGGCAAATGGGGTTAGCATAGATGGAGCATCTTGGACATGTTGGGCCGAAGAGCCTGTTTCTGTGTTGTATGAATCCATAACTGTAGGTTTCCCTGATCAGTGGGTGACAGTGTCTGAATGCTGTGACTGATCCAGTTCGTCTTGGTCCAGATAGAATGAGTTTGTACAAATAAATCTCTCTCAAGGAGATGCAGACTGTCTTGAATGCTCTGTAACAGCTGGAATTACTTCCTATTTAAGTTTCTGACACCTCTTCTGCATTTTGTTTTAAGCGATATTTTCAGGGCTCAAAACGTCATCCCACACTTTGCGAAAATGCTTGAAAACATCTTCCTACCACTCTTTGAAGCCACGGTGAACCCTCAAAATAACATCAAGCTCAGCATTTTCCTCAAACACGTGAGTAAGGCCGTCATGTCTTATGGTCTGAAGACAGACACAAAGGGCTGGAGTTACTCAGCAGGTCAGGCAGCATCTCTGGAGAAAAAGGATGGGTAACGTTTCGGGTCAGGACCCTTCTTTAGTAGAGGGTCATAAGGTCATAAGGGATAGGAGTTAGGCTATTTGGCCTATCAAGTCTACTCCGCCATTCAATCATGGCTGATCTATCTCTCCCTCCGAACCCCATTCTCCTACCTTCTCCCCATAACCTCTGACACCCGTACTAATAAAGAATCTATCTATCTCTGCCTTAAAAATATCCACTTACTTGGCCTCCACAGCCTTCTGTGGCAAAGAATTCCACAGATTCACCATTGAAGAAAATTCTCCTCATCTCCTTCCTAAAAGAACGTCCTAAAAGAAGGGGAGGGAACTGCAGGTAAGAAAAGGCCTTATAGGCCTGGAGCTTATCTGTGGGATCGTGCAGAAGCTTGAAAGTGTGCACAACCAGCCTCAGGAACAGCTTTTTCCCCTCTGTAATTAGGCTTCTGATTGGTCCTTCCATAAGCTAGGGTACTGTCCGATTCACTTGACCTGCCGAGTTACTCCAGCACTTTGTGTCTATCCTCAGTATAAAACAGCATCTGCTGTTTCTTCCTACACATAAACCTTAATCTAAGAGGAACAACTTCCCTCTGTTTACCGTATCTAAACCAGTCACGGCCTCGTGCACCTCCCCCTAAGCCACTTCTCTTGCACTAAGCAGAGAGCACCTTCAAAAAGTACTTGTGCAAGATGGAAATGCAGATGCAAAGAGTACTCGGTTGAACGTAGAGCGATGAACTTATGTGGGATTTGGAAACAATACGAGGATATCTTTCGAATAACTGTATTGATAGGATTAGGATGGTGATTCGGTGATTCGGTGCTCTGTGAATGTAAGTAGATCTGTAAATGTAATGGCCGCCTTTGTTTGCTGAGTTTCACATTGTCAGCAAGATGTGATAGTGATCAATTTCGGGAAGCCCTAGTCTGCATTGCAGGTAGAGATGGTTGAAAACTTTAAATTCCTAGGAGTCAATATCACCAACAACTTGTCCTCGACCCGCCCATATTGAAAAAAACCATCAAGAACGTACCCCAATGCCTCTACTTCCTTAGAAGGCTCGGAGGGTTCTGCATGTCCCACAACAACTCTCACCAACTTCTACGGATGCGACATAGAAAGCATTTTATCGGGATGCATCGCAGCTTGGTTTGGGAACAGCTCCATCCAAGACCGCAAGAACTTGCAGCGAATTGTGGACGCAGCCCAGGCCATTACACAAAACAACCTCCCTTCCATTGACTCCGTTTATACCTCGCACTGCCACGGCAAGGCCAGCAGGATAATCAAGGATGAGTCACACCCTGGCCACTCCCCTCTTCTCCCCTCTCCAATTGGGCAAAAGGTATAGAAGTGTGAAAACGCACACCTCCAGATTCAGGGACAGTTTCTTCCCAGCTGTTATCAGGCAACTGAATCATCCTACCACAACTAGAGAGCAGTCCTGAACTACCATCTTGGTGACCCTCGGACTATCTTTGATTGGACTTTACTGGCTTTACCTTGTACTAGACATTATTCCCTTATTGTGTATCTGTCCACTGTGAATGGCTCGATTGTAATCACGTCTTGCCTTTCCGCCGACTGGTTAGCACGCAACAAAGGCTTTTTTTTCACTGTACCTCGGTACACGTGACAATAACCTAAACTAAACTGAACCTTTGTCTTTTCTGCATTGATTCAGATCACGGCCTTTGACAGCGTGGATGATGAGTCCAAACACAGTGGCCATATGTTCTGCACAAAGAGCCCGAAACCTGAGGAATGGGACGTCCCGAAGAACCCTTCGTATTCCTACTACCTCTGTTACATGTATGCTAACATCATGGTCCTGAACAACCTGAGGAGGTAAGATCGTGTGTTGCAGAGCAACGTCATGGAATTTGCTCCCACATTACCCATCGATAGATGCACGGTAAATACCAATCACGCACTTTGATGAAAATATGTTGTGCCACTGCCTGCTTCTGCTGTTAGTCGGTGCTCATCCCCAGAATCAGGAGTGTTTACTTGCAGCAACAAACCCAGGCCTGTAAATACAATACACAAGACTCAAGAGTGTTTTATGGTCATATGTCGCACAACGGCTCAATAAAATTCAGCAGCACAACATATCTGTAAACATAGTACGCTGTAAACATCATCATAAACAACAAAAAAGGTCAGTGTATATATGAACTTTATATATATATACACACACATATATAGATGTCAGTGTGTGTGTGTATGTTTATGGATGTTTCTGTAAATAAGTGTGTGTAAATAAATGTGTGTAAATAAGTGTGTGTAAATAAGTGTGTGTAAATAAGTGTGTGTAAATAAGTGTGCATGTGTGCATAAAACAATAGTAGTTACACATCACACTCACACACACACATATATACATGTGTGTGTATGTACATGTATATATATATTTATACATACACACATACACACATGTATATACGTGCGTGTGTATGTGTGTGTATAAAACAATAGTAGTTACACATCACACTCACACACACACACACATTTATACATGTGTGTGTATGTACATGTATATAAATGTATATATGTATATATATATTTATACATACACACATGTATATACGTGCGTGTGTATGTGTGTATGTGTGTGTATAAAACAATAGTAGTGGAAAGACAGTAGCAATGTCTCTAAGTCTATGCAGTTCAGAGCTTATTTGGAAGTTTTAGTGTTTAATAGCCTGATGGTTGGAGGGAAGAAGCTGCTCCTGAACCTGGACGTTACAGTTTTCAGGCTCCTAAACCCTCTTCCCAATGGCAGGAGTGAAACGAGTGTGTGGCCAGGGGTGGTGTGGATCTCCGATGATGCTGTCTGCCAGTTTGAATCAGTGAACTCTTGTAGATCCGTTCGATGGTGGGGAGGTCAGGACCCATGGTGGACCAGGCAGTGCACACCACTGTTTGTAATCTCCTCCGTTCATGGGCGTTCAATTTACCGAACCAGGCCATAATGCAGCCAGTCAATATGCTCTCTACCGTACACCTTGTCGGTGTTCAAGACAGTATTTGTTAGCATACCCAATATCTTCAATCTTCTAAGGAAGTAGAGGCATTGATGAGATTTCTTGGTGATTCCGTCAATGTGCCGGGCCCAGGAACGACCTTCAGAGACGTGCAGGGGGTGGACTGCTTTGGATAGTTTTATTGTCAAAGAAGAAATGCAAGTACACGTGTTAGAGTCATCAAGTCATACAGCACAGAAACAGGCCCTTCAGCCCAACTCGTCCATGCTGACCAAGATGCCCCATCCAAGCAAGTCCCATATCCCCACATTTGGCCAATAACCCTCTTAACCCTTTCCTATCCATATACCTCTTAATGTATCAGTAAAATGCTGCTATAATATCTACAATAACTATCTCCTCTGGCTTGTTCCCATATACCCACCACCCTCGGACTAGCTTAGATGGGGCATCTTGTTCAGCATGGACAAGTTGGTATGAAGGGCCTCTTTAGATGCTGGTTGACTCTATGACTCAGGTGCTATTAAAATCTCTCCCCTCTCATCTTAAACGTATATCCTCTTGTTCTTGAATCTCTTAACCTGGATAAAAGACTCTGTACACTCACCCTAACCATTTCCCTCATGACTTTATGCACCAGAAGAGTTGGGCAGGCTAGGACTCTATTCCTTGGAGCACAAGAGGCTGAGTGGTAATCTTTCTTCCACCCTGTGCTTACCCGATCTATTCCACTCAATTCTGATCGATTGTAATCACATATATTCGATTGTAGTCAGGTAGTAAAAGCTGTTCACGTTACCTTGGTACATGTGACCATAAGCTAAACTAAACCAATTTAAATTAAACTAAATTAAACTAAAGTAAACTTAGGTAAGCTGGTGGCTGCTGTAGCTGGTTTAGTTTAGAGATACAGCGCAGAAACAGGCTCTCCGGCTCACCGAGTCCACACTGACCAGCGATCCCCGCACATTAACACTACCCTACACACACTAGGGACAATTTACATTCATACCCAGCCAATTAACCTACAAATCTGCACGTCTTTGGAGTGTGGGAGGATACCGAAGATATCGGAGAAAACCCCACGTAGGTCACGCGGAGAACGCACAAACTCCGTGCAGACAAGCACCCGTCGTCGGGATTGAACCCAGGTCTTTGGCCCTGTAAGCGCTGTAAGGCAGCAACTCTACCGCTGCGCCACCGTGCCACCCTTGGTGTTGTGCAGTGTTCAAGAGCCTGAGAGTTGCCTGGAAGGAGACTTTGGCACTAATGGGTTTATTTCTCTGTCTGTCTTGCAGGGAGAGAGGGCTGAACACCTTTATGTTTCGGCCGCACTGTGGAGAAGCTGGGGCAGTGACACACTTACTAGCAGCTTTCATGACCGCGGACAACATCTCACATGGACTTAACCTGAAGAAGGTCAGTGCGCTTAGAGAAGTAGGGAGGTGGGGGGGGTTTAAGGAGGGAGAGATGAATCTCATCATGTTCATTTTCATAAATTGTAGGAGCTGAATTACGCCATTCGGCCCATCAAGTCTACTCGCTGGTCAGTGTGAACACGGTGACCCAAAGCGTCTGTTTCCAGGCTGTATCTCCATATTCCAAAGACGTGCAGGTTTGTTGGTTAATTGGCTTCAGTAAGTTGCCCCTCGTGTGTGGGACAGTTCTAGTGTGCAGGAGATCGCTGGTCAGCGAGGACTCGTTAGACTTTGGACTTTAGAGATACAGTGTGGCAACTAGCCCACCGGCCCACCGAGTCTGTGCCAACCAGCCATCACCCCATACACTACACACTAGGGACAATTTCCAATTTTTACTAAACCCAATTAACCTGCAAACCCGTACGGCGTTGGAGTGTGGGAGGAAACCAGAACACCCGGAGAAAACCCACGTGGTCACATGGAGAATGCACAATCTCCCAACGGACAGCAACCGTAGTCAGGATCAAACTCGGGTCTCTGGCGCTGTAAGGCAGCGACTCTAGCACTGCGCCACCGTGTCACCTGACTGGGCGGGCCGAAGTGACTGTTTCCACTCTGTGTATCTAAACTAAACCAAACTAAACTAAACTAAACCAAACTAAACTAAACTAAACTAAACCAAACTAAACTAAACTAAGTTAGACACAAAAAGCTGGAGTAACTTAGCAGGTCAGGCAGCATCTCTGGAGAACAGGAATATAGGTGACGTTTCGGGTCGAGACCCTTCTTCAGACTCAGAGTCAGGAATATCCCAATCCTATCTTCGGCTAAATCTCGCATCTGCAGTTCCGTCCTAAACTAAACCAAGTGCCCTTTTTCCTTTTCAGAGTCCTGTGTTGCAGTACCTGTACTTTCTGACTCAGATCCCCATCGCCATGTCTCCTCTCAGCAACAACAGCCTTTTCCTGGAGTACGCCAAGAACCCGCTTCCTGAGTATCTGAGGAAAGGCTTGATGGTCTCGCTCTCCACCGACGATCCCATGCAGTTCCACTACACCAAGGTGAGCACACCTCAGGTCACCCCAATGACACACGTGGACGCAGTGTGCAGGGAAGGAACTGCAGAGGCTGGTTTGTACCGAAGATAGACACAAAATGCTGGGGTAACTCCAGCGGGACAGGTAGCATCTCTGGAGAGAAGGAATGGGTGACGTTTCGCGTCGACACCCTTCTTCAGACTGAGAGTCAACGAGGGCCAAAGTCTAATTTATTCGTCACGTGCACCGACCAAGGTACAGTGAAATGTATTTGCCATGCAGCGATGCAGGTGAAACGTCACCTGTTCCCATGTGCCATGTGCCATGTCACGTGTGCCATGCAGCGGTACAGTCACGACGCGAAACGTCACCTGTTCCCTTTCTCCAGAGATGCTGCCTGACCTGCCGAGTTACTCCAGCGTTTTGTGTCTATCTTTGGTGTAAACCAGCATCTGCAGTTCCTTCCTACACATTTCGTCTGCTCCGCTGCGAAATCTCCTCGAGGCATGCCTACTTTGAACAAGTTCTCCTCCTCTCTCCGACAAGAGTTCTGCAACACCTTCTCTCGCTGCTCCCCCTCTGTGAACAAACATGGAGCCCAATGTCTCACTCTCTGTACTCTTCTATTCTCCCCTGTTCTCTGCTGTTGCTCGGTACATTATTTGCATGAGATATCTAATGTATCTTTCATTCTTCCTGACATTGACAGGAGCCCCTGATGGAGGAATATGCTATTGCTGCACAAGTCTTCAAGCTGACTACCTGCGACATGTGTGAAATAGCTCGTAACAGTGTCCTGCAGAGCAGCCTCTCCAAGGAGGTAACTGGTCAAGTTGGGGGATGCTTACACCCGTAGCCAGGAGCTTTCCAACAGTGAGGGTACAGAAAGTCAAACAGACACAACTATTTTACAAAGGGTGGCGAATCTCCTTCACAATCTACCACAGAGCGTTTAGTTGAGTTGAGTTGAGTTGAATTGAGTGGAGTGGAGTGGAGTGGAGTGGAGTGGAGTGGAGTGGAGTGGAGTGGAGTGATACAGTGTGGAAACAAGCCCTTCGACCCTCAGAGTATGCCCAGCCAGCGATCATCCCATACACTATTTCTATCCCACACTAGGGACAATTTACAGACGCTATTTGACCTACAAACCTGTACGTCTTTGGAGTGTGACGGAGGAAAAAATCCCACCCGGAGAAAACCCACGTGATCACAGGGAGAATGTACAATCTCCGTACAGACAGCACCCGAGATAGATAGGCAGAGGTAGATAGATTCTTGATTAGTACAGGTGTCAGGGGTTATGAGGTTATGGGGAGAAGGCAGGAGAATGGGGTTAGGAAGGAGAGATAGATCAGCCATGATCGAATGGCGGAGTAGACTTGATGGGCCGAATGGCCTAATTCTGCTCCTACAACTTATACACAGGCATGAGGAAGCAGGGAACCACTCTACAAATGCCCGGTCATTACCAGCACACCAGCACGCACTGTGAAAACACAATCACATTGGTGTTGGGGATGACTTGCAGTGTTGAGCTACCGTTTCATTTTTACATTGCAGGAGAAAGCCGACTTCCTCGGCCCGGATTACGACAAGGAAGGCCCGGCGGGGAACTACATCCAAAAGACGAACGTGGCTCAGATACGGATGGCTTACCGCTACGAAACACTCAGCTACGAACTGAACCTGATCAAGGAAGGACTGCAGGGCCTGGAATGAGAGGACTGTCTGCCGTAGCAGCAACGTGAATGAGTCTGTCGTGGGCCCTCATTGATGCTCGTGCAGTACGCTGCCTGTCCCGCTGAGTTACTCCAGCTTTTTGTGTCCGTCGCCTGTAGTTTTAGTGGTTCGGAGTCAGGAGAAATGGTTTGTGATTGCCGCAAAATGACGCAGGTACCCGCGACCGTCCGCTGTTTAGCCTTTCAATGACAATAGGCGTATAGTGGGAGGCAGGAATCCTGCCAACTCATCAATTCTCAGCTTCCACTGCAGATGAGGAATACCTTGCAGTTGGGAGGAACTGCAGATGCTGGTTTATATGCCATTGATATGTTTCTGCTGTTATTGTGCAAACGTTCGGTCGTCAGTAAAATAGTCGACTTGCGCTACATATCTTTTTAGTCCAATTTTTAAAAAGGATTGTTTACAGAATGGTTCTGAACCCCCTCCATTGTTTGATTTGACACCTCTTTTCTTTCTCTATCTGTCTTCCGTCTCCTTAGACAGGATCAATGGGGAATAAATGAATGAATGAATGAATAGTGTATTGTCACGTGTGATGTCACAGTGACTTTCTTTGCTCGCATACGAAAGGTATGCAAGTAGTCGCCACATAAAGGCCACTGAGGAAGTTGACAAAGACACTGTAACATGTTGTGCAGCCATTGCTTTGACAGAATAAATTCCTTACATGCACTTTGCTGCTCTTTGTTTCATTAAATAAGGAAAACCAACTGACTTTTGGGTAACGTCCTGAAATTGGTCATCCTCCTCAACTGTTTCCAAATGGGTACAGCCACAGGCGATACCTGCCTACTCCCTTTTCTTCTGGTCACCCATCTACTCTCTTCCTAGACGCACACCTCCACGTTCTTCCCAGCGGTTATCAGGCAACTGAACCATCCTCCCACAAACAGAGCAGTCCTGAACTACTATCTACCACGTCGGACTATCTTGGATCAGACTTTACCTTGCACTAAACATTATTCCCTTTATCGTGTACCTGTACACTGTGCATGGTTCGATTGTAACCATGTATTGTCTCTCCGCTGGCTGGCTAGCATGCAACAAAAGGTGTTCACTGTACCTTGGTACAGGAGACAATAAACTAAATTGAAACTGAGGCATGAACAGCGACCTCTCGCGAGCGATGTAGTCAATGTAACCGGGTGTCAAGGGTTCTGGGGAGAAGGCAGAGGAATGGGGTTAGGAGGAAGAGTTAGATCAGCCATGATTGAATGGCAGAGTAGACTAGATAGGGCCGAATGGCCTAATTCTGCTCCTATCACTTATGACCTTATCACCCCTTCGCTATGACTCATCTCAATGAAACTCCCATTTATCCGATGGTCCTGATATCATCCAGCTACAGCTCCAGTTCCCTAATGCGGCCTTTAAGGAACTGCAGTTGGACACAATTCCCACAAGTGTAGTCAACAGGGGCACCAGCACTTTCCCAGACTTCCCACATCCTGCAGGGGAAACATTGACAACTTCTATACTCAAATCCGTGAATGACGAAGGCCTACGTCAAGAGTCAAGAGATTCAAAAGTGTTTTATCGTCATATGTTCCAGACAGAACAATGAATTTCTTACTTGCTGCGGAAATATGAAAATAGTACTCTGTAAACAATATTTTTTAGGTTAGAGATACAGCGCGGAAAAAGGCCCTTCCGCCCACCGAGTCCATGCCGACCAACGATGCCCGTACACTAAAACTATCCTACACACACTAAGGACAATTTACAATCTTTACCGAAGCCAATTAACCTACAAACCTGTACTTCTTTGGAGTGTGGGAGGAAATCGGAGCGCCCGGAGAAAATCCACGCAGGTCACGGTGAGAACGTACAAACTCCATACAGACAGCACCCACAGTCAGGATTGAACCAGGGTCTCTGGCGCTGTAAGGCAGCAACTCCAGCGTTGCACCACTGTGCTGCCCAATCAATATAACAAACAAGAAAAAAACGTTCAATATGTATATATATATATATAGTAGTAAAGGGCTACTATATATAGTACTATATATATATAGTAGTAAAGTACGAGCTAATTCAAGAGTTCTCCCGAGTGTCCCCTGATTCGAACTCGGAGAATTACGATAATGGCCGCTCGTAGGTACTCGGGGCTCTCGTGGACATTTTTCAACATGTTGAAAAATCTTCACGAGCTTACCGCGTTTCCCGAGTACCTGCCGTTAGCGTTACGAGCCGCTAAGAGACGTCCCGAGCTCCGACGTACCCGCTACGTACATTCTACGTGCTTACCACGAATTTGATTTTTTTTTAAACTCGGGAGAGCTCTTGAATTACCTCGTACAGTGGGACAGCCCCTTAACACTATATAACACCTATATATATATATATATATATATTAGTAACACTATATACAGCTATATAATATATAATATATATATACATATACGCACACACATAGATATATATGTGTATATATATATATATATATATATATGTGTATGCATATATGTGTGTTTATATAAAATAAGCACTAATCGTTCAAAAAAAACAAAGACAATACCAATGCCCCTGAGTCTATGTAATTCAGAGCTTACAGGGAAGAAGTTATTCTGAACCAGGACATTACAGTTCGACACCCTATCTACCTGTGGCATCATTTTGATATGTAGGTTCCAGCAGATAGATAGAGGATCGTTCAATTCCTACACAGGAGATGCCTGAACACGGAGGAGGGAGTCCTGATTGAGGCAGGTGAGCAATAATTCAATGATTCAATGCTACTTTATTGTCAAAAGAAGGGTCTCGACCCGAAACATCACCCATTCCTTCTCTCCAGAGATGGTGCCTGTCCCGCTGAGTTACTCCAGATTTTCGTGTCTCTCTTCTATATTTTATTGTTCTATATTTTATTGTCACATCTACCTAGGTATAGAGAAATTCATTGCATTGAAAATCATACCATGGATAAGCACAATCATAGATAAGTACAACAGTGCAACGATTGTAGCGTAATAGTAGACTTCTCCTCGGCAGTACACAAAGAATCGCCACGTTTCTGGCGCCAACATAGTTTCAAAGTTCTTAAAAGTGTAGTCTTATCTTGGCCTTAAAGGCCCGTTGTCATGGCAGCACTGATGCTCTCCTCTGTCTGCCGCCATCTTGAAATCATTGTTTTGTCCATTATCCGCCGCTGTTGCTGACTGCATCCACCTTCCCCCCCCCCCCTCCCGGTATCCGAATCAACTCAAATTTCTGAATTTGTACTACAAGCTTCCTTGCCGGCCCTGCTTTGTTCCAGCCTTTTCTTACCTCCAGTTCCCTCCCCTTTGCTTTCAGTCTGAAGAAGGTTCCCGAACCCAAACATCACCCGTCCTTTTTCACCAGAGATGCTGCCTGACCCGCTGAGTTACTCCAGCACTTTGTGTCTATCTTCGGTATAAATACCAGCATCTGCAGTACCTTTCTACACATTCACTGTATGATTCACTTTACGAGGGTGTTGCCAGGACTGGAGTTTCTGAGATGTAGGCAGAAGTTGAGCAGGTTGGGACTCTATTCCTTGGAGCGCAGGAGGATGAGGAGTGATCTAAGAGAGGTTATATTATTATATCTTAAATTCCCCTTTACTTTTGATCCCGTTCTCAACAACATAAGATCAAGAGAGGAGTGGATCAGGTTGATACACAGAGTCTCTTGCCCAGAGGACCAGAGGACATAGGTTTAAGGTGAAGGAGAAAAGATGGGTGTATGGAACAAGCTGCTGGAGGAGGTAGTTGAGGCAGGGACTAACCCAACGTTTAAGAACAGTTAGGCAGTTGCATGGATAGGACAGGTTTGGAGGGATATGGACCAAATGCGGGCAGGTGGGACTAGTGTAGCTGGGACATGATGGCCGGTGTTGGAAAGTTGGGCCGAAGGGCCTGTTTCCACACAGTATCACTCTATGACTCTATGACCAACATAGATCTCCAGCAGATGGCAGCAGATCCCCTCCATTGCAGGGAGAGCATGATACCAAAGCTGTGCCCAAACTCAGCTCAGATCAGGCTCAGTTTAACATCATTAGGCCTTATTCAGTGTTCTTTTTATCCCCAAAGATACTCACAATTCATCTGACATTTTGTGTTCTTCAGATCTCATTCTTGGAAGATGTTTTTGATCTCCAAGATACACAGTCTAATAGTTTTCATTTTTACTTTTAAAAGATGCAGCACAGAAACAGGACCTTCGGCCCCACAGAGTCCACACCGACCATCGATCACCCGGTAACACTAGTTCTATGTTATCCCACTTTCTCATCACACACCAGGGACAATTTTTACAAAGCAAATTAACCTACAAACCCGCATGTCTTTGGTTTGTGTGACCCTCGATCTTTGATCAGACTTTGCTGGTTATACCTAACCTTGCACTAAGCGTTATTCCCTTACCATGTATCTGTCCACTGTGAATGGCTCGATTGTAATTGTGTATTGTCTTTCCGCTGACTAGTTAGCACGCAACAAGAGCTTTTCACTGTACCTCGGTACACGTGCCATTAAACTGGAACTGAATGTGGGGGGAAACCGGAGCACCCAGAATCAAGAAAATCAAGGGGTCACATGGAGAGCGTGCGAACTCCACACAGACAGCACCGGAGGTCAGGATCAAACCCAGGTACTTCGGGTGCTCTGAGGCAGCAGCTTTACCAGCTGCACCACTGTTTAGTTCACTGTTTAGCTTTAGTTTAGAGATAGAGGCTGGACGTAGCCCCTTCGACCCACTAGAGTCCGCACCGACCAGCCATTCCTGCACAGTGACACCATCCTGCACTAGGAACAATTAAAACAAAAATTATACCTAACTAATTATTCTACAAACCTGTATGTCTTTGGAGTGTGGGAGGAAACTGAAGTTCTCGGAGAAAAGCCACGCAGGTCACGGGGAGAACGTACGAACTCAGTACAGACAAGCACCCGTGGTCAGGATCGAACCCGGGTCTCTGGCGCTATGAGCATTGTAAGGCAGCAACTCTACCGCTGCGCCACCGTGCCGGCTGCTGTGCCTGGGGAAAGAGTTTGTGATTTAAAATAAACACTCGGTGAAGCCATTAAAATAGCCCAGCTCCTAATTCCCATATCTTCTGCTCCCCCAGCAGAGAAGGCGTGCTTTAGTTTTTAAAATGCCTCAATCCTATCAGCAATTAACCTGTTTAAATTTGAGGGAATATATACGGTGTGTATTGTTATTGGCAGAAACAAGGACCACAGATGCTGGTTTACAAAAAAAGACACAGTGTGCTGGAGTAACTCAGCCGGTCAGGCAGCATCTCCGGGGAACATGGAACAGGTGATGTTTCGGTTCAGGTCCTTTCTTCAGACTGATTGTGGCGAGGGAGGGAGAGGGGGAATAAATCTGGAAGAGACGGGCGGTCACGGTGGCGCAGCGGTAGAGTTGCTGCCTTACAGCGAGTGCAGCGCCGGAGACCCTGGTTCGATCCCGACTACGGGTGCTGTCTGTAGGGAGTTTGTACCTTCTCCCCTTTATCTGCGTGGGTTTTCTCCGAGATCTTCGGTTTCCTCCCACACTCCAAAGACGTACGGGTTTGTCGGTCAATTGGCTTGGTATAAGTGTAAATTGTCCCTAGTGTGTGTAGGATAGTGTAAGTGTGCGGGGATCGCTGGTCAGTGTGGACTCGGTGGGCCAAAGGCTACAACTAAAAGAAGAGGGCGGGGTAAGACCCTCAAATGGGACGAGCTTAGATGGGGCATGTGGGTTAGCATGGACGAGGTGGGCTGAAGGAGCTGTTTGTGTACTATATTGCTCCTTGACAGCTGGGAAAGTAGTGGAATGGTTGGGTAAAGAAAACATGGGTGGGGGTTTGCAAAACGAGGGGGTCAATGGCGGGCATGAGAGAGACTGGATTCTGGAGGTGGAAGGAGCCTAGTGGGAGTTTGGGATGAAAACCAAATAGAAAACCAATGTGGTAAACTACTGACGACTGGGTCAAGAGTACACTTCCCCTTTAACTGATATCGGTGTTGTTTTAATAACATTAGCTTTCAAACAATGAGACAGATACAGTAAGTGCATGCTGTACGACAGCTGAGGGCTCTGGTTTAACTCAGATAGTGTTGTCTTCAGAAGTTGTGTGAAGCAGATAATGAGGCCGGGAGACATAGTGGTGTTAATCGGCTGGAAGGGGAGACGGATGCCTCTTCCAACCAGTTCATGGAGCCAGGGCCCGCCTCCTCAGCAAACTGCATACGCTTGTTCTGAGATGTTGAGAAATGTTGAAAGATAGCAAAGAGTTAAAGAAAAACAGGAATGTTATACGTCGGACATTATGCAGTAGGAAACACTTGAGTTTCTTGTTTAGTTTAGTTTTGAGATACAGCGCGGAAACAGGCCCTTCGGCCCACCGAGTCTGTGCCGACCAGCGATTCCCGCACTCTAACAATATCCTACACACACGAGGGACAATTTACAACTGCACCAAGCCAATTAGTCTGCAAACCTGTACGTCTTCGGAATGCGGGAAGTAACAGGAGAATTCTCTGCCTCAGAGGGTGGTGGAGGCCGGTTCTCTGGATACTTTCACGAGAGAGCTAGATAGGGCTCTTAAGGATAGCGGAGTCAGGGGATATGTGGAGAGGGCAGGAACGGGGTACTGATTGGGGATGATCAGCCATGATCACATTGAATGGTGGTGCTGGCTCGAAGGGCCAAATGGCCTACTCCTGCACCTATTGTCTATTGTCTATTATCCGCGTGAGTTTTCTCCGGCTGCTTCGGTTTCCTCCCACAACCCAAAGACGTGCAGGTTTATAGGTTAATTGGCTTCTGTAAATTGTCCCCTTATGTGTAGGACAGAACTAGTGTGTGGAGTGATTGTTGGTTGGAGCAGATTTGGAGCAAAGGGCCTGTTCCATGCTATATCTCTAAACTAAACTAAACCAAACTGAACTGAACTGAACTGAACTAAACCAAATTAAACCTAACTAACCTAAACTAAATTAAACTAATTTAGAGTTACGGGTTGGGTGATGGGTGGGGAGGGATACGAAGCAGGTATATCATCACCTTTTGTTTTTCTTTCTGTTTTTGTCTTTTTATTTCTCTACGTCTTTCTTATTTCTTTTACTTACTCACTCTTTGGCTGCACCACTTTGGTAGCCTAGAGGTAGCCCAGCCTTTGGCTGCACCACTTTGGTAGCCTAGGGGTTCTATCCTTGCACATCCACTTCTCTCTCTCTTGCTTTTTCTCTCTTCTTCTCTCTCATCTTTAGCTAAAAATTAAAATTGAAGCTGTACAATAACTGTATTATGACATATGCCCGCTGCTTATATTTTTGTACACTGCTTCTAATAAAAAAATAAAAAAATAAAAAAAAAATGAAACTGAACTGAACTAATGTGGATGTCCGTGGTGGTTGGTCACGCGTGGTGCGAACCCTTGGCTCTAGCGGTTGGGTCACGTGAATTGGTTTGGCAGTTGGAATTCGAAGGATTGGCAGTTGGAGTTGGAGTGGAACTCGTTGTGGGTTTTGGGAGCTGTATAGTACATTACGATTAAAGAATTGTTCAAGGAGGAACCCGATGCACCCGCTGAGTTTTTCCCAGCACTACGATGAAAGAATCCTTCGCTTGACACTCGTGTCCCACTTCACTAAACTAAAACAAACTAAATTAAAACTAAAACAAGCTAAGCGGTTGGCTGTTCAAGTGTCACCTTGATCAGTTCAGCCCATAATCAAGGCGGTCTCTCCTCTGGTTGCAGGTTCCTATTAAAACGTTCTCCCCCTTTACCGTAAACCTGTGGCCTCTCTCATTCCCCATACTCTGGGTTTTTTTCCCGTTCTATTCCTCTCCAACATCTCACCCCTCAACCTCCTGCGCTCCAAGGAATCAAACCTTAGCCTGCTCAACCTCTCCCTATAGCTCAGCGCCTTGAGTCCTGGCAACATGCTGGTAAATCTTCTGTGAATCCTTTCAAGCTTGACAGCACCTTTCCTATAACAGGATGACCAAAACTGAACACAATAAACCAAAATAGAACACTTATAGAATATAATATTTTAGAACTAGAATATTTTAGAGCTATATCCATTACCACCACCCATGCTGCATACAACAGAATCACCCTGCTTACACCAGCCTGAAAGCTTAAAGCACGGTGGCGCAGCGGTAGAGTTGCTGCCTTACAACCTCAGAGACCCGGGTTCGATCCTGACTACGGGTGCTCTCTGTACGGAGAGTGTGCGTTATCTCTGTGCCTGCACGAGTTTTCCCTGGCTGCTCCGCTTTCCTCCCACGTTCCAAACACGCACAGGTTTGTAGGTAAATTGGCTTCTGCAAATTGAGAAATTGTCCCTGGTGTGTAGCATGGTGCTTGTGTACGGGGTGATCGCTGGTTGGCGTGGACTTGGTGGGCAGGGTATCTCTATAGTTTATCATCTAAAGTCTGTATCATTCCCAAGGCAACATGGTGAGTTGTGTTTGTTTCGTTTATTGTCACGTGTACCGAGGTACAGTGGAAGCTTCTGTTGGCGTGCTACCCAGTCAGCGGAAAGACAATACATGATTACAATCGAGCCGTCCACAGTGTACAGAAACATGATGAAGGGAATAACGCTTAGTGCAAGGTAAAGCCAGTAATGTTCGATCAAAGATAGTCCCGAAGTACAGGTTTACTTTAGTTTAGAGATACAGCGCGGAAGCAGGCCCTTCGGCCCACCGAGTCCGCACCGACCAGCGATCCCCGCACACTAACACTATCCTACACACACTAGGGACAATTTACATTTATACCAAGCCAATTAACCTACAAACCTGTATGTCTTTGGAGTGTGGGAGGAAACCGAAGATCTCCGAGAAAACCCACGCGGTCACGGGGAGAACGTGCTCTGGCGCTGTAAGCACTGTAAGGCAGCAACTCTACCGCTGCGCCACCATGCTGTCCCGAAAGAAGGAGATGCATTTCCTTGGTTTTGCAAGGGAAACCTCAGCGTAGTGGTCAATTAGAAACCGAATGAATCCTTTTCAATGGCCGTTAGCTGTGACTAAAAACTTTTGGAGATTTAGTTTGAAGTGAAAGAGCTTCAAGCAGGAGTTGTAGCAGCAGGAAAGGGAAGTTCTTGACCTGGAATGTTGACCCCCCCCCCCCCCACCCCCCCCCACGATTAAGTAATTAACTTCCTTTTATCACATCAGAATGGAACTACGTTGTTAGCTGGGGTGGAGCAGGACAGGATGGCAACAGGATGAATCCTATAAATCTCCAGAAATCCCATTTATAGCCATCTGCTCCCAGGAGCAAAGGTTGTCTTTGGGCGGGGTGCCCGATCCGATCTGACTCCAAGTGTCATTCCTGTGGCGTTTCCTGTTTTCCATCCCCTTCTGAACTCCGTGGTTCTCCAGAGGGGGAAAACACATATGGCTGTGAATTGTGTGGGAAGGAACTGCTGATGCCGGTTCACGCTGAAGATGTCTCAGTCTGAAGAAGGGTCTCGTCCCGAAACGTCACCCATTCCTTCTCACTTGAGATGCTGCCTGCCCCGCTGAGTTGCTCCAGCATTTTAGTTGAGTTTAGTTTAGAGATACAGCCCGAAAATGGGCCCCTTCGGCCCACCGAGTCCGCGCCGATCAGTGATCCCTGCATGCTAACATTACCCTATACGCACTAGGTACATTTTACACTTATACCAAGCCAATTACCCTACAAACATGTACGTCTTTGGAGCGTGGGAGGAAACCGACGATCTTGGAGAAAACCCACCCGGTCACGAGGAGAATGTACAAACTCCGAACAGACAGCGCCCGTAGTCGGGTTCGAACCCGGGTCTCTGGTGCTGCAAGCACTGCAAGGCAGCAACTCTACCGCTGTGCCACTGTGCTGCCATATCTGTGTCTGTCTTCGGTGTAAACCAGAACCTGCAGTTCCCCCCTACACATTTTGTCTGCTCCGCTGCGAAATCTCCTCAAGGTTTGCCGACCTTGAAGAAGTTCTCCTCCTCTCTGCAACGAGAATTCTGCAGCTCATTCTGAAGGAGGGTCACGAACCGAAGCATCACCCATTCCTTCTCTGCGGAGATGCTGCCTGTCCCGCTGAGTTACTCCGGCATTTTGCGTCCATCGTTAGGGTTGTGAATTGTTCCACACCACACCTACTCAGGAGGGTTTATTCACCTCAACCATGTACCTATTCCCATTTCCCAATTTGACTCTGTTTTGTGAAAATACTTTGGTGTAGTTTCGTGACACAGCCCGGACAGAGACCCTTCAGCCCACCGAGTCCGCGCCGACCAGCGATCCCCTACACCAGCACTATCCTACACACTAGGGACAATTTACCATCCTTATCGAAACAAATTAGGCTACAAACCTGCACGTCTTTGGAGTGTGGCATGAAACCGGAGCACTCGTAAATAACCCATGCGGTCACGGGAAGGACGTGCAAACTCCATACAGACAGCACCTGTAGTCAGGATCGAACCCGGGTCCCTAGCGCTGTAAGGTGGCAACTCTACCACTGCGCCACCAAGCCGCTCTGTGCTGGGTGACTCATTAATAATGATTCATTATTAATAATGACTGATTAAGAATGACTCATTATTTTCTAAATTACACGAAGTGAGTGGGAAAAATGAACAAGTTATCACCCTGTAGGTGTCACTGTAAACCCTTGCAATAACAGACAACTGGCAGAGGATAGTGTCCGTTATTGCCGATTGTCCACTATAACAGAGTGAGGGGGATAACGTTTAACCCAAGGCCGGGAGGGATGTAACATGGCGTTAGGGTGAGGGGGAACTGGGGGGGGGGGGGTGGTTAAACCAGCCTGTTTGTTCAGGGGGAAGGGTGATGTGTTTGGAGTGATCTAACCTTTGGTTGAATGGGTAGAAGATATTGAAGCCCATGAGTTGGAGCTGAAATCCCATTTCTGGACATGGGAGTCTCCATCAGTGTAGAAGTGGCCGGGGATCAACCCATCCAGAGATCGTGGGAGTCTCAGGGATGTGAGGATGAAGAGGTTGGGGAATTAGGATTGAGTGGATCACAGTGGGAATTGGGAGATCAAAGATGTCCTCAAGATTGGGGATTGAATGATTGAAGGGCTTGGAGGGTTAAGAAATTGGGACATTTGCAGGGAAGGGAGGTAAGAAGGGTTAGGCTGAGGTCCAGGGTTCAGAGGGTGCACTCGGGGGGAGGGGGGGTCAAGATCAGCGTGTTAAAGGTCAGGACCAGAAGCATTATTGGGCGAATGAGTGGCTTACCAAACGGAAGGCCAAGTCACAGGCACTCCTGTTTAGCATTGCATCTTCAAGAGAGTCAACTGTTTTATTGCCATATGTCCCAGGCAGAACAATTAAAATCCTTACTTGCAGCGGCACAATAGAATGTGTAAACCTAGTACTCTGTAATAAATATAATGAACGAGAAAAGAAAGTACAGTATATAACTGAACTAATGTTCAGGGGGAGAGTCTAGGACTTGAGGTCATAGCCTCAGAATTAAAGGACATTCTTTTAGGAAGGAGATGAGGAGAAATGTCTTTAGTCAGAGGGTGGTGAATCTGTGGAATTCCTTTGCCACAGAAGGCAGTGGGGGCCAAGAGAGAGGAATTTTTAAGACAGAGATAGACAGAGATAGATAGATACAGGTGTCAGAGGTTATGGGGAGGGCAGGAGAATGGGGTTTGGAGGGAGAGATAGATCAGCCATGATTGAATGGCAGATTAGACTTGATGGGCCGAATGGCCGAATTCTACTATTATTACTTATGACCTTATCTATATTACTAAAAGTCTCATCTTGACAACTTCCTGTTGCACTGTATATTGATTTTAGAAAAAACGCTGCCACTTATGGCTGTGATTTTTGGTCATCTTACTCAGAGCCCCCCACCGCTGCGCAGGACAAGAGGATTTTTCCCATCGATGAAAAATAAAAGAGTTATTTGTGTTTAAAAAATGTAGAGATTCTCTCTCCTGAAGGCCACGCCCCTTCCGGAGGGACTATAAAACCCGGAAGTGTGGAGGTGCCTCGGTTCTCTGCAAGATGGGGGAGCGAGAGGTCGCAATTCTCAGTCTGAGCTGTGAATAACACTGAACACATGTCTACTAAATTGTGAGTGGTTTTACTGACTTGTCAGTGCCCTTAATGTGGTTTGAAAATGTAGTTTTGAAAATGCAAAAGTGTGTTTTGGTTTGAAAGTGCTAAAGCTGTGTTGCCTTTGGTTTGAAAGTGCTAAGCTGTGTTGCCTTTGGTTTGAAAGTGCTAAAGCTGTGTTGCCTTTGGTTTGAAAGTGCTAAAGCTGTGTTGCCTTTGGTTTGAAAGTGCTAAAGCTGTGTTGCCTTTGGTTTGAAGTGCTAAAGCTGTGTTGCCTTTGGTGTGAAAGTGCTGAAGCTTTGTTGCCTAATTAAAGCTGCCTTGCCTAATTAAAGCTGCCTTGTATTTGGTTTGAAAGTGCTAAAGCTGTGTTGCCTAATTAAAGCTGCCTTGCCTAATTAAAGCTGCCTTGCCTAATTAAAGTTGCTTTGCCTAATTAAAGCTGCCTTGCTTAATTAAAGCTGCCTTGCCTAATAAAAGCTGCCTTGCCTACTTAAAGTTGCCTTGCCTAATTAAAGTTGCCTTGCCTAATTAAAGTTGCCCTGCCTTCTATATAATTTAAAAGTCTAATCTTGTCCACTTCCTGTTTGCGCTTTATATTGATTTTAGAAATAATGCTACAATGTACGGGTGTGATTTTTGACCATCTTACTCAGAGTCCCCCTCCGCTCATCAGGTGCCGAGGATTTTTCCCATCGATGAAAAATAAAAGAGTTATTAGTGTTTAAAAATTGTTGAGATTCTCTCTCCTGTCAATCATGCCATGAAGGCCACGCCCCTTCTGGTGGGAGGGGGGAGGGACTATAAAACCCAGAAGTGTGGCGTGGCTCAGTCTCTGCAAGATGGGCAAGGGAGAGGTCATGACTCACTGTCATTAGTGGCCTTGCACCCTGCTTGAAATGGTATGAAACAGCACTTGAATTTGATGGCCTTGCACTCTGCTTGAAATGGAATTTCAAGGAATAGCTGTGAGTCAACTGCGAGCCCACCAGCCATGAGTGAGTGAGCTCCCAGCACAACAGGCTTGAGTGATTGAGCTGCCAGCCCAAGAATCCATTTGGCCCACAATGTCTCCATACTAGCCCTCTGGAAAA
>CM075981.1:11142902-11201536 GCA_038087875.1 Malacoraja senta | reverse complement strand
TGAATCTGTGGAATTCTTTGCCACATAAGGCTGTGGGGGGGCCAAGAGAGTGGAAATTTTTAAGACAGAGATAGACAGAGATAGATAGATACAGGTGTCAGAGGTTATGGGGAGGGCAGGAGAATGGGGTTTGGAGGGAGAGATAGATCAGCCATGATTGAATGGCAGATTAGACTTGATGGGCCAAATGGCCTAATTCTACTATTATTACTTATGACCTTATCTATATTACTAAAAGTCTCATCTTGACAACTTCCTGTTGCACTGTATATTGATTTTAGAAAAAACGCTGCCACTTACGGCTGTGATTTTTGGTCATCTTACTCAGAGTCCCCCACCGCTGCGCAGGACAAGAGGATTTTTCCCATCGATGAAAAATAAAAGAGTTATTTGTGTTCAAAAAATTTAGAGATTCTCTCTCCTGAAGGCCACGCCCCTTCCGGAGGGACTATAAAACCCGGAAGTGTGGAGGTGCCTCGGTTCTCTGCAAGATGGGGGAGCGAGAGGTCGCAATTCTCAGTCTGAGCTGTGAATAACACTGAACACGTGTCTACTAAACTGTGAGTGGTTTTACTGACTTGTCAGTGCCCTTAATGTGGTTTGAAAATGTAGTTTGAAAATGCAAAAGTGTGTTTTGGTTTGAAAGTGCTAAAGCTGTGTTGCCTTTGGTTTGAAAGTGCTAAAGCTGTGTTGCCTTTGGTTTGAAAGTGCTAAAGCTCTGTTGCCTTTGGTTTGAAAGTGCTAAAGCTGTGTTGCCTTTGGTTTGAAAGTGCTAAAGCTGTGTTGCCTTTGGTTTGAAAGTGCTAAAGCTGTGTTGCCTTTGGTTTGAAAGTGCTAAAGCTGTTGCCTTTGGTGTGAAAGTGCTGAAGCTTTGTTGCCTAATTAAAGCTGCCTTGCCTAATTAAAGCTGCCTTGTATTTGGTTTGAAAATGCTAAAGCTGTGTTGCCTAATTAAAGCTGCCTTGCCTAATTAAAGCCCACAATGTCCATACTAGCCCTCTGGAAACCAGTCCCTTCAGGGCACAACACCCATACTAACGCTCCAGGAAGTCCCCCTCCCCCACTGGCCACCAATATTGGAATTGGTGGAGAGGCAGAATATTGCGTTGGGGGACAAGCCCTCCCATGTGAACATGGGACCTAACGGGTCCCACTTAGTCTAGTATATCTTAGAATTCTGATATCTATGCTGCCTTACGGTAGAATTGCTGTTGCTGTAGAATTGTAGAATTGCTGGGAGGGCTGTGTAGTTCGGAGCTTATTTGGAGGTTGTAGTGTTTAATAGCCTGATGGTTGCAGGGAAGAATCTGCTCCGGAACCTGGACGTTACAGTTTTCAGGCTCCTGTACCTTCTTCCCGATGGCAGTGGACTGAATGTTTGGCCCGGGGTGGTGTGGCTCTGGGCAGTGTCAATGTGCTCTCAACTATGCACCTGAGAGAGTTCCTCCCCTGGCACACTGAATCTCTGCAACTGTCTCAAGAAGCCCGTGGTTGTCCAGGAGTAACCAGCAATGGGTGTTTCCAGGACAGCTTCCCTCTTGTCCCCACTGATCTTCTGAAGGGAACATTATGCAAGGAGTGCTGTCATCTGATGTGCATGACTGATCTGATGCAATGGCCACTTGTGCAAGGAAATATATGGTCAGATTTCCACAGTAATGTAAAATGATCTCTGAGCAATTCACAAGTTCATAGGTTCTAGGAGCAGAATTAGGCCATTCGGCCCATCAGGTCTACTCCACAATTACTAGTGTGAAAAGCCAATGTCCTTAGTGCAACCAAAGACAGTCCATAGAAGTTCATAGTTGGGCTCAGTGGTGTGTAGTGTTCAAGAGCCTGATGGTTAGGTCATAAGTGACAGGAGAGGATTTCGGCCATTCGGCCCATCAAGTCTACTGCACCATTCAATCATGGCTGATCTATTGCTCCCTCCTTACCCCATTCTCCTCCCTCCCCTCATAACCACTGACACCCATACTAATCAAGAATCTATCTATCCCTGCCTTAGAAATATCCATTGACTTGGCCTCCGCGGCCTTCTGTGGTCGTTGGGAAGAGGGTATTGAACCAATCACTGGCTCACACGGAGTATTGGCTGGACTAAGCCGACCTTGGCCGGTGACCAGGCCCACCGCACCGGCTGCTCAGATTGAGGATAAATTGTGGAAACAATGCAGGTGCCAGGGCCGTGGTGGTGACGTGGCGTGGCTGGGTCATCTGGGTGGCCAGAGCGAAACGTGGTGGAGACACAAGCAGGATGTGTGGGGAGCCTGGTTGGCTGCTGGCAGCTGGGATGGCGTTTGGCAGAGGTCGCGGCCGGCCACGGCCAATGCCCCGTGGGAGGCGGCGATTGGTTGAAAGTGCGGGAGCTCAGCCGGCGGGGGGGGGGGGTCAGGGGAAGCCAGGATTAGTTACAACAGGAGCGAACGATGGCAGCAGATGTGAACAAGACCGGCCCCGTCACCCTGCTGTGAAATCTCCGGAGCTAGTCACCACCCCTGTGGATCCTTCAGGTGTCTGTGAGTGATGTGGGTGGGATTGTCTCTGCTCACTCTTCCCCCAGTTCACAAGCCTGATAGCAGAGGGGAAGTAGCTGATCCTGAGTCTGGTGGTGCGCGCTTTCCACCTTCTTTATGGTGGTGACCTGATGGTGGAGTAGACTTCCGCAAGACAGGACCAGGGAGAAGGAGGATGGGGCAAGTCATAGTCACACAGCCTGGAAACAGGTCCTTCGGCCCAACTTGCCCATGCCGACCAACATGCCCCATCTAAACTGTAGTCCCACCTGCCTGCTTTTGGCCCTTATCCCTCTAAACCTACCCTATCCCATGTACCTATCTAAATGTTTCTCAAAAGTTACCATAGTACCTAACTTAACTATCTCTTCCAGCAGCTCGTTCCATACACCCACCACCCTTTATGTAAAAAAGTTAAATTTCCCGTTAAGCCTTCCCACCTCCCCCCCAACTTAAACCTATGTCCTCTGGTTCTCGATTCCCCAAACTCTGGGCAGGTTCAGAGAATGTCATCATGAAAACCTACCCAGTTGCAATAAGATGACCCATGGTTTCACCAACGGGGCATGGGACTGCAGAGATGGATAGGATTTATGGTCCTTGTGATGCTGCGGGACTTCTCCAGAGCTGGACCAGCTCCGATCGCCTGAGAATGGGGAGAGGGTGCAAACTTGGCCGTGCAGAGCGAGCGGGCGCCTCGGCACGTCCACGCGAAACTGATTCATGCCATAGGTCTGACGTTACAAGGCCTTCTATGCCCGCACCTCCAGACATAGGAACAGCTATAGCTGCTCTGAACCGGCCCTGCAGAGTGCCCCCCCCCCTCCCCCCATGAACTGTCTCCCTCGGATGGTATCGTCGCACATCGACCCGGCACACACCTATTTGCACTTTATACTGTTCCACTGTTTTTTTTAAAATCTTGTTTCTGGGTGTGTACATTTTTAGTTAATTAAGTTATTACATCGGATGGAAGCTGCATACCAAATCTCGTTGTACCTCTGTGCAATGACAATAAAAGATATTATTATATTATTATTATTATTATTAGGTGTGGAAATTGAAATTGAACCGATGGAAACCTTGGCATCTGAGGGAGTCCCTGTTCTTCTGCCCACTAACGTACCTGATCTTAGCAACGAATACCCCTAACATCATGGTCGTGTGAATTAAAGGGCAGAGACGGTGGTCCTCGTTTCATGAAATGGCCGGTGTGATCTATCAGTCACCTGAATCATCGTGAGGGGAATAGAGATTTTACCCATGGTGGGGGAATCACAGAGCCAGGTGAGAGGGGCAAGATTTAATAGGAACACGAGGGGCGCCATTGTCACTCAGAGCGTGGGGGGGGGGGGCATGTGGAACTGTTAGGTGAAGCAGAACTATAACATTTAATCGATACTTGGGTACAGAGATAGGAAAGTTTAAAGGGGGATGTGGGGGCAAATATCGTGAAAGACCCTTCCTGCACCTGTAAATGTAAGACTCTCTTCTGCCTGCCCTGGGGCCAGACAGTCAGTGATTGTTTGTATGCCGGCATTCAGTTGGGTGTGAACTTTGTGCAACCCTCGCCCACTATGGGTAACAATCGCCAGGTTCTGTGAGCTGTGTCCATGCTTGGTCATGACACACTAAGTACGGAACAACATGTTAAAAATCAGCAACCTGCAGTTAGAGTCAGAGAGTGATACAGAGTGGAAACAGGCCCTTTGGCCCAACTTGCCCACGCCGGCCAACATGTCCCAGCTACACTAGTCCCACCTACCTGTGTTAGGTCCATATCCCTCCAGACCTGTCCTATCCATGTGCCTGTCTGTTTCTCAAACGTTGGGATAGCCCCAGCCTCAACTACCTCCTCTGGCAGCTCGTTCCATACGCCCTCCACCCTTTGCGTGAAAAATTTACCGCTCAGGTTCCTATTAAATCTTTTCCCCTTCACCTTACTGTGTCCTCTGGTCCTTGATTCCCTCCACCCCCCATCCCACCCCCCATCGCAACCCCACACCCACACCCACCCCACACCCACCTCCCCACTGCCAGGTCACACCTTCGTTCCCGGTGGCACCCCTTTCCTGCTGGGTACCCCCTTCATTCTCAGCGTCCTCTCGCCAGGTTCCCCCCTTGGCTCTCGGGCTCCCCCCTCTACCACCCCCCCCCCTCACCGGGTTCCCCCCTTCCGTTCTCGTCCCATCCCTCCTCCCCCCACCCCAGCCAGGTCGGGGGTCCCGGAGTCCAGGGGCCCAGAGGCTTCGGGAACGGAGGCAAGTGGGAATGGTACGGAATAGTCTCCTTGGCACGCCCCGGAGTTAGGAGGAGAGAGTGAGTCCGTGGAGCCGCAGCTCAAAGGGAGAGTTAGATCAATAGTTCTTGGGGCTAACGGAATCAAGGGATATGGGGAGAAAGCAGGAACAAGGTGCCGAGTTGGGATGATTCACCTATGATCATTTGAATGGCAGTGCTGGCTTGAAGGGCCGAATGGCCTACCCCTGCCCCTATTTTCCATGTTTCTATGTTTCCGTGTTTCCAATTGGAAGGATTGCCAGCTGCGGACTTACTCATGAAGCGGAGGAAGGGGCAGGCAGGCACTTGATGAGCCCCTTTTAAGGGCAGGAACACAGACAAACGAGGTACTTTGACCCAAGTGTTTATCTTTAATAATTGGAAGCAGATTTCTCAGTCGGAATGAAGTCATCCAGATGGAACAGCAGTTCTCTGAAGCAAAAAGTGGTTTTAATAGAAAGATGCTGTTTGAGGGTGGAACTGCTTTAAGGAACCTTGCATCGGGTCAGCTGTCAACAGACAGATTTATTCCCAATACTCTGGGCTGATCTACCAGACATTGTACAGTGGAGGAGGCGCGGAGCCTGTTTCCGCGCTGTATCGCTGTATCTCTGCATTTCTGTAAATTAAAAAAAGGGAAATGCTGGGAGACATTATCCACAAACAGAGAAGCAACATTAACATTTCAGGTCAACGATCTTGCATCAGAAGTTACGTTTCTCTTTCCTGACCCATGGGATATTTCTCGGACTTTCTGTTTTTATTTCAGATTTCCGGCGTTGTCTTTTTTTGTCCTTTTCATGTTCATAAGTTCAGATAAATTGGGCCATTTGGCTCATCAAGTCTACTCCACCATCAAGTTATGGCTGATCTATCTTTCCCTCTCAACCCCATTCTCCTGCCTTCTCCCCATGACCTTTGGCACCCGTACTGATTAAGATCCTATCAATCTTCGCTTTCAAACTAGCCAATAACCTGCCCTTCACTGCCATCTGTGGCAATGAATTCCATAGATTCACCAGCCTCTGGCTGAAGAAATTCCTCCTCATCTCCACTTTAAAAATACGTACTTTTATTCTGAAGCTGTGCCCTCTGGTCCTAGACCCTCCCACTACTGGAAACATCTCAATTGGTGCTCTGCTCTACCATGGTCTACTCACCCCCCCTGCTCTATGCTCTATATACTGGAAACACCCTCCCCATATCCACTCCATTTAGGCCTTTCGTTCATCATTACAATGTAGCTGGAATTACAATATTTCCTCAGGTCACCAGGATATGAAAGGTTTTTAACTTTAAAGCTGGTTGATAATTAAATCTCTAGAGAGTCCAAGGATTCAATGGGTCCGTTTCATACATCGAAAACTCGCAGATGCTGGAAACCTGAAATAAAACAGAAAACGCTAGTAAAACTCAGCAGGGCAGGCAGCATCTGAGTAAGGAGAAACAGGGTTAACAACTTCTACTCAATGACCATCAACACAGGTGCACAACAAGGCTGTGTGTTTATCCCCTTTAGTTTAGTTCAGAGATACAGCGAGGAAACAGTCCATTCGCCTCCCCCCCCCCCCCGCCCCCCCCGCCGGGTCCGCGCCGATCAGTCATGCATTATCCTACACACACTAGAGGCAATTTTACATTTATACCAAGCCAATTAACCTACAAATGTGCACGTCTTTGGAGTGTGGGAGGAAACCAGAGCATCCGGCGATAACCCACACGGTCACGGGGAGAACGTACAAATTCCGTACAGACAGCACCCGTAGTCAGGATTGAACCCGTAGTCTCTAACACTGTGAGGCAGCAACTCTACCGCTACGCCAACGTGCCGCCCACAGAGTCGAATGAAGTAGAGTGGAAGGGTGAAGAAGGGTCACGACCCGAAACGTCACCCATTCCTTCTCTTCAGAGATCTTTCCTCAACCACTGAGTTACTCCAGCATTTTGTGTCTATCTTCGGTTTAAACCAGCACCTGCAGCTCCCTCCCACCCACACACCAGTAAAACCTTCACTGCACTGAGGTAGACTTCCATAAAATGTATTCTCCTGAACAGAGGCTTCATTGGTAGGGCAGGGTAGGGGATTGCAACCTTCACGTGGTCCACTCTGTGTCGACTAATGCAATCAACCCGACATTCACAAACGATTAGATCAAATAGAACAAGTTAGAAACATAGAAACATAGAAAATAGGTGCAGGAGTAGGCCATTCGGCCCTTCGAGCCTGCACCGCCATTCAATATGATCATGGCTGATCATCCAACTCAGTATCCTGTACCTGCTTTCTCTCCATACCCCCTGATCCCTTTAGCCACAAGGGCCACATCTAACTCCCTCTTAAATATAGCCAATGAACTGGCCTCAACTACATTCTGTGGCAGAGAATTCCAGAGATTCACCACTCTCTGTGTGAAAAAAGTTCTTCTCATCTCGGTTTTAAAGGATTTCCCCCTTATCCTTAAGCTGTGACCCTTGTCCTGGACTTCCCCAACATCGGGAGCAATCTACCTGCATCTAGCCTGTCCAACCCCTTAAGAATTTTGTAAGTTTCTATAAGATCCCCTCTCAATCTCCTAAATTCTAGAGAGTATAAACCAAGTCTATCCAGTCTTTCTTCATAAGACAGTCCTGACATCCCAGGAATCAGTCTGGTGAACCTTCTCTGCACTCCCTCTATTAACTACATTCTGTGGCAGAGAATTCCAGAGATTCACCACTCTCTGTGTGAAAAATGTTTTTCTCATCTCAGTCCCAAAAGATTTCCCCTTTATCCTTAAACTGTGACCCCTTGTTCTGGACTTCCCCAACATCGGGAACAATCTTCCTGCATCTAGCCTGTCCAACCCCTTAAGAATTTTGAAAGTTTCTATAAGATCCCCCCTCAATCTTCTAAATTCTAGCGAGTACAAGCCAAGTCTATCTTCATATGAAAGTCCTGACATCCCAGGAATCAATCTGGTGAACCTTCTCTGTACTCCCTCTATGGCAAGAATGTCCTTCCTCAGATTAGGAGACCAAAACTGTACGCAATACTCAGGTGTGGTCTCACCAAGACCATGTACAACTGCAGTAGAACCTCCCTGCTCCTATACTGAAATCCTTTTGCTATGAATGCTAACATACCATTCGCTTTCTTCACTGCCTGCTGCACCTGCATGCCTACTTTCAATGACTGGGTGTACCATGACACCCAGTTCTCATTGCAAGTTGACCTACAACTTTAGGCCGTGCAAGAAGAAGACTGGTAGGGCAATGTTGCCGCATGAAGTCTTACATCGATGCTAAGATCCCACACAGTCTGTTGGCCGCTACCAACAAATCCACAAACATTTTTTGCCCCTGATGTTTAAGATTCTGCTTACTAATTCATTGCAGCAATTCTTAATTAATTCTATTCATCGTTATCAGAGTGAATACGTTGCCATTCAGCATGTGAACCAGACCATCAAGTCAATGAATGCAACATTGCAATGATTGGCATTTAGTTCCACACATTGTAGATTAATGCCTTGGCCTCATAAATCACCGTGTAAAATTACCGGTGACTTTTGCAGCCAGACGGTGGCACCTTCACCCAAGTGCAGCAACAGGACTTTAAAAGTCCTTTGCTGTAGGTAAAGTTCATAAGTTCATAAGTGATAGGAGCAGAATTAGCCATTCGGTCCATCAAGTCTACTCCACCATTCAATCATGGCTGATCTATCTCTCTCCCCCCCCCCCCCCCCCCCGACTCCATTCTCCTGCCTTCTCCCCAAATAACCCCTGACACCCGTACGAATCAAGAATCTATCCAGCTCTGCCTTAGAAATATCCATTGACTTGGCCTCCACAGCCTTCTGTGGCAATGAATTCCACAGGTTCACCACCCTCGGAGCAGCAAGAATTCCTTCTCCTTCATAAATGAATGCCACCATGCCACCCTAAAAGTATATTATTCACTGAAGGCAGAATTCTGGCTTGTAGCCAACCACAGTGACATTCACACTTCCAGCAAGTTCACTCCAAAGACGTACAGGTTTGTAGATTAAATGGCTTGGTATAAATGTAAATTGTCCCTACTAGTATGTGTAAGATAGTGTTAATGTGCGGGGATCACTGGTCGGTGCGGACTCGTTGGGCCGAAGAGCCTGTTTCCGCGCTGTATCTCTAAACTAAACTAAACTAGTTTGGAATTTGGAACTATCTTTCCTGAACCTGAACAATCAGAGAACATTCCTCTTCAAAACGTTTCAGCAAAAACCGCCGATCAACACATGTGTTTTCATTTTTGAATCAATTTCATGATACAATCAGTACCCAGGGGCCCCAATCCGATCTGCTCTGACAATGTGATAAGACATCTGTCTCACAGCTGGGTGGGAACAATATGGACCCCACACGCCTCCTCGATTCCTTGACCTTTCCAACGTTTGACTCCACATAACCCAAAACGTTCAGAACATTTTTCTTCTTTAATTTTGGGGAGCTTACTTTTTTTAGTAATCCTGACTATTGCTCCTAGTATTACTAATAGAGGCGGCACAGTGGCGCAGCAGTAGAGTTGCTGCCTCACAGTGCGAGAGAGCCGGGTTCGATCCTGACTACCGCCGCTGTCTGTACGGAGTTTGTACATTCTCCCCGTGACCGCGTGGGTTTTTCTCTGGGTGCTCCGGTTCTTCTCACACTCCAAAGCCGTTCAGGTTTGTAGGTTAATTAACTTTGGTTACAAAAAATTGTAAATTGTCCCGAGTGTGTAGGATAGTGCTAATGCACGAGAATCGCTGTTCGACGCAGACTCGGTGGGCCAAAGGGACTGTTTCTGTGCTGTTTCTCTAAACTAAATAAAACTGAACTACTACTAAAAGACACAAAGTGCTGGAATAATTCAGCGAGTAAGGCAGCATCTCTGGAGAACATGGACAGGTGACGTTTCGTGTCGGGGACCCTTCGTCAGTCTGAAGTAGGGTCCCGCCCCGAAGAAATATTCTGACGATTCACCTGAAAAGTCACCCATCCATGTTCTCCAGAGGTGCTGCCTGACCCATTAACTTATGCCAGCGTAGATAGTCATACAGTGTGGAAACAGGCCCTTCGGCCCAACTTGGAGTGTGGTCCACTGTGCTGTTTGTCGTGCTGCAGGAAGGAAGTAGTTGCATGAAAAAGAACGCGGAAGAGGTTCACCGTGACGTTGCCTGGAATGGAGCAGCACAGCAGGAGCTACCTGGCAAGCAGGCCAAGGGTCACCGCCGCGGACCAACGATGGAGGACTCGCCCGCCGCGGACCGAGGATCGCCCACCGCGGACTCCGAACTCGGCCCCGAGCCACTGGTATCGATGTGAACGGGGAGGGAACCGTGAGAGAGAGGTGGACCGTCTCGAGAGAGAGGTGGACCGTCTCGAGAGAGAGGTGGACCGTCTCGAGGGAGGTGGACTATTGAGATAGAGAGGTGGACCATCAAGATCGATCGGGGGGATGCTATCACTGACTGGATAGCACTCAACATAAAGCTTTTTTCTGCATCTCGGTACCTGTGACACTGAATCAAATCTAATATGGATTGGCATTTAAGAGAGAACACATTGCCGGGGAATGGGAAGAGGGATGGGACTTCCTCTGTTACTGAGCAGCCTACTCTAGATAGTTGTGGATGTCCACCACCGTGGATGGCAAACTGATCTCCTGAAGCACTGACCTCTCACGCAGATCCAGGCCGTGCTTGTAAACCACTTGGTGGAGGTGTGTCCTGGAGACAGCACTTCCCTGCTGCTCCCCTCTTCACTGGGCAACTGTTGACCCACCAAACCACAAACAAGGTTGGCATGGTGGCGCAGCGGGTAGAGCTGCTGCCTCGCAGCGCCAGAGACCCAGGTCTCATCCTGACCTCGGGTGTCGTCTGTACAGAGTTTGCACCTTCTCCCTGTGACCACGAGGGTTTTCTCCGGGCGCTCCGGTTTCCTCCACCATTCTGAAGATGTGCAAGTTTCTAGGTTAATTGGCTTCTGTAAATTGCCCCTAGTGTATAGGATGCGAAAGTGGGATAACATAGAACTAGTGTATGGGTGATCGCTGGTTGTCACGGGCTCGGTGGGCCGAAGGCCCTGTTTCCACGCTATGTCTTAGTTTAGTTTAGAGATACAACGCGGAAACAGCCCCTTCGGCCACGGAGTCCGCACCAACCAGCGATCACCGCACAATTAACACTACCCTACACACAGTAGGGACACTTCTACATTTACACCAAGCCAATTAACCTACAAACCTGCCCGTCTTTGAAACCGAAGATCTAAGAGAAAAACCCACGCAGGTCACGGGGAGAACGTACAAACTCCGTACAGACAGCACCCGTAGTCTGGATCAAACCCAGTTCGCTGATATTGGGTTTCGGCCCGGAACGTTGCCTATTTCCTTCGCTCCTTAGATGCTGCCTCACCCGCTGAGTTTCTCCAGCAATATTTTGTCTACCTTCGCTGATCTGTAAGGTAGTACCTCTGCCACCATTGCCGTCCATATCTCTAAAACTAAACTAAACAAATTGGGGGTGCTGGTGGCCTAATTGCTCCTCATTCAACTTTCCATCTGAGGATTGTGATTTATTAACCGACCAAGTGCAGAATTCAGAGCGAATGTTCCGCAAGTAAGCCTTTCCGTCGAGCGGATGAGAAATTGGCTGTGACTGATGTTTATTTTCTGGCGTTAATTCTCAGGAGCCAAAGACCACAATGTGAAGCCTTGCTGAGTTCGAGTAGTCACTTCCTGAGCTGTAACAATTCTGCGGTTCTATGAAAAGATTGTGTGGTAGGAATCCTTACCTCCTGCCTTTGGAACTCCCCCTGCAAGGCCCACTACATCTCCGACCGATGACAGGGGATTTTCCTTCACTGAAGTAAAGCTCCAGTCAGCACTGATGGCAACATTAATCATGGGTGTAGTTCAGGTGACGATTCTGTCCTCATTAGTTTCGTTTCGAGGCTCACCGAGTCCGCACCAACCAGCGATCCCCGCACAGTAGCACCACCCTACACACACTGGGGACGACTTACACTTATACCAACCCAATTAACCTACAAACCTGTACGCCTTTCGTGTGTCGGGGGAAACCGAAGATCTCGGAGCAAACCCCACGCAGGTCACGGGGAGAACGTTAAAACTCCATAAAGACAGCACCCGTAGTCAGGATCGAACCCGAGTCTCTGGCGCTGTAAGACAGCAACTCTACCGCTGCACCACCGTACCACCTCAATTACATTCCATTCACCATGGGACAGACACAAGCGTTCACACTTAAACTGAATTGAACACAAGGAAGTGCAGGTGTTTGAGTTTTGATCAAAACACAAAAGTGCTGGAGGAAGTCTGTGCTAGAGGGCGGCACGGTGGCGCAGCGGTAGAGTTGCTACCTTACAGTGCCAGAGACCCAGGTTCGATCCTGACTACGGGTGCTTATCTGTACATTCTCCCCATGACCTGCGTGGGTTTCCTCTGGGTGCTCTGGTTTCCTCCCACACTCCTAAGACGTACAGCTTTGTAGACTAACTGGCTTGGTTTAATTATCCCTTATGTATGTAGGATACTGCTCGTGTGCGGGATCGCTTGGTTGGCGCGGACCCGGCGGGCCGAAGGTCCTGTTTCCACGCTGTATCTCTGAACTAAACTCAACGTGTCAGGCAGCACCTTTGGACGGAATGGACAGGTGACGTTTCGGGTCAGGACCATTCTTTAGACTAGAGAAGGTTCCAACCCGGAGTATTGCCTGTCCATTCCCTCCACTGATAAGGACACAAAGAGCTGGAGTAATGCAACGGATCAGGCAGCAGATCTCTGTCGAACATCCAGAAGCGACCATGCTCCAGAGATGCTGCCTGACTGACTCACTCAGTTACTCCAGCACTTGGTGTCTTTTTCTGTAAGCATCTGCAGTTTCTTGTGTCTCCCTCCACAGGTGCTGCCTGACCCATTGAGCTTAGTTTAGAGACGCAGACCCTTCAGCCCACCGAGTCCATGCTGACCCGTTCAGACAGGTTGTACGTTATCCTACATATCCTACACTTTAGGGGCAATTTACAGAGGCCAATTAATCTACAAAGCCGCACGTCCTTGGGATGTGGGAGGAACCCGGAACACCAGGAGGAATCCCACGAGGACACAGGGGAGAATGTGCGAACTCCATACAGGCTACACCAGAGGTCAGGATCGAACCCGGGGTCTCTGGCTCTGTGAGGCAGCGGCTCTACCAGTTGTGCCACAGTTCCACCCTGTGGTGTTGATGGGATGGGTGGCAGGTATTGAAGTGTAGTGAGTTTCTCCAGACGCATTGTGCTTTGAACTTGCACACATTCCCAGCACATCTGACTGCAGCAGGAAGTGAATCTAGCTCGACTAGAATTACTTTCTGAATGAATGTTCTCTGAATTTCCTGATAGTGAATTGCAGTTCACTACGTGGAATGGATATGAGTCAGAAGCAGCCCTGGGGTGAAGTGAAAAGTAATCAGGTCACAAGTTACTTCACCATGTAGCAGCATTTTACAACAGCGCCGTTGCGAATTACTGTGAGTTTGATCATTTACGCCTCAGAATCTCCTTATGCACTATCCCCTTCGCTTACCTTGGCCATGCTGGCTCTCGGACCTCGGTATCTTCAATCAGTACTTGTCTCTTCATTTTTATTTTAGATTTAGAACAAAAGCATGGAAACAGGCCCATCGAGTGCGGGCGGTCCAACGGTCCCCGTACGCTAGTTCTGTCCTACAGATTAGGGACAATTTACGGAAGCCAATTAACCTACAAACCTGCACGTCTTTAGAGTGTGGGAGGAAACCGGAGCACCCGGAGGAAACCCACGCGGTCCGATCCTGACTACGGGTGCTGCTGACTACACAAGTTTGTACGTTCTCCCTGGGACCTGCATGGGTTTTCTCCAGGAGCTCTGGTTTCCTCCCACACTCCAAAGTCGTTCAGGTTTTTGGGCTAATTGGCTTTAGTAAAATTGTAAATTGTCCCTAGTGTGCGGGATCACTGGTCGGCGCAGACTCAGTGGGCCGAAGGGCCTGTTTCCGCTCTGTATCTCTAAACTAAACAAAACTAAACAGAGGGGAAGAACTAGTTCCTGAGTCTGGTGGTGAACTCTTTCAGGTTTCTTTATAGTTTGCATGATAAATGCTCCTAATACTGAGTGGATATCCAACCCTAGCAGCTGTCAACAATATAATTCATTAGATAGCTCTGTTAAATATTAGGCACAATACTAGCAAATTACTATAAATGCCACCAGGGTAAGTATTCTGAATAATGAGACTATTTAAGCAAGTAGTCATATTTATTAGGTCTTGCAGGACGACATGGTGGTGCAGCGGTAGAGTTGCTGCCTTGCAGCGCCAAAGACCCAGGTTCGATCCTGACTACGGGAGCTGTCTGTACGGAGTTTGTACGTTCTCCCCGTGACAGTGTGAGTTTCCCTCCGAGTGCTCTGGTTTCCTCCAACACGCCAAAGATGTAGAGGTTTGTAGGTTAATTGGCTTTGTTCAAAATTGTCAATTGTCCCAAGTGTGCAGTGTGTGCTAGTGTAATGGGGAATGTTGGTCGGAGCGGACTCGGTGGGCCTCAGGGCCGGTGTCCGCGCTGTATCTCTAAACTATAGTAAACAGTGGGGAGACAGAAACAAAATGAAACCAAACCCTTGCATGGAGACAAAAGGAACCGCAGACGCTGGTTTACGAAAAAAGGACACAAAATGCAGGAGTAACTAAGCAGGTCGGGCAGCATCTTTGGAGAACATGGATATGTGGTGTTTTGAGTCAGGATCCTTCATCGGACTGATTGTGCTGGGGGTGGGGTAGTGTGAAACCTGGAAGAGAAATGAGGGCAAATGATTTCCTCTGCCCCTCCTGTGTGTGCACCCATTTCTCCCTTTCCCTGTGCGATGGTCCCCTCCCACCTATGTTCCTTCCTCCGGCTTCACAATTCGTGCCTTACACGATCTTTATCTCACACTTTCTGTCGTTTCATCTCCAGCTTTTGTCCAGCAATATTCCAATCACCGCCCCCCCCCCCCCCCTCCCCTCTCTCCTGTATCGCTTATCAAGCAAAGGGACACAAAGTGCTGGAGTAACTCAGCAGGTCAGGCAACAACTCTGGAGAACATGGATAGGTGATGTTTTGGATTGAGAACCTTTGGTTTTGTTTCCTTTCGTTTCGAGATGCAGCGTGGAAACAGGCGCGTCGACCCACCGAGTCCGCGCTGACCAGCGATCCCCACACACTTACACTATCCTACACACACTAGGGACAATGTACAATTCTACTTTCACACCAAGCCAATTCGACTACAAACCTGTACGTCTTTGGAGTGTGGGAGGAAACTGGAGATCCCGGAGAAAAACTCCCACAGGTCACGGGGTGAACGTGCAAACTCCGTACAGACAGCAGTTACACCAAACCCTGCATGTTTGGGACATATTGCCTCATTTCTCAACCATTGTTTTCCGTCTTACATGTTGTTCGCTATGGACTGCGTGTCTATTGTCCTGGTTCTCATGGTTACAATGTTGTAACCAACTCCCTTCTCCTCGTGACAAAACAATGAGATCACTAGTTCACACGGTACCTGTTTCAACTGCGTGAAACTGTTTTCACTAAACAATTCCAAGTTGTGAATTGCAAAGAGTGCTGTTAAGGAAGCAAATTCGACAATCTTCATAGAGGAAACAACGAGGTCAATGGGAGACACAAGGAAGTGTAGATGCTGGAATGTTGAGTGAAACACAGAGTGCTGGAGAAGGGTCTCGACCTGAAGGGTCTCAACCTCATCACTTCTCTCCAGTAATGCTGCCTGTCCCGCTGAGTTACTCCAACCTTTTGTGTCCATCCTGGTTGGAGGACGTCACCGGGTCAGGCAGCATCTGTGGAGGGAAATGGACAGACGACGTTTCGGGTTGGGATCCTTCTTCAGACTGATTGTAGTAGGGGGGGGAGAACTGGAAATAACAGTAGGATATTTTGAGTAAAAAGCACAGTGCAATTGGGACTGGCTTAGGCGGGGCTTTTTTTTGGCATGGATGAATTGGGCCGAAGGGCCTGAGTCCGTGCTATATGAATCTATGGCTCTTACTCAGTAACCGAGGCCACGCCGACCAGCGATCAGTCCGTATGCTAGCACTATCCTGCACACCGGGGACAGTTTACAATGTCACCAAAGCCAATTAACCTACAAACCTGTATGTATTTGGAGTGTGGGAGGAAACAGGGGCACCCGGAGAAAACCCACGCAGATCGCGGGGCGAACGTACAAACTGCGTACAGACAGCACCCGTAGTCAGGTTCGAACCCGAGTCTCTGGTGCTGTGAGGCAGCAACTCTACCGCTGCACCACTGTGCCGCCCCGTTATGAGGAAGGATTGTTGGAATCGAGCAGGATTGAGAGTTGGAATCATCCCATTTCCAATATAAAATTGACAGGAATCCATTTTAGATAAACCACTCATGTACATGCCAAATGCAAATTATTAAGAAAGTTGGAAAGTGTATCCTGCACAGAAATTCTCAAAGGCATATGAAACAAATTAACAGGGAATGCCATTGAAGATCAAATGGATTCATAGCATCAACAAATTTTTTTTTGAAGCTAAAATTTTGTGTGGAATTGGCTCCAGGGTTGAGAACATGAAGGATGACAGACCCAAAATATTAGCCAAGTGGAATATGAGGTGTTGTTCCTCCAGTTTGTATGTGGCCTCCCACTGGCAGTGGAGGAGGCCAAGGTCAGAAAGGTCAGTGTGGGAATGGAAGGAGGAGTTAATATGGTTAGCAACCGGGAGATCCAGCAGGCCTTGGCAGACCGAGCGTACGTGTTCGGCAAAACGGTCGCCGAGTCTACATTTGGCCTCACCGGAGGTACAGAGCAGGTGCACGGAAACCTCTGTCTCACCTGGAAGGACTTGCTGGGGTCCCTGGATGGAGGTGGGGGATGGAGGTGTTACACCTCCTGCGGTTGTAGGGGAAGGTATCTGGGGAAGGGAGTGGTTTGGGTTTAGTTTAGTTTAAGGGATACAGCGCGGAAACAGGCCCTTTGGCCCACCGAGTCGCCGATCCCCGCACATTAGCATTGCCCTGCACGCACCAGGGACAATTTTACATTCACACCAAGGCAAATAGCCTACAGACCTGTACGTCTTTGGAGTGCGGTGGGAAACCGAAGATCTCGGAGAAAATCCACGCAGGACACGGGGAGAAGGTACAAACTCCGCACAGAGAGCACCCATTGTCGGGATCGAACCGGGGGTCTCTGGCGCTGTAAGTCAGCGACTCTACCGCTGCGCCACCGTGCCGCCCACCCATGCCGGGAGGGAAGGGGTGAGTGAAGCAAGGAGTTGAGGAGGGAACGGTCTCTGCAGGAGGCAGATAGGGATGGAGATGGGACGATGGGACTGGTGGTGGGATCATGTCGGAGCTGATCAAAATGTCAGAGGATGATGATGAGTTATGTATGAAAGAGGAATATTAATTGTTCCTCTTTCCATGGATGCTGCCTGATCTGCTGAGCTTTTCCAGAATTTTCCTGTTTTAATTCAGATTTCCAGCATCTGCAGTTCTTCTCATTTTTGTTTACTGAAGATAAAATGAGTCGGCCTAATCTAAATATCATGCCCGAAGAAACGTTCCTATTCCGAATAAAACATTCCATTCTTATTATATCTGCTCATCCCTAAAGGGAATTTAAAATAAAAGTCAAAGAAAATTCAGGGACAGCTCCGGGGTGAATAGACTATTATTGCAATGTTCAAACTCATCAAATGCATTAACTGAAAAGGCTCTTGAAATATAAAAAGCTGCCATATTGTGTGCAACGTCTCTGAATTCTTAACCTCTTTCTCTTTATATTATTCCCTTTTGTCCTTCAACTTTCTCTTTATATTCTGTGATATAACAGATATTGTGTCTCATGTGATAAGAATCCACGATGTAAAAACAGGCCATTCAGCCCGACAGGTTGCTGCTGGTCTATGCTTCACATGTTTTCTGATATCACAGATATGCTTCTGAGGGCTAACGGAATCAAGGGATATGGGGAGAAAGCAGGAACGGGGTACTGATTTTGGATGATCAGCCATGATCATATTGGATGGCGGTGCTGATTCGAAGGGCCGAATGGCCTACTCCTGCACCTATTCGCAATGTTTCTATGAGCTCAGTGGAATTTTGAATTGTCCTAGAGCCAAATTGTGCTAGAATCTGGTGAGGCACGGTGGTGCAGAGGTACAGTTGCTGCCTTATGGCGCCGGAGACCCGGGTTCGATCCTGACTACGGGTGCACGTCTGCACGGAGTTTGTACGTTCTCCCCGTGACCTGTGTGGACTCGGTGGGCCAAAGGGCCTGTTTCTGCACTAAACTAAACTAAACTAGAGTCATAAAGCGTGGAAACAGACCCTTCATCCTTCTGAGTCCATGCCCACCGATCAAATATGACTTTACACCAGTCCAACATGAAGATGAGGAGGAATTTCTGTCGCCAGAGGGTGGTGAATCTGTGGGATTCATTGCCAGGTATGGTCGAGGAAGCCAAGACATGAGGTATTTTTAAGGTGGAGATTGGAACATTCTTGATTAGGGAGGGCGTCAGAGGTTACGGGGAGAAGGCAGGAGAATGGGGTTCAGAAGGAAAAATAGATCAGCCATAATTGAATTATGAATTATGAACTATGCTGCCATTGTCCCTAGTGTGTAGGGTAGAACCAGTGTACGGTTGATTGCGGGTCGGCAGGCACACGGTGGGCCGAAGGGCCTATTTCCATGCTGTATCTCTAAACGAAACGAAACTAAACAAAATGGTGTTGAGAGGGGAAAAGAGATCAGCCGTGATCGAATGGAGCCGACTCGATGGGCCAAATGGCCTAATTTTGCTCCTATGTCTTATGGTCTTATAGAGTCATAGAGTGATACAGCATGGAGACAGGCCCTTCGACCAAACTTGCCCACTCCTCCCAACATGTCCCAGCTACACTAGTCCCATCTGTCTGCATTTGGCCCATATCCTTCCAAACCAGCCCTATCCATGTACCTGTCTAACTGTTTCTTAAACGTTGGGATAGTCCCAGCCTCAACTACCTCCTCTGGCAGCTCGTTCCATACACCCACCAACCTTTGCGTGAAAAAGTTACCCCTCAGATTCCTATTAAACCTTTTCCCCTTCACCTTAAACCTATGTCCTCTGGTCCTCGATTCCCCTACTCTGGGCAAGAGACTCTGCGCGTCTACCCGATTTATTCCTCTCATGAGTTTATACACCTGCGGGTCCTGCCCATGTTAGACTTCGCAAAATGCAACACCTGACATTCCTCCAGATTAAATTTCAAAGGCATTTCAAAGAAAAGCAAGGTAACTCCCCCCCAACCTTGTGACTGATCCCACAACACTCACCTAAAACAAACAATCTCACTATTATCTCATGGCTGTATATAAACTAGAAACCATATTGCTTACATTACACAGGGAACACATTTCTAAAATACTTCTTTTGCTGTAAAGCTTTCTGGGGGCACCCTGAGGTCATAAATACAAGTCTTTCCTTTTTTCCTACACAGTATCTGTTGCCAACACTCTCAGCAACGAGCTCGAGGTGGGGATCGGCCAATTTTGCAGCGACATTGGTTTGCCCAGTAAACAGTCTACTTAAACAACCAAGGAAACAGCCAGCACGGTGTTGATTGTCAATGCGGCACGGTGGCGCAGCGGTAGAGTTGCCGCCTTACAGAGCCAGGGACCCCTGGTTCGATCCCGACTACGGGTGCTTGTTTGTGCGGAGTGTGAACGTTCTCCCCGTGACCCGCGTGGGTTTCCTCCGGGAGCTCCGGTTTCCTCCCACACTCCAAAAGATGTACAGGTTAGTAGGTTAATTGGCTTGGTGTGTTCAAGAAGGAACTGCAGATGCTGGAAAATCGAAGGTAGACAAAAATGCTGGAGAAACTCAGCGGGCGCGGCAGCATCTATGGAGCGAAGGAAATAGGCAACGTTTCGGGCCGAAACCCTTCTTCAGACTAATTGGCTTGGTATAATTGGCTTGGTATAATTGTAATTGTCCCCTAGTGTGTGTAGGATGGCGGTAGTGTGCGGGGATCGCTGGTCGGCACGAACTCGGTGGGCTGAAGGGCCTGTTTCCGTGCTGCATCTCTAAACCATTCAAATCCTTTGAACAATATAAAGGTGAAAGGCTTAACTTCCATTCACTCCCAACCTCAAAACTCAGGCACAATATTAAAATGAGGGATTAATACTCCGAATTAAGTTGAATGACCTTCATTTTCTGATTGTGTCTAATGCAATGCAGTCCCACCCTGCAATTGCTTAGCCGTTGAAGCCATTAGGGCCCTGGATTGGAGGTGCTGGTGATAGAATGACTTCCACAAATATCCTAAGCTTCAATGCATAACTGCTGCTCTGAAGATTAATACCACATGGACTGCAACAAAAAACAGTTCTTGTAACATCTGCATCCCTTTTCTCTGTAAGCATCTGTTTCCTGTTTTCAGATAAGACAGGCTATGTATGTCTGTTTCTCTGTATTGTTAATCACAAGTGTAACAGTCTATGATCCCTCAGTCTGACCAGTGACTGCGAGCTGCCTCCCCTCACAACCTCACCTCTATGTTGTGCCGTGACCCCATGCAAACGTGGATGCTTCCAGTCACGGGGAGAGTCAAGGACCTGTCCCACTTGGGCGTCATTTGCCCGTCACGCTTGTTGGGGCGCGAAGGTTTTGTGAATCCCAAAATCCTGGGGCGCCACGCGCGACTGCGCGTCACTGCCTACTTCACCATGCACCATGCGTGCGTAATGCACGGCATGCGCGCATCATGTGCGCGTCATGATGGGCTCGTCGTGCGTCGTGACGCGTAAATGATGTCGCGTAAATGACGCGCAGATGATGCCCAAGTGGGACAGGCCCTTCAGAATAAATGGATGTGCCTTCAGAATGGAGATGAGGAGGAATTTCTTCAGCCAGAGGGTGGTGAATCTGTGGAATTCATTGCCATGGATGGAGGTGGAGGCCAAGTCATTGGCCATAAGGTCATAAGGGATAGGAGTGGAATTAGGCCATTTGGCCCAACAAGTCTACTCCGCCATTCAATCGTGGCTGATCTATCTCTCCCTCCAAACCCCATTCTCCTGCCTTCTCCCCATAACCCCTGACACCCATACTAATCAAGAATTAGGTATTGTTAAACCGGAGATTGACAGGTTCTTGATTAGTCCGGGTGTCAAAGGTTACAGGAAGAAGGCAGGAGAATGGGGTTGAGAGGGAACGATAGATCCGCCATGATTGAACGGCAAAGTAGACTTGATGGGCTGAATGAGCCAATTCTGTTCCTATGACTTAAGAACGTAACAAAAACCTTCTTCACCATCCTATGTATCTGTGACAGCATTCATTTTGAAAAAAATATTTTTAATCTCATATTTTAGTTTAGTTTTAGTTTAGTTTAGAGATATAGCGGGGTCTTTCGGCCAATGAGGTCTGCATCGACCATCGATCCCCTCCCATTAACACTGTCCTACACTCGGGACAATTAAAAAAAAGAGATTTATACCAAGCTAATTAACCTATAAACCTGTACATCCTTGGAGTGCACTGGATATACTGTCGTTGTCCATCCAATTAACAAGAGTGTAAGGGTTCCAACCTGAAACATCACCTATCTATGTTCATCCAGAGATGCTGCCTGACCCGTTGAGTTACTCCAACATTTTGTGCCTTATTTTTTAAACAAGTTTGTACCCCGTGATTATTGAGCCCTGCTTGTGGAAACAGTTTATTCCCAAAACTCTTGTGTGGTGCAGGCTCGAAGGGCCAAATGGCCTCCTCCTGCACCTATTTTTGATGTTTCTTATCGGAATGGGACACAAATTGCTGGAGAATCTCAGCATCTCTGGAGAACATGGATAGGTGATGTTTCTGAGCTTGAAACATCGACTATCCATATTCCCCAGAGATGCTGCCTGACCTGCTGAGTTACTCCAGCACTTTGTGTCCTTTTGTGTATTAACCAGCATCTGCAGTTCCTTGTTCCCCCTCTATCAGAACCCTTCATGTTATTGTACAGCTCTACACAATCACTTCAGTCCTCTCTTTTCTAAATAGTGTAAGCAGTTACGCTCATTTTTAATAACAATCTTAAATCACTCCTGGCTATGTTACTGCTCAGTAATTCCACCTTGGCAGTCTCATTGCTGTGGAGCTGGTGTGTGCTGCTTTCACTCTGAGTATCAGATGTGAGGAGGCTTTATTCCAAGTCACAGAGCTATCCAGCCCTCCATCGCTGATATGGGAGTTTTCACCCCATCCGTGTGAGTTGTATTTGGACCTGAGACGACAAAGGCTATTTGCAATAAGCAACCCCACCCACCACGCTGCAACCCAGCTCTTCTTTTTATCTCAATCGGCAGTCTCGAGGGATGAAAGTTGAAAAGGGTACCAGCAAATCTCTATCAGGGAGGAAACATTCATTCCAGCGCTCAGGGTTCAAGGGGGTGTTGGAACTCTGACTCAGTTTGGGAACGCCCAGCCCAGCGCAGTCAATGTGTTTGCAGTAAAAATAATGGAAACTTAATTACAAAATCAAAACAGGGGTGTAATGCTGCGGCTTTATAAGGCAACGGTCAGAACGCACTTGGAGTATTTTGTGAGCAGTTTTTGGCACCGTATCTGAGGAAGGACATGCTGGCGTTGGAGAGGGCCCTGAGGAGGTTTACGAGAATGATCCCAGGGATGAGTGGGTTAACGTATGATGAGCGTTTGACGGCACTGGGCCTGTACTCGCTGGAGTCTAGAAGGATGAGGTGGGTGGGGGGACCTCATTGAAACTTCAGGGTGTCAGGGTTCAAGGGGAGAAGGCAGGAGAATGGGGTTGAGAGGGAAAGATAGATCAGCCATGATTGAATGGCAGAGTAGACTCGATGGGCCAAACGGCCTAATTCTTCTCCTATCGCTTTTGAACTTCTGAACTTAATTCTAATTTCAGGGCAGTGATTCTGAAGTTGAACATTGATATTTATAACTGTGAATCATAAGTACATGAAGGAATTTAGGAACAAATGGAGCAAAGAGTAAACTCATAGATACACTTAGTAGATCATGGTTGATATTTCAGGTTGGGACCCAGCATCAGGACTTGGCCTGAAAAGTTGCCTGCCAGGACCAGTTTGTTTTTTCCTTCTCTCCAGAGATGCAGCCTGACCCGCTGAGTTGCTCCAGCATTTTGTGTCTACCTTCGATTTAAACCAGCATCTGCAGTTCTTCCCTACTCAGTTTGTTTTTTTGCTCCAAATTCCACCATCTGCAGTCTTTAGACTTTAGCTTTGGACTTACAGTGTGGAAACTGGCCCTTCGGCCCACTGAGTACATGCCGACACACCAGCGGTCGCATGGTACACTAGCACTATTCTACACACCAGGGACAATTTACAGAAGCCAATTAACCTACAAACCCGCCCGTCTTTGGAATGTGGGAGCATCCGGAAGAAACCCACGTGGTCACAGGGAGAACGCGCGAACTCCGTACAGATAGCACCCGTAGTCAGGACCGAACCTGGATCTCTGGCGCTGTAAGTCTGCAACTCTACCGCTGCGCCACTGAATCACGCTTGTGACTCTCGGATTAAACAGAGCTAATCAGCCCCAACTAGCCTATCCCTTTTTGATGATGGATGTCAGAGTTACATATTTAACTCTAGAGTACTCTATATCTTTTATCTCCCAAAGGAAACCATATCCTCTCTCAAATCACATCAATGGTCTTACTGAACAATTGTTACGTAAGGCTATGAACTCTTTTGGTGAAAATCTCTCTCTGAAGGGCTAATACCATTATCATTCTGATGTGGTATACAAAAATACCCCCAAAGCTCTGGAGTAAAGCCCCGTCCCAATTTCCCGAGTTACTCACGAACTCTCCCGCGTTTTCCCCTTGATTCGAACTCAGGGAATGTCGGGTAATGTCGGTAGCGAGCCCGTAGGAGTCCGTAGATATTTCGTAGCGGCTCGTTAAAGCCAGCCGTAGGAACTCGGGCCATCAGGTAAGTCGGGACGATTTTTCAACATGTTGAAAAATGTCCACGAGTAAAAAAAATAGCCCCGAGTACCTACGAACGGCTATTACCGTAATTCCCCGCGTTCGAATCAAGGGGAAAACTCGGGAGAGTTCGTGAGTAACTCGGGAAAGTGGGACAGGGCCTTAACTCAGCGGATTAGGCATAGAGACATACACCATGGAAACAGGCCCTTCGACCCAACTTGCCCACGCTGACCATCATGCACCATCTAAACTAGTCCCACCTGCCTTTGTTGACCCATTTCCCTCTAAATCGGTCCTATCCATGTACCTGTACAAACATTTTATTTATTTATTTTTTTACTTTAAAAAAATATATATATATTTGCGTGAGGTAGCAAAATAGCCCTAGGAAAAAAATGAGGAGAAAAAAAGAAGAGAAGAAAGAAAAAAGAAACAAAAGAGAAAAGGAAAGGAGATTGAAAGCGATTTTATTTAACGTTATATTACCTGCCTCAAATACCTCCTCCAGCACCTGGTTCCATATACCTTCTACGCTTTGTGTAAAAAAGGTGCCCTTCAGGTTCCTATGAAATCTTTCCCCCCTTCACTTTAAACTGAAGGACATGGATAGATGTTGTTCGGGTCTTCTGAAGAAAGGTCCCGTTTAGAAACATCACCTCCCCATGTTCTCCAGAGATGCTGCCTGACTCGCTGAGTTACTCCAGAACTTTGTGGGGGGGGAGGGGGGGTTTGTACAAACAGTACGTGTAGTTCCTTGTGTTCAATTCAAGTGTTGCTTAGTTTAGAGTTACAGCGAGGTAACAGGCCATTCGGCCCACCAAGTCCAGGCTCACCAGCCATCCCTGCACACTGACACTACCCTACACATGCTAGAGACAATTTATAATTTTACCGAAGCAAATTAACCTGCAAACCTGTACATCTATGGAGTGCGGGAGGAAACCGGAGCTCCTGGAGAAAACCCACGCAATTCACAGAGAGAACGTACAAACTCCGTACAGACAGCACCCGCAGTCAGGATCGAACCTGGGTCTCTGGCGCTGTAAGGCAGCAACTCTACCGTTGCGCCACAGTGCCGCCGTTTTTCGATAGCGTGCAAAACAAAGCTTTTCGCTCTATCCTGGTACACATGACAATAATAAACCTAAACATCTCCCATGAAGCTGGTGAAGCAAGGCTTTCATGCATGCTTTTGCTTTGGGTGTAATATGCAAAAGATTAGCACTGCCAAAAGCCTGCGCTAAACTGGCACAGGTCTCCCTAGCTTTTCGTTAATGTTTGTTTGCTAGGCAAACCTCAAGTATAAACAAACGCAAGTGCCAATTCAGCACTCAAGGTCAAAGTCAGGGTCACCCTTACCCTGGGAACCTCGCCTCAGTATCCATGCATTCTGCTACTGTGGGGGAGAAAAAACACCAAGTGCTGGAGTAACTCAGGCAGCTTGGATAGGCAATGTTTCAGCCTAGGACCCTTAACCTCACCCATCCACGTCCTCCAGAGATGCTGCCTGGCCCGATGAGTTACTCCAGCACATTGTCTTATTTTTATAAACTCACATCTAAGCTCACGCAAACAAACCACTTTACACTCACAAACCCACACAGAAATGAACAAGCTCCCATTCGCAAACGTATATAGAGCAAACCAATTCTCATTCCCAAAGTGGGCGGCGCGGTGACGCAGCGGTAGAGTTGCTGCCTCACAACACCAGAGACCCGGGTTCAATCCCGACTACGGGCGCTTGTCCATATGGAGTTGTACTTTCTCCCTGTCACCTGTGTTAGTTTTCTCTGAGATCTTCGGATTCCCTAGTGTGTGTTAGATAGAATTAGTGAATGGGCAATAGCTGGTCAGCGCGGACTCGGTGGGCCGAAGGGCCAGTTTCCATGCTGTATCTCTAAAGTGAAAAAGTTAAGTACACCGAACAGTCCTATCTACTGCCCACCACCACACGTGGCCCCCCTCGCTCTCCGACGGCCCCCTCGCTATCCGAAGGTCCCCCTTGCTCTCCAACGGCCCCCCTCGCTCTCCAATGGTATAGTTAAAAACTGGTTCTTCTGTATGTGAACAGTGGCAAGCATGAATCAGACTACTTAAGTGGAAAATCTTGTCAGAAAATAATTTCAGGTACTGTATCATTATTATCCTTCAGGGTAGCTGAACGTGTGTAAAGTAGCTAGAGTACAGAAATAAATCTCACACCAAAAATATCATACTTTTTAATAACCGGTGCTAATTTACTAATTGGATGACACTACATCAACAATTCTCATCTGTGCAACATGGTGTTTCTAACATGTGCAGATAGATTTCTATGGATAGACACAAAATGCTGGAGTAACTCAGCGGGACAGGCAGCATCTCTGGAGAGAAGGCATGGGTGACGTTTCAGGCCGAGACCCTTCTTCAGACTGATCTGATTTCTATGGACATCCCTTCACTTGAGAAACGTCAGTCCCTCAACTCTCTTTCCTCCTTCAAGACTCTTGTTAAAACTTAGAGACCCAAAGAACTGCAGATGCTGGAATCTTGCGTCAAACACAAAGTGCTGGAGTAAGTCAGCTGGTCAGGCAGCATCTCTGGAGAAAAGGAATCGGGTTGAGACTCTTCTTCCGTCTATCTTCGGTTTAAAACAGCATCTGCAGCTCCTTCCTACAAATCTTATTAAAGCTTACCTCTTTTGACTTTTAGAAACTAAGAACTGCAGATACTGGTTAATACACAAAAGTATACAACGTGCTGGAGTAACTCAGCAGGCCAGGCAGCATCTTTGGAGAACATGGATAGGTGACGTTTCAGGTCAAGACCCTTCTTCTCGACTCGAAACATCACCTATCACCTATCCATGTTCTCCCGAGATGCTCTTTGTATTTTTTTGTTCTAATTGAGTCATAGAGTCATACAGCGTGGAAACAGGCCCTTCGGCCCAACTTGCCCACACCGACCTAAATGTCCCATCTATACTAGTCCCACCTGCCTGCATTTGGCCCATATCCCTCCAAACCTGTCCTATCCATAAACTTGTCCGAATGTTAAATCTTTTCTGCTTTAAACACCTATGAAGGCAGTATATAATTCAGACCATTGCTGCAGTATATATTAGCTGCATTGTTCTGAATGATAGATACGGGAAGCAGTGCTACAAATGTTATAATCTATACATTATGTTACAGGTGCAGTGGTACTGAATGCCAACTCACAGATGCATTTGCCAGTACTTCCCTGAAGATGTTTTTTAAAAAGCTGAGCCACAGATAACAAGGTACAGATGATGCATTACGGATACTGTATTGTGCTACAGATGTGGTCTCAGAGATGCTTTTTTTACAGATCCTGGGTTATGGAACTAAATAACAGGATGGTAAGATACAGATGTACAGGTTTGTAGGTTAATTGGCTTCGGCAAAGATTGTAAATTGTCCCTAGTGTGTAGAGTAGTGCTAGTGTATGGGGATCAATGGCCAGCAGTGGACTTGGTTCAGGGGCGGAAAACCCGGCGGGGGGGGGGGGGGGGTGGGGGGGGGCAGAGGGGACACGCCCCCCCATGATTTGAGAGGTGGGGGACATCACCCCCAAGTTTTTGTGATCGGTATTTAAAAATCTCTGCTTTCCGCGAGACAGTGGGGGTGGGACTGATGATCGAGGGTGCGGCGATTGGAGGAGTGGGGGGGATCGATCCCGGCCGGGTCTCCGGCGCTGTCCCGAGTGGGTGGCCAGAGAGGTCGGGAGTCAGACGCGAGCTGTGCCCACAGCCAGCGCAGAGAAACAGCGCTAAACCCAGCTCATTCTGCCTGCCCCGCCAGGTGAATCTGCCTGGGCTTGCGGGAAATATGGCCAGCACGGAGAATCAGCGCTGGTGTCCCGTCAGTCCAGGCAGGTGCAAAGATACTAGAGGAGCCGTATAATCCCTATATAATCTTTGGGCAGGTGTTCTGAAGCCTCGCGCATGTGTGTGTGTGAGTGTGCGCATGCGCGTGCGGCCGCCATAAAATAGTGTCCCCCGTCCCCTCCATGTTTTGATAGCGAGTTCCGCTCTTGACTTGGTGGGCCGAAAGGCCTATTTCCGCGCTGTATCTCTAAACTGAACTAAACTACGGCTCCACTGCAAAATCTCCTCAAGGTATGCCTACTTTTATCATGTTCTCATCCTCTCTGTGACGGGGGGTTCTGTGATACCCTCTCTCACTGATCCCCCTCTGTGAGTCTGAAGAAAGGTCCCCTACCCAAAACTCCACCTATCCATGCTCTCCAGAGATGCTGCCTGACCCACTGAGATACTCCTGCACTGTGTCTTTAAAAAAAACCCAGCAACTGCAGTTCCTTGCATCAAAATCAAAGGTGCCCTTCACCAATTCTTGCAAGATCCTAAACTCTTATAAGAGGTAGGAACCTCCAGATTCCGGGACAGTTTCTTCCCAGCTAATATCAGGCAACTGAACCATCCTACCACAACCAGAGAGCAGTCCTGAACTACTATCTACCTCATTGGTGACCCTCGGACAATCCTTGCTCGGACTTTGCTGGCTTTACCTTGCACTAAACGCTATTCCCTTATCATGAATCTGTACACTGTAAATGGCTCGATTGTAATCACGTATTGTCTTTCCGCTGACTGGATAGATAGATAGATAGATAGATAGATAGATAGATAGATAGATGGATAGATAGATAGATAGATAGATAGATAGCATGCAACAAAAGCTTTTCGCTGTACATCGATACACGTGACAATAAACTAAACTAACTAATGACATCAAGCAAGAAAAGGGAGATAGAAATTCTCTAGCAATTGAGCCCATTTGATTCAGAGATGTAATGCGTTATATTGTTTCAGCAGAGCATGGGGAGAGGCAGTAATGTAGGCTGCTGTTAACTGGAGCACAGTATATAGGAATCTAAATATAGGTCACTGCTGTTTAAAGAGTTAACTCTGTGTGCTTAGTTGGAGCTGTGGCATTATAGGTTACGAGCCCATTGGAACAGAATGACGGACAGTTCACCAGTACCAATGTCAGCTGGATTTCCAATTATCTATGGTCCACTTCATCTCCATTATTCATGAATCTGGAATGAAATCCCACCAACGTTTAAGAAACATTTAGACAGGTACGTGGATAGGACAGGTTTGGAGGGATATGAGCCAAGCGCAGGCAGGAGGGACTAGTGTAGATCTACTAGTGTAGACTCCAAAGATCTTGGAGAAAACCCAAGCAAGGTCACGGGGAGAACGTACAAACTCCGTACAGACAAACACCTGTAGTTGGGATTGAACCTGGGTCCTTGGCGCTGTAAGGCAGCAACTCTACCGCTGCACGACCGTGCCGCCATTTTTTTTCTTTGTTCAAAGATACAGCACAGAAATGGCCCTTCGGCCCACCGAGTCTGCGCCAACCAGCAATCCCCACGCACTGGCGCTATCCCACACACTAGAGACAATTTACAATTTACAATTTCTATCGAAGCCAATTAACCTACAGGCCTGTACATCTTTGGAGTGTGGGAGGAAACCGGAGCAACCGGAGAACACCCACACAGTCACAGGAAGAACGTACAAACTCCGCACAGACAGCACCCGCAGGCGGGTCCCCGGCGCTGTACGGCAGCAACTCTACCGCTGCGCCACCGTGCCGCTTGTTCAGTATCTCTGGAATTCTCTTTCATGTCGGATCTCAGTGTTATATTCTTCCTGTCGTTTCTGGTTGTGCGGTGGGTTATATACCAGCTGCAAAATAATACCTGACTAAGCTTGTCCTTTCAACACACCCCACCCACTCCAACCACAGGCCCCGGATAGCTTGCCTGTTTGAGCATGATCTATAAAGGAGATGAACGTTACAAGTCAAAAGCAGTCCTACCTGTTGAGACGCAACGCAGGGAAATATATTGACATAGGTACGGTAATATATTCACAAAGTAGGCTGCAAACAAACACTCGTTTAAACCAGCCAACACCCAACAACATAACTAGGCTTTCATGACTCTCATAAGACAGTTGCTGGAGGGAGCTTATGACTGATCTGCGGACTGATCCCACAACTATCTGCCTTCAGCAACCATAGAAAACAATCTCACTCACTAAACAGTCGGGTACATGAGCTTTCTTTGGAATTCTCTGCCACAGAAGGCCAATCCACTGGATGTTTTCAAGAGATAGTTAGATTTAGCTCTTAGCTTGTCATTTTAAGGGAATCACGGGATTATGGGGAAAAAGCAGGAACGGTGTACTGATTTTAGATGATCAGCCATGATCATATTAAATGGCGGTGCTGGCTTGAAGGGCCAAATGGCCTACTCCTGCAACCAATGTTTCTATGTTTCTATGTATCAGACAGGGAAACAGGGAAGAACAGCATGTTAGTTTAGTTTTAGTTTTGAGATACAGCATGGAAACAGGCCCTTCGGCCCATCGAGTCAATCCCTGTACACTAACACTATCCTACCCACACACTAGGGACAATGTTACATTTTATACCAAGCCAATTAACCTATTAACCTGTACATCTTTGGAGTGTGGGAGGAAACCGGAGATCTCGGAGAAAACCCTCGCAGGTCACGGAGAGAACGTACAAACTCTGTACGGACAGCGCCTGTAGTCAGGATCGAACCTGGGTCTCCGGCACAGTAAGCACTCTAAGTGCAGCAACTTTACTGCTGAGCCACCGTGCCAACCGTAATTATCACCTGAGAAAAGTTCTCCCCAGTTTTGGGACAAATGTTTATCACTCAACCGATGTCCATTTTAAGTAAAGATAGACACAAAGTGCTGGAGTGGGTCAGCGGGTCAGGCAGTACTGTGTGTAAAAGTTAAGCATCATTTCTGCCTCTTATCCAATTCACCTCTCCTCATTCTGCAGCAAGGTTCCCGATTCCATTTAACGAGAGGTACAAACAAGCTTTAGGTTTATCGTTGTCACGTGCACTGGTACACGTGACAACGATAAACGATAAGCTTCATGCTTATCCAATCTGATCAAATCATCATCATCATCATCATCGTTGAAAACATCAATGGGCACGGTGCCTTACAATGCTATGTACGACGGTGATCGCAACTTCTGCTGAAGTGTGGATGGCCGTTGGCTCGCCAGAAGCTCATCCGCCCTTTGACAGGTCTTGTTTTTGATCCTTTAAGAAGGGTCTGAAGAAGGGTTTCGGCCCGAAACGTTGCCTCTTTCCTTCGCTCCATAGATGCTGCTGCACCCTCTGAGTTTCTCCAGCACTTTTGTCTATCTTTGTTTTTGGTCCTGCTGGGGGTCCACAGCCCCCCTCCTCACCTGGCAAACCAGGTGGGGGAGACGGTTTAGTCGCCGACGATCCGACCATGTAGCAGGTAGCACGGGGTCACACGGTACCCGTGGCGGGGGGAACTCCCCCCGATCTGATCGACAATACCATAAATAATACCATACATAAATACAGTCAAATCAAACTCGTGTACAATAGATATGGCACAAGAGAAGATACCGAGGGAAGAAGGGTCCCGACTCACAACGTCACCCATCAGTTTTCTCCAGAGATGCTGCCTGCCCCGCTGAGTTACTCCAGCACTTTGTGCCTACCTTTGGTATAAACCAGCATCTGCAGTTCTTTTTTTTCCAATGTTTTGTCACTTTTAAGTAGATGATAAAGTCAATATCAGACAGTGGGAGCTGGCTGTACACAAAATGCCTGCTGCTCACAAACGGTGGCTGCTTTGTTAATTGTAAATTGGAGGAGCAGCACCTCATATTTCGCTTGGGTAGTTTGCACCCCAGCGGTACGAACATTGACTTGGCCAATTTCAGGTAGTCCCTGCTTTCTCCCTCTTTCCCCTCCCCTTCCCAGCTCTCCCACAGCCCACTGTCTCCGCCTCTTCCTTTCTTCTTCCCCCCCCCCCCCCACCCCCACATCAGTCTGAAGAAGGGTCACGACCCGAAACGTCACCTATTTCATTCGCTCCATAGATGCTGCCTCACCCGCTCAGTTTCTCCAGCACGGTTGTCTACCTTGTGAATTGTGGAGTGCTCCGGCAATTCTCTGGGTGATAAGGTGTGCCAGCTTAACGCTAGTCGCTGCTCTTGCTCATCGAGCGTGGAAGTGTAGGGTGGAGCATAGACCCTGCAACAACAGGGGGGTGTTGAAGTAAGGAATAGATAATCATAGAGTCATACAGCACAGAAACAGGCCCTTCGGCCCAACCTGCCCATGCCGACCAACACACCCCATCTACACTTTTCCCACCTGCGCACTTTTCACCCCTCTAAACCTTTCCTATCCATGTATCCATCCAAGAGTCTTGTAAATGTTGTTATAGTCCCTTCTTCAACCACCGCCCTCAGTGTGAAAAGGATGCCCCTCAAGTTCCTATTGAATCTTTCCCCTCCCACCTTAACCCTGTCTACTAATTCTTGATTCCCCAGCCCTGGGTAAAGTACATGTGAGAGATGCAGCAATTGCCCTTTACGTTTTCCTTGGTGTAAATGTAATAAAAAATTCCCATGTGTAGGTTAGTGTTAAATGTGCGGGGATCGCTGGTCAGTGCAGACTCGGTGGGCCGAAGGGCCTGTTTCCACACTGTATCTCTAAACTTTCAGGGACCCAGCTGCTCCCACTGGGTGAACATTCAATCCACTGGCAATTCCTCTACCTTAGTGCACGGCGTGGCCTCCAATCATTGGCAAAGCCATACGCGGACATGTTAGAAACCTTCCATTGAGTGCACAAGAGTCATTCTGAGGTTCTGAATACTCAGAGAAGACCCACAGGGTCTGCGTTACTGAAGGAGATGGTTTATGAGCATGAATGCCTAATGGGCGTATGTTTATGTTTAGAGATACAGCATGGAGACAGGCCCTTCAGCCCACCAAGTCCACGGCGACCATCTATGTTATCCCAGTTTTGCATCCTACACAGTCGGGATAATTTAGAGGCCAATTAAACATGCAGGTCTATGAAATGTGGGAGAAAACCGGAGCACCCGGAGAAAACCCGCGCAGTCACAGGGAGAACATACAAACTCGACACAGGCAGCACCCGAGGTCAGGGTCGAACGCAGGTCTCTGGCGCTGTGGGCGAACCACCCTACCACTGCCCCACTGTGCCGCCCAAATAATAATAATAATAATAGATTTTATTTTAGGGTCAAGTGTGTTTTATTATTATATGTACCAAAGCGGAACAAGAACATTCTTACTTACAACAGGTTTGTAAATACAGTACACAATAGAGAATAGAATAAACAAACAAAAATGAAAAATCAATTAAAAAAATAATTAATATAGTGAGAAAAAAAAACAAAGCCCGAAATCCTTATTGCAACCAAGACAGTTCGTACTTTGGCGTTTAGTTGGAGTTCATTGTGTTCAATAGGCTGATGGCTGTAGGGAAGAAGCTGTTCCTGAACCTGGACATTACAGTTTTCAGGCTCCTGAACCTTCTTCCTGATGGCAGGAGTGAAATGAGTGCGTGGCCAGGGTGGTGTGGGTCCCTGATGATGCTGGCTGCCTTTTTGAGGCATCGACTAATATAGATAAATATATAGATATATAACTCATGAAGTGTGGCCTTTGGCACAGCTCCCAAGATGATACTCTTGCTCTGAGTCAGAACGTTACAGATATGTGTGTCACATACTTAAGTTGGCACTCACTGAAAGAATGCTGTACTGTCAGTGTTGTCTTTCAGATGAACAGAGGAGGCATTGAAGAGTTTAGTTTATTATAGATACACAGCACAGAAACAGGCCCTTCGGCCCACCAAGCACAAGCTGACCAGCAAACCCCACGCACGTCTTCTTCTTCTTTCGAGTCCATCTTGTTACAAATGTTGACATCGCTGGCATCGTCCGTCCTGAAAAGAACGCAAGCTTCCAGCGACACTCAGAGGAAGCCATCACTTGTCGCAATAGATGATGGTGGGAGCAGAATTAGCTCCGGATACTTCCAGTTTCCAGCCCCGCGAAGTGGATGCATCAGTTATGGGCCCCCCGCACACTAACACTATCCTAAACACACTAGGGACAACTTACAATTTTAACAAGCCAATTAACCTACAAGCCTGTATGTCCTTGGAATGTGGCAGGAAACCAGGGAAAACCCACGCAGGTCACCGGGGGAAGGTACAAACTCCGTCATGTCAGCAACCCTAGGTCAGGATCGAACCCGGGTCTCTGGCGCTGTGAGGCAGCAACTCTACCGCCGCGCCACCGTGCCGCCCAACTAACTGCACGGCGTTGGTTAATTGCCATGTTCTCCTGATGGTTTGTGGAACGTTGCCGTAACTCGAGGAACTGTTACAGATGTTTGCATTATAATAATGACTACAAATTGAGTCGGTGCAAGTCAGTGTAAAGTTCCTTGGGGGCAATTTGTCATTGTGCACTGCTCAACATTAAAGAATGAAACTATTCTCCCATCGGGCACTGACTCATACAGGGAGTGTCAAAGTGGAAAACCCATCAATTTTCGGCATGAAACATCAGAAATAGCATCTGGTACAAAAACATCTCCAATAATAGAAAGTAAAAACAAAGGATCATTTCCCCTCTTGTCATTTCTGTACAAAGTTAAAAAATATCCCTGCCAGAAGGACTGCAGAGTTGGTAGAGTTGCTGCCTCACAGCGCCAGAGACCCAGGTTCGATTCTGACCTCGGGTGCTGTCCGTGTGAAGTTTAACGTTCTCCCTGTGACCGCGTGGGTTTCCTCCTGGTGCTCCAGTTTCCTTCCACACCCTAATGGTGTGCGGGTTTGTAAGTTGCTTGGCCTCTGTAAGTCGCCATGAAAACCCATGCTGGTCACGTGGAGAACGTACAAACTCTGGTACAGACAGCACCCGTGGTCAGGATCCCACGCATGTCTTTGGCGGTGTAAAGGGCCTGTCCCACTTAGGCTATTTTTAGGCGACTGTCATAGTCGTAGCAGGTCGCCGAAAAAACGGCGACTGGACCCCCCCCCTTCGACATAAAATTTGAAATAGAATCATTACTTTAACAACAAAAAGAAACCAAAGTCAGCGACAACCTATGTCAACCTGGCGACAACTACGACAGCACCTACGTCAGGAGAAGTCAAGCTTCGCTCATTGGCGTCAAACCCACTGTCGCCGACTGTCTCCGAAAAACTTTCAACACGTTATTAATCCAGCGGCGACCAGAAAGAAGCTACGACTCTTTGGGTGACTGAGGAGACGACTCACGACCATACAGGCGGAACCCCGGCGACCATGTGGCGACAACCTAGTCGCCTCTAGTCACCTAAAACATAGCTTAAGTGTGACAGGCCCTGAAGGAAGCAACTCTACCGCTGAGCCACATTGAGTATCGAGTACTAAAAAATCAGAACTTTCTTGTCAGCAAGTTCCTCATGAAAAAATATATGCAGCGTTCGCACTTATTTCAACATACAGTAAGTGCAGGAAATTTCAAGAATAACCATCAAATTGCGGTGGAACCAAAGGCATTTGGCCAGGAATGATGACACCAGCAAAATGGCCAGCTCTGTGGTATTTATATATATATATATATATTTTTCCTTTTTTATTTTTAATACTATTTTTTTTTAAAAGGAAAGGATAAGATTGAAAGAAAGAAGAAAGTGAAGGAAAAAGTGAGAGTGTAGAAAATGTGACAACAAAAAAGGACGAAGACCCTATAAGAACAAAATTAAAAACAAAAGAAAAAGAGTTAAGAAATAGACCCTAGAAAAGGAGAAAGAGAAAGAGGAAAAAGAGAGAAACAAATATTTTTTATGAGCGTTACACAAATGGGACATACCAACTCTTCAACTATCATCCCCCATTACCTGACCTCAATTTTTTTAAGGTACCTTTGCACCCTATATTTGTAATAATTCTATAAATGCAGACCACGTCAGGTGGAAGTGATCTGGTTTAGCTGCTAGGAGGAGTCTTATCTCTTCTAGGTGTAATGTTTCGAACATATTTGAAATCCACATGTTTATAGTTGGTATTGGAGCCTTCGCTCTGTGGTATATTTAAGAGGGAGTTAGATGTGGCCCTTGTGGCTAAGGGGATCAGGGGGTATGGAGAGAAGGCAGGTACGGGATACTGAGTTGGATGATCAGCCATGATCATATTGAATGGCGGTGCAGGCTCGAAGGGCCGAATGGCCTACTCCTGCACCTATTTTCTATGTATCTATTACAGGGTTGATGGTGCTTGCAAAGACTTTACTTTCAGTCAGTTGGCACAGTTTAGTTTAGTTTAGAGATACAGCGCGGAAACAGGCCCTTCGGCCCACTGAGTCCTCGCCGACCAGAGATCACCCCGCACATTAACACTATCCCACACACACTAGGGACAATTTACACTTATACCAAGCCAATTAACCTACATTTCTGTACATCTTTGGAGTGTGGGAGGAAACAAAAGATCTCGGGGGAAACCCACGCGGTCACGGGGAGAATGTACAAACTCCGTGCAGACAGCGTAGTTGGGATCGAACCCAGGTCTCCGGCGCTGCAAGCGCTGTAAGGCAGCAGCTCTACCGCTGTGCCACCGTGCCGCCCTTAAATGTTCTCACAGGAAGTGGGACCATTCAATTCACCTCAAAGAACTTCACGCACATTCCATCTCAGCCCAACCGCACGTTCCTCTACATTCCTTTACATCCCATCAACTTGTCCAATTTCCCTTTCAAAGTTACGCAACTGAGACGGGCAAAGAGTTGCAGCATGCAAAGCTGCTTCATAGACCCGGCGACCCAGGTTCAAGAATATAGACACAAAATGCTGGGGTAACTCAGCGGGTCGGGCAGCATCTGGAGAAAGGGACCCAGGTTCAACGTTAACCTCAGGGGCTTTCAGTGTGGAGGGAGAGAGAAAGCAGTGAGAGTTTAACGTTTGTATATTCTTCCTGTGGCCGTCTTTGTGTGAACGTCTTTGTATATTCTTCCTGTGTATTCCTGTGGCCGTCTTTGTATATTCTTCCTGTGGATTCCTTCCAGGTGCTCCAGTTTCGTGTTGTTTAGTTTAGAGATACACCACGTGAACTGGCCCTTCTGCCCACCGAGTCCATGCCGACCATCGGTCATGCGTTCACGCTAGTTCGATGTTATTCCACTTTCTCATCCCTTTTCTGCACATTAGGGGACAATTTACAGAGGCCGATGGACCTACAAACCAGCACGTCTTTGGGACATGGGTGGATACAGGAGCACCCAGGGTAAACCCACGTGGTCGTACGGAGAATGTGTGTAAACTCCACACAGACTGCGCCCATGGTAGAATCGAACCCGGGACCCTGGCCTTGTGAGGCAGCAGGCTCTACCAGCTGTGCCACTGTGCTGCCAATTGATTCTTCCCACGTCCTAAAGACTAACAAACTGGTAAGTTTATTGACTGCTATAAATTGTCGCCAAGTGAGTGAGTGGTAGAATCGGAGAGAGTTGATGAGAATATAGGGAAGATAAAATAAGATTGTTGTGACTGGCTATAAAATGGTGAGAGGCATAGATAGGATAGACAGTCAGAACCTTTTTCTCAGGGGGGGGGGGGGGAATGCCAAACACTAGACGGCATAGCTTTAAGGTGAGAGGGGCAAAGTTGAAAGGAGATATGTGGGCAGGTTGTTTTACACAGAGGGTTGTAGATGCCTGGAACTTGCTGTGAGGTGTGGTGTTGGAGGCAGATACGATATTGGCATTGACGAGGGTTTTAGATGGTTTTTATGGTGGCGCAGTGGTAGATTTGCTGCCTTACAGTGCCAGAGACTCGTGTGCGATCCTTACTACAGGTGCTGTCTGTACGGAGTTTGTACGTTTTCCCCATGACAGCGTGGGTTTTCTCCAGGCGCTCTGGATTCCTCCCACACTCCAAAGACGTACAGGTTTGTAGGTTAATTGACTTCGGTAAAAATTGTAAATTGTCCCTAGTGTGTAGGATAGTGCTAGTGTACGGGGATCGCTGGTCAGCGCAGACTAGGTGGGCCGAAGGGCCTGTTTCCACCCTGTATCTCTAAACTATGCTAAACTAAACTAGACAGGCAGTCTGAAGAAATGTCCCAACCCGAAACATCTCACATCTTTTTCACCAGGGATGCTGCCTGACCCGCTGAGTTACTCCAGCATTTTGGGTCTATCATAGGCATGTGGATATGCAGGGAAGGGAGGGATAAGGATCATGTGCAAACTGAAGAGATTGGTTTAGCTTGGCATTGTGTTCGGCAAAGACACTGTGGGCAGAAGTACCTGTTCCTGTGTTGTATTTTCCTACGTTGTATGTTCTGTGATTCATTACTCTCTGATTCCATGACAAACTAGGAGAGTTCACAAGTTCACAAGGTCACAAGTTATAGGAGAAGAATTAGGCCATTCGGCCCATCGAGTCTACTCCGCCATTCAATCATGGCTGATCTCTGCCTCCTAATCCCATTTTCCTGCCTTCTCCCCATAACCCTTGACACCCGTTCTAAACAAGAATTTGTCTATCTCTGCCTTAAAAATATCCACTGGCCACCACAGACCTCTGTGCAATGAGTTCCACAGATTAGCTACCCTCTGACTAGAGAAATTCCTCCTCACCTCCTTTCTAAAAGAGCGTCCTTTATTTTTGAGACTATGACCTCTGCTTCTAGACTCTCCCACCAGTGGAAAAATGCTTTCCACACCCACTCTATCTATGCCTTTCATTATTCTGTAAGTTTCAATGAGGTCCCCCCTCAACCTTCTAAACTCCAGCAAGTTTACATGGACAGGACAGGTTTGGAGAGATATGGACCAGGCGCAGACAAGTGGGATTAGTGTAGCTGGGACATTGTTGGGCAAGTTTGGCCGAAAGGCCTGTTTCCACACTGTATCACTCTATGACTCTATGAGTAGAGGCCCAGTGCTAACCCACTAATTCCTGGAATCATTCTTGAAAACCTCAACTGGGCCCTCTCCAGAGCCAGATAGGAATAGGGTCCTTCCTCGGATAGGAAGGAGAGCATTCTGTATTCCAACCACTTCCTGGATTGAGGGTTACACGCATGATCTCATGACATCATACTTATTTACATACTGATTTACATACTTATTTACATACACTACAAAGCTGATGGGAATCTTCTATCTCAGAAATTCAGAGGAAACCGAAGATATTGGAGAAAACCCACGTGGTCACGAGGAGAACGTACAAACTCCGTACAGACAGCACCCGTAGTCGGGATTGAACCCGGTTATCTGGCGCTGTAAGACAGCAACTCTACCGCTGCGCCACCGTGCCACCTTTGGTTCTTTGTCATTCCACTTTTGCACACATTAAAGGCAATTACAGAAACCAATTAAGCTACAAACCCACACATCTTTAGGGGTTATTTGAAGTAGGCAATGAGAAGTGTTGTTTTTAGATCATCAAGCCTAATGAATGGATTATGAATTAATGCCAGTTTATGTACCTGAATAAATTTAAGTAGCTTTGACTTGACTTCAAAGCAATTACTCAGCAGTAACGCCCACACAAAGACTATCGGAAACATTGCCACTTCTGATAATGATCATACAATCCCAGTGCTAATGAAGCTGTTCTGTTGCTGTGATATGAATCTTTCGTGTTGAACTTTTAGTAATGGCCTTTTTTCTTCATTTCAAGTTACACTTTGAATCAGGATTGAACCTGGGTCTCTGGTGCTGTGAGGCAGCGGGTCTAACGCTGCACCATTGGCTGAAGTGGCCAAGAGAGGTTGTGGAGAGGATGTTTCCACTAGTGGGAGAGCCCAGGACCAGAGGCCATAGCCTCAGAATAAAAGGATGTATGTTTACAAAGGAGTTGAGGAGGAATTATTTTAGTCAGTGGGTGGTGAATCTGTGGAATTCATTACCACAGAAGGCTGTGGAGGCCAAGTCAATGGATACTTTTAAGGAGGAGATTGATAGATTCTTGATTAGTGCGGGTGTCAGGGGTTATGGGGAGAAGGCAGGAGAATGTGGTTGAGAGGGAAAGATATATCAGCCATGACTGAATGGAGGAGTAGGCTTGATGGGCTGAATGGCCTAATTCTGCTCATATCACTTACATGTATGAACTTATGAACTCCCTAACCTGACGTTGGTCTGTCCAAACCGGGAACCTGTCAAAATTGTCACGGTCTTTAAGAGTTAGTAAAGCACATACTTCCTCACAACGTTATAAAATGTTCTTCCTGTATCTGTGGGCTCAGGCAATGGGGCCTAAGCTTTCCTGGCTGAGTTTAGTTAGATCAGCATAAAGTCAGGTAATGAAACAGTCAGCTTGTGACAACATAGCATTTGCTGAACAGCACCAAGGCTTGAAAGTAACAAGGGCCAAATAATGATCATCTCCAGCAAGGGAAAGTCTAACCATGTTTCACTATCTACTAAACCATCTAAACTCCACAGGTCAAGGCCAGACTTTGACCACAAACTAAATCATAGTATCACAGAACAATACTGCACACAGGTATTCGCTCCTGTTAAATTTGCATTGTATCATTGAGAAAGCAAAATGCCATGTTCCATGTTTCCATTCTTTCCCCATATACCAACAGTATTATTCTCCAAATATTTAACATGGTGGCGGTAGAGTTGCTGCCTTATAGCGCCAAAGACCCGGGTTCGATCCCGACTATGGATGCTTGACCGTTTGTACGTCCTCCCTGTGACCACGTGGGTTTGTTCTGGGTGCTCTGGTTTCATAAGTGCTGCATAAGCTCATAAATCCAAGGAGCAGAGAATTAGCCATTTAGCCTAATGGTCTCCTCTGCCATTCAATCATGGCTGGTCCTCTCATGGTTTTCCTCTCAACCCCATTCTCTTGCCTTCTCCCCATAACTTCTGACACCTGTTCTAATCATGAACCTGCCTTAAAAATATCCTTAAAAAGGCCTCCACAACCTTCCGTGGCAATGAATTCCACAGGTTCACCACCCTCTGACTAAAGAAATTCTCCCCACATCCCATTGATGTGCAGGTTTGTAGATTAATGGGCATCTGTAAGTTGTCTCTAGTCTTAGGATCGAACTAGTGTACGGGGATCATTGGTCGGCACGGACTCGGTGGGCCGAAGATCCTGTTTCCACACTGAATCTCTAAAACAAATTCCCTTTTGAACACCACTACTTAATCTGTTTCTCCCATCCTTTCAAGAATGAATTGAGACTTTAGTGATACAGCACGGAAACAGGCCCTTCAGCCCACCAGGTCCGCACTAGCAGTGATCACTCTATGCACTAGCACTATCCTACACACTTAAGACAATTTAACAATTTTAGCAAAGTCAGTTAACCTACAAACCTGCACGTCTTTGGAGTGTGGGAGGAAACCGGAGCACCCAGAGAAAACCCACGCAGGTCACGGGCAGAACGTACAAACTCCCGTGGTCAGGATCGAACCCGGATCTCTAGCGCTGTAAGGCAGCAACTCCACCACTGCACCACTGTGCCGCCCTAACCTAAATATACTTTACGTATAATAATTTTCCTTACATTGCCTTTGGTTCTTTGGCCGACCATCTTAATTCTGTGCCTTGAGTCAACTTTTCAGCTGTGAGGAGCAATTTTTATTAAAATTATTTAAACACTCCATGATTTTGTCAACTCTCCACTTCTCTGCAGTTGGATCAACTCTAACTTTGCTGCTCCATGCAGGCAATTGTAATCAATCACCCCAGGGCCATTCTAATACACTTCTTCACCATCCTTTCCAAAACACGTCCTGTTATTCCTAGGTGTGGTGCCCAGATTTCGATTCAATAATTCAGCCGGAGCCAATGTAATCTTTTTTTTTTGCAATATACTTAGTTCTATCATAACATCCTGTGATTTTTGTTCTCTGCTCCTTAAATAAATCCACATTCCACATGCTCTTGTTTACCTACCCTGCACCCTCCAATATTCTGTGCAACAATACTCCCTAACTGGACTCCCTCCCATTCCCACACTGACCTTTCTGTCCCGGACCTCCTCCAGTGTCAGGGTGAGGCCCAGTGCAAATTGGAGGAACAGCACCCCATAGTTCGCTTGAGCAGTTTACACCCCAGCGATATGAACATTGACTTCTCTAACTTCAAGTGACCCTTGCTTTCCCTCACTCTCCATCCCTCTCCCTTCCTTGTTCTCCGACCAGTCTGACTGTCCCCTTGATTACATTTTATCTCTGCATGCTTCGTTGTCACCTTCTCCGAGCTAACAACGATCTATTCCACGTTTTCCTTGGATTTCATCCCTTTTGATGTCTCCTTCTCACACTGTACACTTCCCTGACGCTCAGTCTGAAGGAGTGTCTCTCCCCGAAACGTCACCCATTCCTTCTATCCAGGGATGCTGCTTATTCCGCTGATTTACTGCTCAATTTAATACAACATAAAGACACAAAGTGCTGGAGTACTGGAGTAACTAAGCAGATCAGGCAGCATCTCTGGAGAACATGGACAGGTGACTTCTCAGATCGGGATCCCGACCAGAATCGTTAATGATCAATAGCGGGGGGCGGCACGGTGGCGCAGCTGTGGAGTTGCTGCCTTACAGCGCCAGAGACCCGGATTCGATCCTGACTACGGGCGCTGTCATTACGAAGTTTGCACTTCTCCCCGTGACCGCGTGGGTTTCTCCGGGTGAACTGGTTTCTTCCCACATTCCAAATATGTACGGGTTTGTAGGGTAATTGGCTTGGGTAAAATTGTAAAATTGCCGCTGGTGTGCAGGATGATGCTAGTGTACCAGATGATCGCTGGTCAGTGCGGACTCGATGGGCTGAAGGGCCTGTTCCAGTGCTGTATCTCTAAAGTCTGAAGTGTAAAGTCATTCAAAACTGCCCAACAACAAAAAAATACAAATTGCTGGAGTAACTCAGCGGGTCAGGCATCATCTCTGGGGAACATGGACAGGCGACTTTTCAGATCAGGACCCTTTTAAGGATCCTGACCAAACATGCCTATCCATGTTCTCCAGAGATGCTACCTAACCTGCTGAGTTACTTCCGCACAATTTTGTAGACCAGCACCTTGCGTCCCCAATTTAATACATCTTGCCCAAAACATTTCCTGTGTCTTCCCTCTGTAGACGTTGCCTGACCCGCTGAGTTACTTCAGCACCTTTGTGTTTTACTTACGATCTCAGCATCTGCAGTTCCTTGTATTTCTATTACACTGGTGTGTGCTCCCTTTAAGTCTATTGTCAGAGTTCTCACTTTATATTTTTAATTTTTGCGTTGTCTGAAAATTTTAGAATTGCGTTGAGAACTCACAAGTTAGGTCATTATAGTACATCGAAAACAGTTGTGGTCCCATTCTAACATTAAAGACTTTCACCACTATTTCCCCCCAACATAAGAAACAACCATTATCAGAACCCTTAGTCTGAAGAAGGGTCTCGACCCGAAACCTCACCTATTCCTTCGCTCCATAGATGCTGCCTCACCCACTGAGTTTCTCCAGCATTTTGTGTCTACCTTCGATTTTATCCAGCCTCTGCAGTTCTTTCTTATACACTTCCCATCAAACGTCATGTGCAATGTCAAAGGAATAACTTTTGAAAATCTGTAACATGTTAAATGTTACGTTAACTACACTGCAGGACACAAAATGGTGGAGTAACTCAGCGGGACAAGCAGCATCTCTGGAGAGTGGGTGACGTTTCAGGTTGAGGGTTCAAGAAGGGGTCTTGACACGAAACGTCACCCATTTCTTCTCGCCAGAGATGCTGCTTGTCCCGCTGAGCTACTCCAGCTTTTTGTGTCCATCTGGAGTTCCTTAGATTGACACAAACTGATGATACTTTGTTGTCACATGTACCTAGACACAGTGAAATTCTTTGTTTTACATACAATACACGAAGTATGCAAAGAGTTGCCACGTATAGGACGCCGACAATGTCACAAAGTGCTCATGATAGTCCCTCTGCGTTCTCGGTGCCCCTCCCCCCTACCCCCTACCGCCAGTTCCCTCTGTTCTAGGCACCCCCCCCACACACATCAGGTCCCACTTGGTTCTCGGCGGCCCCCCAGTAACTTAGCGGGTCAGCCGGCATTTCTGGAGAAAAAGGATTTTTCTACATTCTTGTTTCCTTGTTTCCTTGTGTGTACATCAACCTCATTGCCTTCAACCAACCAGTTTATACGTGATCAATGGGTGAGCCTTGGTATTGGTATGGGTTTATTATTGTCACGTGTCCATAGACACAGCGAAACAAAAAGTGTAGGAAAGAACTGCAGATGCTGGTTTAGATCCAAGATAGACACAAAATGCTGGAGTAACTCAGCGGGACAGGCAGCATCTCTGGAGAGAAGGTGTAGGAAAGAACTGCAGATAGACACAAAATGCCAGAGTAACTCAGCGAGTGAGGCAGCATCTCTGGAGAGAAGGAATAGGCAACGTCTCGGGTCAAGTCTGAAGAAGGGTCTCCACCCGAAATGTCGGCCATTCCTTCTCTCCAGAGATGCTGTCCCACCCGCTGAGTTACTCCAGCATTTTGTGTCTACCCTCGATTTAAACCAGCATCTGCAGTTCTTTCTTACACAAAGAACTGCAGATGCTGGTTGGAAACGTCACCCATTCCTTCTCTCCAGAGATGCTTCCTGTCTCGCTGAGTTACTCCAGCATTTCGCGTCTATCTTCGACACAGTCAAACACTTTGACTTGCGTGCTCTCCAGGGGAATCATACCATACATGGGCACATTCGGCAGTGCAAAAATAAAAATGAACAAATTGCAGACTATAATGGTACTATTTCAGATTAGATGCGGACGGAGTATTCCGTAAAATATGCCTCACTCGATTCCATCAAGCTTTTTCCCACCACTTACAGACAATGCCAGGATTATGATGGAGTGTCCTCTTATGAATTTCCCAGAACCCAGCTCCAACAATACCAAAGAAGTTTGATGTCATCCATCCCAGAAAAATCTGCTTCTTTATCGTGAGAAATACAGCATAGAAACAGGATCTATGGCCAGCCGAGTCCAAACCCGCCATCCATCACTATGTTGGGTGGCACGGTGGCGTAGCGGTAGAGCTGCTACCTTACGGTGCCAGATACCCAGGTTCGATCTTGACTACAAGTGCTTGTTTGTATGGATTTTGTACGTTCTCCCCATGACCTGCGTGGTTTTCTCCAAGATCTTTGGTTTCCTCACACACTCCAAAGAGCTACAAGTTTGTAGCTTAATTGGCTTGGTGTAAATGTCAAATTGTCCCTAGTGTGTGTAGGGTAGTGTTAATGTGCGGGGATCGCTGGTCGGCGCGGACTCGGTGGGCCGAAGGGCCTGTTTCCATGCTGTATCTCTGAACTAAACTAATCTAAGCCCATGCATTAGTTCCGTGTTATCCCACTTTCGCATCCTACACACAGGGAGCTATTCTTCTTCTTCTTGCGTATGGCGCGCACAGCCTAAAGTTGTAGGACAACTTGTTCTATTTGATCTATTTGTTCGTGCACGTCGGGCTGATTGCTTTAGTCGAAACAGGGTGGACCACGTGAAGGTTGCAATCTCCCACCCCAGGGAGCTATTAACAGAAGGCATTAAACCTATAAACCTGCGTGTATTTGGAATGTAGGAGGAAACCAGAGCACCAGGTGGAAACCCACGCAGTCACAGGGAGAACGTACAAACACCGTACAGACAGCACCCAATTCCGGGATCGAATATGAGTCTCTGGCCTTGTGTGGCAGCAGCTCTACCGCTGCACCACGGTGCGGTTTGATTTACAGCTCAGTCATCCATCAACTTGAACTCCCTCAGGCCCTGACATGCTAATGGCCACCTTGTATGCTCCCTGCAGATTATGAAAGGGCATTCCAGTGACTAAACATTTTTTGTCTAGGAAGGAACTGCAGGCGCTGGTTTAAACCATAGATAGATACCAAATGCTGGAGGAAGGCAGCATCTCTGGAGAGAAGGAATGGGTGACGTTTCGGGTCGAGACTCCTTCCTCAGACTGAAAGTCACGGGAAAGGGAAAGGAGAGATACAGACGATGATGTAGAGAGATAAAGAACAATGAATGAAAGATATGCAAAAAAGTAACGATGATAAACGAAACAGGCCATTGTTAGCTGTTTGTTCAGTGAAAACTGGTGCGACTTGGGTGGGGAGGGATAGAGAGAGCAGGAATACCGGGGTTACTTGAAGTGAGAGAAATCAATATTCATATCACTGGGTTGTAAGCTGTCCAAGTGAAATATGAGATGGACATGCGAGATGACCAGGATTTGGAGAGCAAATGGAAATGGTAACCATTGACTCCATTTATACCTCACGCTACCTCGGCAAGGCCAGCAGCATAATCAAGGACCGTCTGTACAGAGTTTGGTGTTTGTACGTTCTCCCTGTGACCATGTGGGTTTCCACCAGGCGCTCTGGTTTCCTCCCACATTCCAAAGGTCTCACCCCAGCCACTCCCTCTTCTCCCCTCTCCCATCAGGCAAGAGGTATAGAAGTGTGAAAACGCACACCTCCAGATTCTGGGACAGTTTCATCCCAGCTGTTATCAGGCAACTGAACCATCGTAGCAACAACTAGAGAGCAGTCCTGAACTACTCTCCATCTGTTTGGAAAACCTCAGACTATCTTTGATCGGACTTTACTGGAATATATCTTGCACTAAAAGTTATTCACGTTATTCCCTTTATCATGTATCCGTAGACTGTGGATGGCTCGATTGTAATTATATGTTGTCATTCAGCTGACTGCTTAGCACGCGCCAAAGGATTTTCACTATACCTCGGTAAATGTGACAATAAGTTAAACTCAAATTAAACTCAATAAACTAAGTTCAGAAGTTCAATAGTGACAGCACATTGTATGGAACTGGTCCAGCCAGTGTTGCTAACTATGTTGTATCTGTAAATGGAATTGCGATGGATATGGAGTGAACATGCATCTTCAGAGGGAGTTCTCATGTGTGGACAATCTAGACTTTAGACTGTAAAGACACAGCATGGAAACAGGCCCTTTGGCCCACTGAGTCCGCGCCAACCAGCGATCACCCCGTACACTAGCATTATCCTACACAGTAGGTACAATTTACAATTTACAGAAGCCAATTCACCTACGAGCCTGTACGTTTTTGGTGTATGGGAGGAAAACGGAGCACCCGGTGAAAACCCACGCGGTCACAGGGAGAACGTGCAAACTCCATACAGACGGCACCCGTAGTAAGGATTGAACATGGTTCTCTGGCGCTGTAAGGCAGCGACTCTCCCGCTGCGCCACCGTGCCGCCTATTGTGACTGAATTAGCCACGGTCTCCTCTCCTCTGTTCCCAGTTGTGTACATCTCACCATTCTCATTCAATGTCATTGAATCGTAAAGAAAAATTGGGCATTGAGTCCTTAATATGTTCATCCTACACCTAATGTAACGGCAACTGATTTTGACTCTGTGGTGCTAGTTTATGCCTCCCTGTTAGAATTCCTTAGGATCAGAACACATGAAACCGTGCTGGTTTCCGACGGGCTCAGTAACGGATGCACCACACATCTCTGTCCTCCATGCAGCTGGCAAGCTCCTCTTTTGTCTCTACACTTGCGTCTACCATCAACGTCTTCAGCGTCGTCTTACTTGGCCGTCCCGGGTCACGTCTTCCATTGGTGGGTTCCCACAGCGCAATCTTGTTTGCTGGCATTTCTGGGTGGCAGTGGCTGTGTCCAGTGAGCCTCATCCTTCTCAATCGGATCTTCTCAGTCAGAGGTGGAATCTTCCCATGGAGCTGGCCATTGGTGATGTGGTCCCTCCAACTGACATTTTGAACTTTTCTGAGCATTCGGGTGTAGATACCATCGAGAGACTTGTACAGCGCTCGAGTGAGAGTCCATGCCTCACACCCGTACAATAATATGGTCTCTACAGTTCCACGGAAGAATCTCAGTTTGAGACCCTTAGACATCCAAGACGTCCAGATTTTCCCCATGTTATTGAGGGCTTTCCATGCGAGCGCTTTCCGGACCTTGATGTCATTCTCCGAGCTCTGCATCCTCACTCCCAGGTACTTGAAGTCCTCCAAATGTTTACTAAACATGATTACAATTGAGCCGTCCACAGATACATGATAAAGGGAATAACGTTTAGTGCAAGATAAAGTCCAGCAAATTCTGATTAAAGATAGTCCGAGGGTCTTCAATGAGGTAGATAATAGCTCAGGACTACTCTGTAGTTGTTGGTAGGATGGTTCAGTTGCCTGATAACAACTGGGAAGAAACTGACTCTGAATCTGGAGGTGTGCGTTTTGAGTCATAGATTAGGTTTAGAATAGAGGATGGAAATAATAAATATAGTGAGAAGCTAACACTGTTTGATAGTTTCAGTGTGTAATTAGTCATTGATTAGGATTGAATAGAAGATGGAATATATAGACATTGGCCAGCATTAGATGGTATTCTGTAAACTAACAACATCCATCTACTATTTTATTCAATAGTATTATGAAATCTGATAGTCTTTACTCTGGTAAATGCAACAGAATGAATAACTGTGAACCCAAACCTATTGGGAGCCCAAACTTGTTTACAAAAAGAGTTCTTGATAATATCCCCTGTTAGTCATAATAGGTTGTCTTTCAATACCATGCAATTGATTGGATTTGGCACCAAAGTTGTAAACTTCAAAGATCAGATTAGGTAGACACAATATGCTGGAGTAACTCAGCGGGACAGGCAGCATCTCTGGAGAGAAGGAATGGGTGACAATGCAGGTCAAGACCCTTCTTCAAACTGATTTTGCCAGTCTGAAGAAGGGTCTCGAAAATGATTCCTTCATCCATTCCTTCTCTCCAGAGATGCTGCCTGTCTCGCTGAGTTACTCCAGTATTTTGTGTCTTCCTTCGATTTAAACCAGCATCTGCAGTTCTTTCCTACACATTTTGTCCTAAAGATCAGATTAGTTTAGTTTATTTTAATTTAGCGATACAGCGCGGAAACAGTCCTTTCGGCCCACCAAGTAAGTGCCGACCAGCAATCCCCGCACATTAACACTAATCTACACACATGAGGGACACTTTACATTCATACAAAGCCAATTAACCTAGAAACCTGTACGTCATTGGAGTGTGGGAGGAAACTGGAGCTCCCCGGGAAAACCCACTTAGGTCGCGGGAAGAACGTACAAACTCCGTGCAGACAGCACCCGTAGTCAGGATCGAACCCAGGTCACTGACGCTGTCAGGCAGCAACTCTACCGCTGCGCTACAATGCCTGAACGTGCTATCAGATGTAGAGCATTTGGTCATCACCTAACTCTTTAATAAGCCATCATCTAAACTGATCAAAAGACAAATTAAGATCTGAACTTTACTCTTCCCCAAAGCTGCTTTCCGTCATCTCAGCATAAGCTTGTAATCTTACATAATTCCCAGTACTGCCTGCCTGAATTTGGTAACATTTGTATTTTTTTTTCCCTTCCAAATTTCTAACTCATTGACTTGAATATGTTGGTGTACAGCTCCATCATTGTGTGTTACCCGAACTGTTTCAATTTAGAAGCTGTAGTATCCAAATCCTAGAAACAAAGAACCGCAGATGCTGCTTTACAATAGAAAAAGATACAAAGTCCTGGAGTAACTCAGCGGGTCAGGCAGCATCTCTGGAAGGCGTGGATAGATGACATTTTGGGTCAGGACCCTTCTTCAGATTTGTCTTTTGATTTTCTACATGTGTGAATCCAGGTTTTGAATGGAGGTTATTTGATCATGCAGATGATAGGTTAGAACAAGACAACACAAGGAACTGCAGATGCTGGAGTCTTGTGAAAAACACAAAGTGCTGGAGGAACTCGGCAGGTCAGGCAACCCTAAAGCCCCTTTTTGCCTTTTCCAGCTTTCTCCCCCCTACACAATCAGCCTAAAGGAGTGATATTTTAATGGATATTTTAAGGCAGAAGTTGACAGATTCTTGATCAGTACAGGCATCAGGGGTTATGGGGAGAAGGCAGGATAATGGGGTTAGGAGGGAGAGATAGATCGGCCATGACTGAATGGTGGAGTAGACTCGATAGGCATGAATAGCCTAATTCAGCTCCAAGAACTTATGAACATGCTGCAATGGTAATTGGCAACTGGGACCAGCAACTGGCTTCAGCACATGGATCCCAACAGCAATAGTAACCTTAGTTTTACCTCTAGAGATTAGTCAGTATAGACCAGGATATGAACGAGGGACTTTTCTGGTCTTCTAGTCTCAGTTACACTCTGAGCCACAAATGCAATTACCACAAAGTCGATTTAGCAAAAGGACGTTAAAAATACATAGAATGCAATTTTGAGATTGTAGCAAAAATTTACTTTTTAAAAACTAATTCTGCTGATCCTAATGTCTCTGTTACAACTCATCATTACCAATAAGGGTAGCGCAGTGGTGCTGGCTGTGTGGAGTTTGCACATCTTCCCTGTGATCACATGGGTTTCCTCCGGCTGCTCCGGTTTCCAAAGGTTAATAAATGTTCAAATGTAAAATTGCCCCTTGTGCGTTAATGTGTCAATGTGCGGGGATCGTTGGTCGGTGCGGTCTCGGTGGGCCGAAGGGCCTGTTTCCGTGTCAAGTCAGTGGATATTTTTAAGGCAGAGATAAGTAGATTGTTGATTAGCACGGGTGTCAGAGGTTATGGAGAGAAGGCAGGAGAATGGGGTTGGGAGTGAGAGATAGATCAGCCATGATTGAATGGCGGAGTAGACTTGATGGGCCGAATGGCCTAATTCTACTACTATTCCTTATGACCTTATGACCTTATGATCTCTAAACTAAATTAACCAAAACCTCTAGACGGTCACCCCTCATCCCCCTTGGATTCTACAATATCCTTTTGGATATTCCCTGAATCTGACTCTCAGGAAGGGGATGTGTTATTTTCACTGTTGTGTTCCGCTGCTTCACACATTGTAGCATTTAAGATCACAACTCGGTGATATTAAAAATCTAATTGACTTTAGCAGTTTCCTAGAAATACTAGGCGTTTGTTCACAGTTGCTGTTAATGTGAAACAGTTTCACTATCAACTTGATACAGTAACGGATTTAATACATTTTAAATGTCCTCCTTCTTCCTATTTTGCAAAGCTTTTTTTTGTCCAATTTTATGCCATGCAGTTCAAAAAGAGGCCCTGCATCCCATTTGGACTAGTTAGTTTAGTTTAGAGATACAGCCCGGAAACAGGTCCTTCGGCAAATCGAGTCCGCGCTGACCAGTGATCCCCGCACACTAACACTATCCTACACACACTAGGGACAATTTTGACATTTATACTAACCCAATTAACGTCTAAATGCTTCTTAAATGTAGTAATTGCAGCAGATTCCACACCTTCTCTGGCAGCATAATGCAGATATCAACCACTCTTTTAAAAAATCATTCCCCTCAAATGCCTTTAATATGCCTTCCCCTCACTTTAAACCTACAGTATGCTTTCCAGTTTTTGAATCCATGTCAAGAGAAAAATATTTTGCCTCTTTACTCCTCTGATAATCTTGTTTTTCTATCTGATCACCTCAGAATCTTTTTGCTTCAAGGAAAACAGGCCAAGCCTGTCCAATCTCTCCTCATGATTACATATCATTTTTTTATTTGGCAAAATTCTGCAAAGTAATATCTGTTATAGGAGCTCTCTGATCTGGGAATATTTCAGTTGAAGAGATAGAGAGCACCAGACGAGATGAATGGGGCAAGGTTTTTACACAGAGAGCAGTGGGGAACACATTGCCTGGGCAGGGGTGGTGGTGGAGGCAGATTCAATAGTGGCATTTAAGAGGGTTTTGGATAGGTACAGAAGTGCAGGGAAGGGAGGGATATGGATCATATACAGTAAGATTAGAACAATTTAACCTGACATCATGTTCGGCACAAGTATTGTGGGCAAAAAGGTTTGTTCCTGTGCTGTACTGTTCTATATTCTATATGCTGATATGCCATTTATGGCCATTTTACCACAGAACTAAGGATGTCATGGCACAATTTATATCAAAATGGGACATTAAGCTAATTTTCATCTTATAAGATTTGATCCACGGTTCACGACCGTGCTCTGAACAAAGGGATCAAAGGTCAGTGAGGTATTTACAGGGCGGCACGGTGGCGCAGCGGTAGAGTTGCTGCCTTACAGCGCCAGAGACCCGGGTTCAATCCCGACTGTGGGTGCTGTCTGTGCGGTGTTTGTACGTTCTCCCTGTGACCGCGTGGGTTTTCTCCGGGTGCTCCGGTTTCCTCCCACATTCCAAAGACGTGCAAGTTTGTAGGTTGTAGGAAGGAACTGCAGATGCTGGTTTAAACCGAAGATAGACACAAAATGCTGGGGTAACTCAGTGGGACAGGCAGCATCTCTGGATGAAATGAATAGGTGATGTTTTGGGTCAAGACCAGACTGAGAGTCAGGGGAGAGGGAAACTATGGGGATGAAAAGGGTCAGAACAAATCAGAGCTAACACCAATGACCAAGGAAATATAGAGCCCACAATGGTCCATTGTTGGCTGTGGAAGAGGTCATAACTAAGAGATATATGGATACAAACATTTTTGCTATTTTAATATAAACCTGCATCTGCAGTTCCTTCCTACTGTTTGCATCCATATACTGTAAGATAATGTAAGCTTATGCATTTTTATAAGTATGGAGAAACTAAACTGCCCAGAATTTGTCCAGCATTTTTTAACAAGGATCTCGACCCGAAACATCACCCATTCCTTCTCTCCAGAGATGCTGCCTGTCCCGCTGAGTTACTCAAGCATTTTGCGTCTATCCTAGGATTGTAGGTTAATTGGCTTTGTTAAATATTGTAAAATTGTCCCCAGTGCCTAGGATAGTGCTAGTGTGAGATATTGGTGCAGAGAACTGAGTCACTTTGTCCCAGCCATGGTGCAAAGCAGTGAAGATTTGATTGCTAGTGTACGGGTCGCTGGTTTGGCGTGGACTAGGTGGGCAGAATGGCATGTTTCCGCGCTGTATCTCTAAAGACTAAAGTCTATTTATCTAAAGTCAGTAAAAAGAAAGAAGGCGTCAAATCCTGACGGCTTTGCATCCATGGCTGAGACAAAGTGACTCAGTTCTCTGCACCAATCTCTCACACAGCAGTGCAGTCAAGGGTCACACTGAGAAACTTCCTGTCTTACAAATTCATGAAAGAGTCACATGCTGGAGAACCTAAGGGTTGAAGCAGGCTAGTTCTAAGGATGGTAATGAATGTACATGATCAGCCACCAGCTTCAGACAACTAGCAAGGAAATCAATGTACAATGTAGCTCAGAGGCTGAGACTTTAAGGTCTGAAGAAGGGTCTCGATCCGAAAACATCACCCATTCCGTCTCTCCAGAGATCCCATCTGTCCCGCTGAACCGCACCGTGTATAAAACCATGAGAGGAATAGATCGGGTAGACGCGCAGAATCTCTTGTCCAGAGTAGGAGAATCGAGAACCCGAGGAGATAAGGTTTAAGGTGAGGGGGGAAGATATAATAGGAACCTGAGGGGTAACTTTCTCATACAAAGGGTGGTGGGTGTATGGAACGAGCTGCCGGAGGAGGTAGTTGTGACAGGTACATGGATAGGACAGGTTTAGAGGGATGTGGGCCAAATGCAGGCAGGTGGAACTAGTGTAGATGGGACATGTTGGCCGGTGTGGGCAAGTTGCACCAAAGGGCCTGTTTCCATGCTGTATCACGCCATGACTATATATAATGATGCAATGATTTGAAATTGAACTCATTTGCTTATGTTCTTCATGCACAAATAGCATATAAAAACATAAACTGTTCTCCCTCCGACCACGCGGGTTTTCTCCGGGTGCTCTGGTTTCCTCCTGCACTGCAAAGACGTCTGGGTTTGTAGGTTAATTGGCTTTGGTTAATTGTAAATTGTCCGTGGTGTGTAGAATAGTGCTAGTGTACGGGGATAACAGGTCAGTGTGGACTCGGTGGGCCGAACGGCCTATTTCCACTCTGTATCTCTAAAGACTAATGGGCCTGTCCCACTTACGCGATTTTTTTCGGCGACTGCCAGCACCCGTCATAGTCGCAGCAGGTCGCCGAAAATTTTCAACATGTCCAGCGGCAACCAGAAAAAAGTACGACTCTTTGGGCGACTACTCACGACCATACAGGAGTCACCCCACGACAAGTCTAAATCTTGCGCCTCAACCTTAAACCTACATCCTCCGATTTTTGATTTCCCTTCCCTGGGTAAAAGGATTCTGTGCATCAACCCTATCTATTCCCCTTATGATTTTATACATCTCTACTATAAAGGAGTACAGGACAAGGAGCAGTTCCTCAAAATAGATCTTGTTCTGGGATTTTGAAGGTGGGATTCCTCTCTGCAAAACTGTTCCCAGTGAATCCAGCTGCAAAATAGGCCTGACACTGTACCATGATTTCCCTTCCCAGGTGAATTTAGTCTGTGTGTGTACATATGTGTACATGCATATATATATATATACACACACACACACGCACGCACATGTGTGTGTGCATATAGATATATATGTGTGTGTGATTGTATATATATTTTTTCCCATTTATTATACTGTTTAAAGAGCACAATGTTTAAGCAACATATTCTGTTGTGCTGCTGTATTGCTTTATTGTTCTATCTGGGTTCTATCTGGGACATATGACAACAAAACATTCTTGACTCTTGACTCTTTAGTTTAGTTTAGAGATACAGCGCGGAAACAGGCCCTTCAGCCCACCGGGTCCGTGCCGACCGGCGATCACCGCACATTAACACTATCCTACACCCACTAAGGACAATTTTTACATTTACACCAAGCCAATTATCTTACAAACCTGTATGTCTATGGAGTGTGGGAAGAAACCGAAGATCTCGAAGAAAACCCACGCAGGTCACAGGGAGAACGTACAAACTACGTACAGGCAAGCACCCGTAGACTTTCAGAAGGCTTTCGGACTTTCAGAAGGCTTTCGACAAGGTCCCACATAAGAGATTAGTATACAAACTTAAAGCACACGGTATTGGGGGTTCAGTATTGATGTGGATATAGAACTGGCTGGCAAACAGGAAGCAAAGAGTAGGAGTAAACGTGTCCTTTTCAGAATGGCAGGCAGTGACTAGTGGGGTACCGCAAGGCTCAGTGCTGGGACCCCAGCTATTTACAATATATATTAATGATTTGGATGAGGGAATTGAATGCAACATCTCCAAGTTTGTGGATGACACGAAGCTGGGGGGCAGTGTTAGCTGTGAGGAGGATGCTAGGAGGCTGCAAGGTGACTTGGATAGGCTGGGTGAGTGGGCAAATGCATGGCAGATGCAGTATAATGTGGATAAATGTGAGGTTATGCAGTATAATGTGGATAAATGTGAGGCAAAAACAGGAAAGTAGCCTATTATCTAAATGGTGGCCGATTAGGAAAAGGGGAGATGCAACGAGACCTGGGTGTCATGGTACACCAGTCATTGAAAGTAGGCATGCAGGTGCAGCAGGCAGTGAAGAAAGCGAATGGTATGTTAGCATTCATAGCAAAAGGATTTGAGTATTGGAGCAGGGAGGTTCTATTGCAGTTGTACAGGGTCTTGGTGAGACCACACCTGGAGTATTGCGTACAGTTTTGGTCTCCAAATCTGAGGAAAGACATTCTTGCCATAGAGGGAGTACAGAGAAGGTTCACCAGACTGATTCCTGGGATGTCAGGACTTTCATATGAAGAAAGACTGGATAGACTCGGCTTGTACTCGCTAGAATTTAGAAGATTTAGGGGGGATCTTATAGAAACGTACAAAATTCTTAAGGGGTTGGACAGGCTAGATGCAGGAAGATTGTTCCCGATGTTGGGGAAGTCCAGGACAAGGGGTCACAGTTTAAGGATAAAGGGGAAATCCTTTAGGACCCAGATGAGAAAAATATTTTTCACACAGAGAGTGGTGAATCTCTGGAACTCTCTGCCACAGAAGGTAGTTGAGGCCAGTTCATTGGCTATATTTAAGAGGGAGTTAGATGTGGCCCTTGTGGCTAAAGGGATCAGGGGGTATGGAGAGAAGGCAGGTACAGGATATTGAGTTGGATGATCAGCCATGATCATATTGAATGGCGGTGCAGGCTCGAAGGGCCGAACGGCCTACTCCTGCACCTATTTTCTATGTTTCTATGTTTCTATGTAACCCCGGGTCTCCAGCACTGCATTCACTGTCAGCAGCAACTCTACCGCTGCGCCACCGTGACCGCCCTTCTAGAAACAAACTTGAACTATGAAGTCAAAATGATGTGAGATCTATAGATTATGAAGATGGGGAATCGTGTTCCTATCAGATGTGGACTGCATCGTGCTGGGTTGAATAGGTAAATGCATCTGGTAATTAAACATGCGGTAGATCAGAAATTAAGATTAGAAACAGGAAGTTATGTTGTTATCTTTGTGAATAACATCCTCTCTCCTCTGCAACCTTCATTAGACTTTAGACTTCAGAGATACAGTGTGGAAACAGGCACATCAGCCCCTCCCCCGAGTCCGACCACCGATCACCCCGTACACTAGCACTATCCTACACTCCAGGGACAATTTCACTATTTACCAAATCCAATTAATCTACAAACCTGCACATCTTTTGAAATGTGGGAAGAAACAGGAAAAACCAACCCAGTCACAGGGAGAACTTTCAAGAAGGAACTGCAGATGCTGGGAAATCGAAGGTAGACAAAAATGCTGGAGAATCTCAGCGGGTGCGGCAGCATCTATGGAGCGAAGGAAATAGGCAACATTTCGGGCCAAAACAACGTGCAGACCCCGTACAGACATAACCCGTAGTCAGGATCGAACCCGGGTCTCCGTTGCCGTAAGGCAGCAACTCTACTGCTGTGCTAATCTGAGGGACACCTTTTTCACTCAGAGGGTGGTGGTTAAATGGCATGAGATTGCAGAGGAGGTAGTTGAGGTAGGTACTGTACCACTGCACCACCGTGCCACCCTTGATTTTACAAAATAATTCTACATTTGAACTTCTTTCCTCCAAAGCTGAAAATGTTGCATGCTACACATTCTTCTTGCTCACAATACTGGTTCAACACACATTTTATATTCTAACATTCTTTTCCCCAGGACTTGATGCTATCAGTCCAGCTTTGCCTGCTTCCTCTTCTACATTACTAGGTTTTTTAAAGTTTAGCTTAGAGATACAGCGCGGAAACAGGCCCTTCGGTCCATCCAGTCCGTGCCGACAAGCGATCCTCGCGCACTAACACTATCCCACACACACTAGGGACAATTTACAATTTTACCGAAGCCAATTAACCTACAAACCTGTACGTCTTTGGAGTGTGGGAGGAAACCGGAGCACCCAGAGAAAACCCACGCAGGTCACGGGGAGATCGTCCAAACTCCGTACAGACAGCATCTGTGGTCAGGATCGAATCTGGGACTCTGGAGCTGTAAGGCATCAACTCCACCATTGTGACACTGCGCCACCCTTGTTGTCCCTACCCAAATTGTGCAAAGACTAAACATTTGCTTTATCTGATTGCCTTTTGGGGATTTGGGCCATCTACACATTCAACCATCTCTTTTGTCTTTGCCAGAGAGACCATGATCAATTCACTGGGATGTTCCTGATTCACAGAAGGCGCAGAGAGAAAGTTAATTAAATCCTCACTTTATTATGTTTACCCAGGTGTGGTAGACAAACAAAAATTAATATCTCAGGTTACAAAATATGGTTACAAAAGATTCATGTTCATAAGTGATAGAAGCAGAATTAGGCCGTTTGGCCCATTAAGTCTACTCCGCAATTCAATCATGGCTGATCTATCTCTCGCTCTCAGCCCCATTCTCCTGTCTTCTCCCCATGACCCCTGACGCCCGTACTAATCAAGAACCTCTCAATTTTTACCTTAAAAATATCCTTAGAGGATGTTTCCACTAGTGGGAGAGTCTAAGACTAGAGGTCATAGCCTTAGAATTAAAGGACGTTTCTTTAGGAAGGAGATGAGGAGGAATTTCGTTAGTCTGAGGGTTGGAGAATCTGTGGAATTCTTTGCCACTGAAGGCTGTGGAGGCTAAGTCAATGGATATTTTTAAGGCAGAGATACTGTAGATAGATTCTTGATTAGTACAGGTGTCAGGAGTTATGGAGAGAAGGCAGGAGAATGGGGCCTAGAGCGAGCAATAGATCAGCCATGATTGAATGGTGGAGTAGACTTAATGGGCCAAAATTCTGCTTCTATCACTTATGAACTTATGAATCTCAAATTATTCATATTTTGTAACCTGAGATATTAAATTTTGTTTGTCTACCACATCTGGGTAAACATCAGCCATGATTGAATGGCAGAGTAGATGGTCTAATTCTGCTCCTATCACTTATGACCATTGACTTGGCCTCCACAACCTTCTGTGGCACTGAATTCCCTGTGGAGCATGCCAGGGAGAAACAAGCTCTGTTAGATGCAAGATATGGGATACGTGGAGAAAGCAGGCAGGGGGTACTGATTCTGGATGATCAGCCATGATCATATTGAATGACGGTGCTGGCTCGAAGGACTGAATGACCTACTCCTGCACCTATTTTCTATGTTTAATATCCCAAAGCTGGAAGTTTGCTTACTTCCTGTGTTTGCTGCAAAGAGAATAATTGCTGAGATTAGTCATCAGTTTTACTATTGTTGTGTCTTGTCACTCGTAGGTTAGAAGGTGAACTACATAGACTTTGTTCATTGGTAGACAAAAGTACTGGAGAAACTCAGCGGGTGCAGCAGCATCTATGGAGCGAAGGAAATAGGCAACATTTCGGGCCGAAACCCTTCTTCAGACTGATGTGGGGGGGGGGGGGGGAGAAGAAAGGAGAAAGGAAGAGGAGGAGCCCGAGGGCTGAGGGAGAGCTTATAGACTTTGTTCATTTGTCACCCTATAATTCCAAGTCTGTAAAATTCATTCTTCATGAAG